>CM073771.1:89628888-89960655 GCA_037158775.1 Hetaerina titia | reverse complement strand
AAAGAGGGGGAAGACTTCCTCGCGCCGAAATTCCGCGTGGGCATTCCTCGAAACGTTTAGGACTTTGGTGGAGGAGAGGGGTTTTTTGAACGGGTGAATACGTTGGCTAGCATGGTATCCACCCGCCTGCCCACCTCCCGAAAGATACCGGGCGAGTCCCAGAGAGGGGGTCCCTGGGGAGTGGGTGGTGCAGAGTGGCGGAGGGTAAAGTAAGGCTTTTTCGGGCGAGAGTTTCGGATTGTGCACAAAGGAGGCGATGAGAGAGGGAGAGGGAGAGCCGTGTAGCAAAAGTGCGGAGGATGGTTTCCCGGGTGGCCGAGCCCCGCCTCCCGGAGTGCGGGTTGGAGATACCGGCGGGGAATGGAGCCGGTGAGATGAGGGTTGGGGGAGAGTGAAGGGTGTGCCGGGAGGCAGGCTTGCAAATGTTACTCACGCCCAAGCCATTCTCCCCCGGATTGCGGGGTTGGGAGTACAAATGCATCGAATCGAGGGACGACGACTCTGAATGCTGTGCTTTGTGGAAGCCGGGCGTTCAACTAGTCCTCTGATGGCGCTCGTCACGAAATTATTAACGCGGAGCAATTATGCTCTTGGGGCTAAAACGTTTCCCGGTTTCGCTTCACGAATCCACTCTCGGAGGATAAAACAATGCCTGCATCCTCAATATGTCTCCTAATTTTATAACAGCTAGGTTCACTCCATTTTTATTTGAAAGGTTGATAACCTCTAAGGAAGAAAATCTTTTACTTCAAATGCTTAAAGGTAAATTTTTTTGTCGTTTTGTCTATAGTTATTTTTTTAATTTAAAAAAATCAAACTATTAACCGAAGTGGTGGCGTTCTAAACTTCCTCAGATCGGTAGGTATGATTTTTTTTTCATGCCACTCTTTTTCTGGTGCTGTACCTTTTCCTAATGTTGGGAAAATGGTCATTGATCCGGAAAAAACATCGTTTAATCTTTAAACGCATTTTTTGCCTTTTTGGAGAATATTAGGGAGCGCCTTCGGTAGTACAAATTTGAATGGTCACCATATAAAGCGTTACGAGCTTCCGTTTACACAGCATTGCGAGTAGATTTTTTTGCACTCTACCGTTTTTCAGGCACTTTAAAACTCGTACACGTAGATGAGTTGGAATTGGAAAGAGGAAAGGCATCGGGGAGCCTAAGTATCCAATCTCACGTGGTATACAATAGAGCTTTTCGATACATACGATTTGTAGAAAAACGGTGTTGTCAAGTGTCGTTTCTCTTGGTATTTGGTTTGGAAAGCATATCGGTATTTATCGAAAAATGTGACAACCTTGGCCACCTTTCCACTCGACAACTCTCGGATGAAAAAACTTGTAATAGAAGACCCAAAGAGCTTCCATTTCCTCCATCTCCAGTGGCATTGTAGCCAAACAAGAAAGCTGTTTGCAGAAAGCGATCGCTTTTGGAGTCGATTTGAAAAATGTAATAGCTTCCATTCAACTATTCTTACCCTTAGATCCGACGATGCTTCTTTCGTCTTGTTTTGCATTTCTCCGCAGGCTTTTCACATTTGAGATGTGCCGCAAGATTGGCGGCTTTAGCTTGGTAAAGTGGCACTATTGCAGTTTTATCCCGCGATTCTCAGTTTGGGGGACATAACTTTCTCCTCTTGCGACTTCCAAGCGATGTAAAAATCATTTTGAATAGTCCGAGGAAAATAAAATGTAAATGGATGAGTCTGAAGAAAAATATTCAGCGATCGGTTTTAGTCCTAGACGAGATAATCCGAGGGTGCTGCCAAGACGTGATGCACAGGATTGATTTGTTCCAGTAATTAATTATATCCCTCAAAGTTCTTAACTCAAGCAAGAACCCAGTAGGTTATGGCCAGTTCTGTTTGATTCAATTATTTAAATATATTTTCGAACATCGGGACAAAACCATTTCACGTCAAATAACAGAAATCGTTTGGTCACCCATATTCAAATATTTTTTCATTTCATCGCCATGGCTAATTATGGTATCAACACAAATATACGGGACATATTAAAAAAATAAGAGCTGCATTTTTACATTTATATATTTTTGGTTCAGAACAAAGTAATTCGCTTGCAGTATCATCTATTGCCTGTTTCCAAGGGCACTAAAGGTATTATTTTGATTCAGTAGTCGTATGATTGTCGGTGAATGCAGATAGTAATGTCCGCGAAAATCGCTGCTCCCGCCATTTGCGAAGTGTTTGATTCAATTTTTGTGTGCAAGAAGGATCATCAGCTACCCACACTCATCGAGAGGCATGTCTAGTTACTGAATCTGCAGGAATGAAGGAAAGAAAGGTTAGACGACGGTATCGATACTTCAAAAATGGCCGCACATATGTGCACGATGAAGAGCAGATCGGCAGACCTAGTATCCAGACCAATGAAACCGTTCATCAGGTGGACCAACAACTGCTATCGGAAAGACGATTTACGATTAGTGTTCTGACCGATAAATTTATTCTTGTTGGACACACCACTATTTATTCAATTGTTACGGAAGAGCTCGGATATCACAAATTGCGTGCAAGGTGACTACCGTAAACACCGAATAACACAAAGAGCAAAGAATGTTAAGTGGACGAACGTTTCGAACCGCTACCGGTAGGATACAAATTGCACCTTCTTTTACTCGTGATCGTCGTGGCTTGTTGGGCAACAGTTTCAATACGACGAGGAACTCAATATCACCGTTGTAAACCGATTATGTTCCCAGGCGTCGAACTTCTATGCCTAGATCTGGTTCAGGGACAACAGAAAGTGCTTAGAAGTAAACGACGACTATGGAGAAAAGTTAAGTAGACTCGTAGAAAACTAAAACCATTGACATAAAAAATTTGTCCAAAATAAATATATTATTTTAAAAGATAAAGTGGACATAACTTAAAAAATTACCCTCTTTCACTAGTGAACCCTACTAAATGAGAATTCATAAATGCAATAATAGACAATTAATACTGATTAGATCAACCCAAGTTAATGACCATTACACTAAAAATAAATCCAATAAGGCCGAGAGCACATTCAATGAAAATGGCTGGAAATTCGTAAGATTCGAAACAACGGGGTTAAAATTGCCAAATTTGAATTAACCTTGTAAATGTTTTGCCTTACAATTTAAAAAATGATATATACATTTTTAATAAAATTATATACATTTCCAGATGGCTTCTTTATAATTTACATTCCCACGAGTACATTATTACTGATTGTATCGAATGGAAAATAACATTAATATTCTTAAAATTAATTTAGGGATTTCTGGAAAAATATTCATGGTATTAAAAGATAGCCATACATAATTCTGCAAATTCACTTAAAGTACAACAGCAAAAGTTGAAAAAGAAATATAAGACTATGCAAATATAAAGAGATGAGGTGATAATATGATTTGTGTATATCATAGGAGGTAGTCTCTTAAGACTAAGCAATGCCAATGTGTAAGATACGTTATCATCATTTGCCATTAATAGTTGTGTTTCTTCATCATTACTGTCAACCATACCGCGTAAATGTAGTGTGACATTTATATCCCCTGAGAATCCATCATCAATCAATAAGATACGATGGGTTCACTAATTCGTCTCCGCTAAGACAACGGAAGTGATAGACATACTATAATCATCATTTTAAGAACTGGATTTTTATTTCTTTCATTTTTTTTCATATTTATACGTTTTTGTCCCTTTTACTAATGTTTCTTTCACAGTTTACCTACGAGTTGTCTTCGTGTTATTGGTTATTGAAAAAAATGTTTGCCAAGACTGGGAATGGATAGAAAAATGTGGTTGACACAACAAGTATGGTACAAGATACACAATATGAGAGCACGCTTTTTAAATACGTGACATAGATGGATGGACCATACAATGCAAAGGGTGGCACAGCTGATGCTTAAACTTTAAGGTTTTCCAATTCATGCATTGCGACTGCTCAAAGAAGGCCGGACGTCGTTTGACTGCAAATCAGAAGAAGGCTCAGTCACGGAATTTTCCAATTTGCAATTTTCCAGTAGGCAAAAGGGACGACTACACGCAGGGCGCCTCGTCGTGACACGTTCTCGACGGCCATAGAATCATGGCGTTTAGCATATTATGGGTATATTGGCAGAGATTATGATGGGAAAGAGGAAAATATCAATTTTTTGGCATGAGAAATTGATCATAAAAATTACATCTCACAACTTGAATTGACCCTGTAGCTCTGCAGTTCTCTTTCAAGTTATATTTTAAAATAACATATGGGAAATTCAAAATCTACAATGATTTTAGGCTTACTTCCCATTTAATTTTCATAATTTTCTTTCAAGATCATAATACCCATCTTTCTCCACCTCCTTCCGTTACCATTCATTAGCAATGGTCATTAGTCATCATATAGTATAGGCTACAATAGAATATTTTGTTACCTCTGAACTTGCCTCTGAGTCTGGCTGTAATGTACATAGAGCAGCAAAAACTATTTAACGAGAAAAATATTTTCTACTTCGAATAATTTCCGTAAGAGATATCCTTTTGATGGCACCCTTTTAATCGATATTTTATCTTTCTTTCATTTCAAATCCCTGGATTACCTGCTTTACAATTAATTGGAACAACTTTTGGACTCCTGTCTAGAGTTTCCAATGGCCTGCGTTTGTTATTTTGTTTGTAAATTATTCCTATGTGAAAAAATTGATGAGTATTGTCATTTTGCAGCAGTCATAAGACCGTATTTTTAAGAGTAATTTTCAAATTTTCTTATTTTTTAACCGTTAGAGTGGTAAAATATTTTAAAAGTACTTTTCGCGTAGATGTTACGTTAAAAATATACGCTTATGAATATAATATTGGGAAAATATGAAGTGCAAATATTATAGAACTTAAAGATCTAAAAATTTAGATTGGAAAACAAAAATATTATCCTGCCCTTATTGAATAATTCGTTAAAGTCTTTCAGGACAAGTATTTAGAATAGGATATTAAATTAATGTTTTAACACAACATTTGGCCAAGAGGAATATTTTTTCCTCTCAAGCAATCTCCATTTCCTTCAAGTCATTCTTTAAAGTTAAATAATCTAAAAATAACGCCAAATTCAATAGATTGAAAATAAACGACAATCAAAACGTAATTTCAAACACTTATACTTGATCAGCGATTAAGCGTTTTTTTTGCAAAACAGAAATTTGATTTATTTCCATGTATTAGAAGATGTTAGTAATGATACGGTCTTTTACGGTCTATCGTTAGTTGAATGAGAATTAGTAGCAACAGGATAGTTCACCTCATAATTACTCTCTAGTCAGCAAAATATGTTTTCTCACCTATTTGATTAACGGTATGCACGTAGAAGCAAGTGGTCGAATTAATTACCTCTCTCTTTTCAGATTATATTTTTTCAAATTTGTAGTTGTTTATTTTCATGAATAAATATCTCATTTTTAAAAACAAATATGTGTTACATGATATGCATAAAGTAAAGTAATGCATATTTAAAGTTTCGGTGGAATGAGCGTGGGCTTCACTGAAAGGGATTATTGAATCCAATTAGTTGAGGGAAAATTATAGACAAACGGAATAAATAGATTCACGATATCAGTCGGAGGAATGGTATAAGTTGTCCCCTTGTCCATTTAGGGAAACCTACTTATGAAGGTAAACCTTTTTACATGTTGTTCAGTTCATAACTGAAAGTCAATGAAATTATTAAAAAGTAACGAGAAAATATATGATTAGATTTTCTTACATTTTGTTGAAATATTATTCACCAGCTTGAATATTCGAAAGCGATTGTGGTGTAGATCAGTCGTAAATGAGAGAATGATATAATTGATTCAAAAGTGTTAACGAAGAATGGATTGCTGGACAGCGCCCAGAGATTAATTGGGAAAACCTTATGTTCGTGAGGCAGTAGTAGGCTGATGACCTATGATCTAAATTCGAACATCGAAAATGCATTTACAATTCGTTAATTGACGTCTGAACTGACTCACAATTTTAGAATGTTGAGTCTAAACTAATTATTCTGATAATAATTTCATCCAATAAACGAAGGCAATTTCAATTCAAGTAATATTGGGGTGGTATTTTAGAATAAAATCTAATTAATATTTATTTTATCAAAAGTATGATAGATATTGAATAATTTTCTACTTTTATCAGTCGTATTTTAGCAACTATTTCCTGATATATATATAATTTAAAAGTTACATTTGTTGACAAGAGTGGCGACATTATTTTCGCAATAAAATCATTGGATAAATTCTAAAAGGCAAATAGCAAGCTGGTGCAGTTTATGGTGACTCGCGGGCAAACTCCTCCCATGCAGAAAAACTCATCTCTCCTTCCTTGGTCCTGACAGGCAAACACGACGGTCTGGACATCTTTGGAATGTGAGGGAGAAGCAGGCATTGAATGAAAAGTGAACTGAGGGGGAGAAGGAGAGAACGAATGCTTTTGAGGGGTCGGAGACAGCGGTAAAATACCTCGTGGCACGGCGGATGGATGGATAGGCATATGGAGTTTTTGTTCCGCGATGTGTAAAGGGGACTAAGGTGGCGGTCCTTGTTGTGGAGGCGGCGGCGTTTGACGCTGCTATCGTTTGAAGGGAAATTGGGACGGAATGGAGGGGAAGAAATGTCCGGGGTGACACGGAGTCGCGTGGAGGTAATGGTAAAGACATGAATGGCTGGAGTGAGGCCGAGACGAAAGGAGATGAGAAAGAAGGGAAGAGGGAGGGAGAGATATAAAGGGAAAACGAGAAAGGCGAAAGTAAGGTGGAGCTTTGCCGTGAATGAAATGAGGGGAGATATGCGAGGGAGTCTGAAAGATTTCTAGTAAACGTTTTCCATCTTAAGTTGATATCGGGATCTTAAGTGATAGATAGAATTAGAATTTTACTCCCTACGCTTTTAATACGCTTTCCCACGGGCTGTTATCTTCGGCGGTAGAGAGAGCGGTAAGCGGCTGATAAAGTTATTTCCTTTCTAAAACTTTTGCATACTCACACCGCTTAGGTGCCTTTGTTTCATGTTACCAATTGTTAATATGTTATGCGATAACAAAAACGGAAATGTGCTAGTTGGTATATTTTGATACACGTATTTCAGTATGATTAGTAAAAATACAACGGCTAAGATTAGTATTAATATAATAGGGGTAAACCACTCTTCCGATTCCGGTCGAAACGAAAGAGTCATTCATGTGTACAATCCACTCAGTAGAGTAAATTTATTTTTTAGATATTTCTACGAATGTGATTTCCACAAGACCTGAGTGGCGAAACAATTATTGTATCACGTCTTATTTCAGAATTTAATAGAAAAAAAGACGTGATACGTAATGGGGGCAGCAAATTCTGGTCTTTTCAAGATTTTTTGAAAATCTGAGTAATATTATGCGTGTCTTCATAAAAATATCTGAAAGAGATTTTGTGCGACAGTGATCTACGTCTATATATGAAACATATGAGACATGAGAGAGTTAGTTATTTTATCTCCTATAGTTGCACCATCATCATCATTTTGTTTTCACGTTGTTGATTTTATTCTTTCCAAAAAAGCTTTTCTTATATCCATATTAAATGAGTTTCTAATTTTCAACAGACTTAGTCTTAGACACTGTCTTAGTCTAAGTATATGGAAAATTAAAAACTCATTTCATATGGACATCAAACAATTCCACCAAGTGAAGCCTGAAGGTGTAAAGTATATTTCCTTATACTAATTGAAGTTGCTTATTAAAAAAATCAATTTGCATTCCATATATCCAAAAAAATTAACTATCCCAACGCTTTACACAGAACTATTCATATTAGTTATTTTTGGAGGAGATAAAAGTATAAAGGAGCAGTTTAATTTTCGAATTGAGCGTAAAAATTCCCATTGGTTCGCTTCTATGAGACTACAAGTATCGTCTCTGACTCAAACTATATTTGTTTTCCAGTATTCCCTTTTTCTCTGTATTTAAAATAAATTTTGGTTTCAATCGATTTACCATACATTAAAAAAAATTAAATTGAAATTAATACTTACGTTGCTTTTCATTAAAGAGAAGGATAATTCAATGACAATTATATGACAGTGTTGAAGCAAATGCATCATAATGCCTTACAATCGTGTTTAATGCCTCCTTTTGTCATGAAATAGAGAAGTACGCCCATTGAAATTAACTTGAAATAGCTGCTCCGTTCATTGACAAATTATAAATTTTTCCCTGACCCTCCACGGGAGTTTTCACTCAATATTTTATAAAATTCCGCTCGTAGATACAACAAAAACAGTAGGAAATTTCAGACTTATGTATTAAACTAAAATCACTGTTAACACCTATTTCGAAACAAAAATCGCGAACACATCGCCTATTTCAAAGCACTTGAGTCTGGCTTAGAATGAACAGTCCCTTACTACATATCATACGCTGGTTTCACCAAGGACATGTACTTTTATGAAAAAACGGTATTTTTCTGGATTGAATATGAATAATCGAAGCACTTTTCATTGAAAGTTTTGAGGACACAAAATATTCCACGTAATTTTACTGAAATGGCTGTTGTGGCCTCTGTTCCCCAATTACACATTCCAAATTTGCCAGTAAACGGTTAGTTTAGCATTTTGCGGAGCATAAAAGAGAGCTACTTCCACGCTATTTAAATCCACATCTAACTCGCGCGCGGACAATTTCCATCCTTGAGCGCACTCACACTGGTCTCCCGGGCAGACTCTCGGCATTTCCCCTTCAAAAGGCGCAAGGACTGTCGAGACTGTAGCTAAGTGCTCGGCGGGTGGGAGGCCTGGAGGGAGTGCCAGCTTGGCCGGGGGAACGGGCACCCTTCTCCCGGGCATCCCTCGATTCCCCCAACAACGCTTTCTTTCACCGAAGTGCACCAATAGCGCGACGCTGTAGGACGTTGCCCGGGAGATAGTATTACCAAATCTTGGAAAGCACATTTAAACGAAGTAATTTAATCTGGTCCCACGGTTTAAGTTGTAAAGAGAGTTGAGCTTGTGGGCAGCCTGCTCCTTTATTTTGTTCATATAGCGTCCCATAGAGGTTAATCTGTTTGTGGTTATTGCAGTCCAAAACCAACCATAGCAGCTAAAAACCACCAGCAGTAGCTAATCCTATTCTTAATCCGTTTATCGTTTAAGTAAATAGGCCTAAAAAATTTAATTGATAAATTACGCACAAAGTATAAAGTCGGCCGAGTTATGAACTCGGCGTTGTAAGACGAATGCCTCATGCAGGCAGCTATGGGTTAGTAAATGTTGATAAATACGAGTAATGTTGCAGCAGGACATGTAAATAACTACAATCGCGAATTTTTGAATTCTACTGCATTGGAATAGGATTACAGTCTATAGATTTCACATATCGCACTTAAATATCATTCGGTCGGTCATTATGAGATACATGTTTTCTAAATCCCATTAATCTAATTCACCATCGGTACCGGCGGAGATTGACAGATGGAGTGCATGTCCTTCCTCCTCATGCATTTTCAGTGATCTCATAAACTGAAGATTTTGAGGTTTTTTAGTTATTTCATTCATTTAAAAGAAAAAGAAAAGACAACTGCTGAAGCTTGGCATGCCCTTGTGTTCCTCCTAGTTATAAAAGTATCGGTGCCCAAGCAAATCCCTGTGCTCTCCTTTTAATGAAAATGTGGTGTATAGAGTCGATGCAGAAAACGTATTAGCGTTTTCAAGGATCTTTGTTATAGTATTGTGATGCTAGAAAAAATTTGCGTTACGTTTTCCAAAGAAGAGGAAGGTGTAGAGAAAACTGCAAAGCTGGCTGAAAGCACTTCCGTAACATTACAGGCCATTATATTGAGGAGCCGCAAATTTGCTGGAAGATTGTCGAACTATAAAAGTGGACAATTAAATGCCTATTTGTAAAGTCTATACAATTATATTCAAATGCGGGAATATTCCTATTTTCTTCCCAGGTCTGGGGATCAGCAACCACAATGCTATCCACCATACATTGTTATGCATGTACATGGATAAAATATTTCTTCTTTCCAAGAGTGAGTAAGTATATTTGCAGAAATTGAAATATGATTCCAAAGAAATTTAGTTATATTTATTGTTTTTCGTTTTTGTTATATTTACCTTTATTTTACATCAAATTAAATATGTTCACCTGGGTGACAATGTCTAAAGTGCTCTGTTTTTGGAAAGAAATAGTGGTTGTGGGAGGAATTCTATTTGTAACTAGTTTCTTTTGGCTGATATTGTTCAACAAATAAGGGGACGCGGTAGTCCAGGGTTAAAGTGTTGGTCTACTGATCGAACGCCTCGCTGGGCACCCTTAGCTCCACCTAAGCTGTGTGATTTTTTGGGTACTAGGTCTTCCTGAAAAAACATAACCGGCACAGGGAAAGAATCTAACCTCCCTAACCAGACGTGCGATTTTTACTCGAAATCGGACTTAGTATCGGGTGAACTCTACCACCACCTACCAAACCGACCTTCGGGTTGATTACTGTGTTTATGATTCAACGAAAAAAATATGAGAGGGATTTAATAAACACAATAGAGTTTGAAAAACAAAACTTCAATTTGTAGAGATTTCTCAGTCAAAAGTCTACATAATTGAATACCTCGTTAGGCTAGTTTTGGCTTTGTTACGACGGCATCAAAGAGCAGATTCATTTGGATAAAAATGGAACCAGGGAATATTTTTGCAAAATAAGGAAGCATACATTATTTCAACTGAATATTTCACAAAATAAAATAAATAGATCATAATATTAAAAAAAATTTCTTCGCCTAGCCCTAGTTGGAAATTTAAGAAAATAATCTAAATCTTTGACTGACAAGATTGGATATTAGGAATAAGTTATAAAATATATCTGCACCTAACAGTTGTTGATAAAACTACAAGGAAAACCTTGCATCCCTAAATTTTGGTAATCGATTTCAGTATATTTCGAGATTTAAAGAACCTGTTCGGAAAACGTTTAATTTTTGTTATTAATTTCATGATAAGAGGAAGACAGGATTTTCCAAGGAAGAGAAAAAAACTATGATCTGCAACGCGCTCACGATAGGTGCGACGACAGCTGTTCTGAATAAAGGTGTAGAGAGAAGGGGCATCGTACCTGAATTCGGGTGTATTCTAAGGCTCTAGTCAAATTCCAGCCACCGCCGTGTGAATCCACGAGAGTTGGCAAACCATTAAACCTGGTTGGAGGAAGTCCGGGGCGGGAAGTGGGAAAGTCCGTTCCCTCACGTGGAAGTGGGGGGGAGGAGAAGAATAAAAGGGTGGACTAGAAGGTGGGAGGGAATACGTTGGAATCATTCCCTTTCAACCCCCGGCTACACACCCCCATCCACACCCACCCAGCCCTTCCCCACTCTCATCCTCCTCTGAGGAAGGAAATGCGCGAGCATTTCTCGGCGCGCCTCCGCACCTGACGCCGCAATTATTCACGGCGTATGCCTACGTCGTTCCAGAGGGCAATATCATACGGGGGCGCCCGTGGAACTGGGTGAACTACTGGGGATCTGGAGCAGAGAGAGGGAATGGGGAAGACGGTGAATACCCTGAGGAAGGTCGGGGGACGGGTGGGCGAGCGGAGCAATTCGTGGATGGCTGTTTTTCCAGGGGTGGGATGCTTGTGGCGGGAAAGCGGGCTTGGAAACGGAGGACGAAGCGTCGCCCGAGGGAACGGGCCAATTTTCGGAAAGAAGGCGATTTATTTGAAATCATAGTGGGGAATGAAGTGGGTGATAGGTACAGGGTGAGGGACGTGGTGAGGATATGAGGTGAGAACAATGGTTTAGGGGTGAGCAAGCACCTATTTCTGTCGGAGTGAATGTTTTCATTTTGGGAACGGCTCTCGCCGAATCCGTGCCAAGAATGTAAATCAGAAGCGTGAAAACGTAAAGATTGTCCCGATTATTCCTTCGCTGGTATCATTTATATTTATGGGGACTTTTGGAGCACGATGTTTTAGCTGTGAGGTTTGAGTTTTGAGAGACATATTGAAATAACAATTGACGGTGTAAGAGCAAGGGCTGGAGAGTAACCGTAAAATATTATCGAAAATAGGAAAACTTTCAAGCATAGTAAATGATGTCAAACTTATTTTGCAAAAGGTCGTCCGTCCAGCAGTATAGTAATTCGAGAAAATCAACCGGCTATGTTAATTTACTTCTTAGATCACCACTTAAATATTTTAAAGGAATTTTAATTGAACCCGAATCTAATTACTGGAAGTAGGTAAAAAACTCAGTTTGTTGTAATGATTCATTTTCAAGACGGAGAAGTATTTTTAAATAAAAATAATGAAGTTATTTATTATTTATGCTTTGCTTTATTGAACTTTATTCACCTCAAAACAATATATTGTGTCAGTTGTATTTACCGGGCATAAAAAATATTTTATTTTTGTCCTGAAAAAGTTGTTTGCATGAAGAGGTTGATTCATGTGGCGGATGGGAGGCTGTAAAATATAGTGAGTTAGAATAGAAGATATTGCTAAACAAAATGAAAAGTTATCTATTAGGGTCATTAAATTTTTAAAATTTCGAGCAGATTTCTACACGACCTGAAGTGATATTTAAATTAAATTATTTCGTTTATTTTATTTATCATTCTTTGATGGGACTGGATATTTTATTAAAATTTTACAGTGAATAATCATTAAAAGTCGGCATCAAAGGAGATGTATTTCATCGGATTTCCACTTTAAAAATCACTCTATATCTGCACCTTTGAATTAGTGATGTCACCTGCTCCTAGTTCAATGAACTCTCGGTTGGCCGATGGCTATGCATACGTGGCGATGCATGATGTTTATTCTCAGTCGATATTTTCTACCGTTTTTAAAAGCGTATGCAGGTAAAAAAATGGTCGTCTGTTTGAGTTTTGATGAAAAAAATTCCGTAATAATTTCAATTTCCATTCAAAATCAATTTTTAAAGTAAAGAAGAATTTTTCTTTATTTTCTCAAAAGTTACATTTCGTAGCCCATAAAATATACAAAATCCGTTATACTATCAGATTTTTCTGATCTCTTGCCTTTTAAAATAGATATGACATTACCACCTATGGAATTCTGCATAGCTGTTACTAAAAGGGAATGTGAAGTGTCTTTTGTGTTGTCTAATGGGATATGTCAAAAGTTGTACTAATTTTTCTAGAGTAATAAATATTTCTTACTTAATTTCCTGGTTCATAATGTCTCCTAAATTATTTAACATTTCCCTGGAGAGAATCGAGAGTAAATATTAAAAAGAAACTGTGGTAGATAGCGCGGCATTACTTTTTGACAAAATCATCCGGCAATGTGCTTAAAAATGCAACCAATTGATTGACAGTGTCAAAATCATTCGCCTTGATCAGGACTAGGGTTTGTATCCCGGTTAATGTGAATCATTTTTATGCTTTCGAATTGTCGAGAGGAAATATATTTTTTTCGGGAAGTGTAGCACAAAGAAAGTTTTGGTCGAAAGCGTAAATCAAATGATTGAGATAGGTATGTTGGTCCAAATATCATATTTATACCAACAAAAGACGATCTTACCTTAAAGGGTTGTAAATGATAACTTTAGAATTAGCAGCGTTTTCTTGGTACTCAAAAACGCATGCTTAAAGGTTACCATCATTAATCCTAGTGTGAGTTCAGAGAAGTTGAATGGTCATCATCATTCTACGATGTGTAAGATTCACTTAGCTTTTCCGATATGTGAGATCAATTCGTCAAATTCTCCGCTTACGTTATTTCATGTGACTTTTCTTAAAAATGTCTGATATCCAGAACGTTTCACAGCCGGAGTAAAAATCAACTTGTTTAGAGGTTAGAGGCTCGAATGTAATTGCCTTTTTGTATCATTTATTAAAGTTTAAACCTTTTATATCATACTACAAAATATACAATATCAAGTCGTTACGTCATGCCTCCATTCTTAGTTAAGTCAAGGAAAAGCAAATAAAAAGATTAGCATTCGGACTTGGCAATCTTGGAATATCTAAATTTATGGGAAAATGTTCTGCAAACTGATAAGTTTTCATGAAATATCAATAGTGAATTCAGCAAGAAAATCATAAATTCAATTCAACGTGACGGCAAGTCTCTCATATGATTATTTATATTCACCAAAAGTGCAAGGATTCAGAACTTTCTGTGGTGAAACTTTTAAACGTGGAAGCTCAAAGCTTGAAACTTTGTTGCTGTCAAGAAAGTACTCGGTCGGTGATTACTCTCGGAAAATGAAAGCTCGGTTTTCAAGTTATTGAAAATGAATACTTCCCATAAAGTTTGATATGTTTTGGTTCCATTTTACTGGCGTTTTTAATCTAACTCAGAGAGTGCATATTTACCTACTTCTCTCCATCTTGCTGCTCCCTTTCCTTCCATCATCTGAGTCCATATCGACGCAATAACGCTTGATACAGCTATGAAACGGGACGCAGGAGACACCACACTTACTTTTTATAATAGTCATGCATAACAAATTCTGTGTTACAGACGCTCCGTGGAATCGTTTCCTGGCACTACCACAACTGTGTGGGCCTTGACATATTTTGCATAAATCTCACTTATCCCGAAGAATCTATTTCCACCTCAAGAGTTATTTTTGAAAAACACTATGTGTCGCTGTTAAAGGTTTTCAGTAATTCATGTAATACAAAATTAAAAACGTATTAAAAAACGAGAAAACATTTAAAAAATTAAACATTATTGTTTCTTGGGGTGAATTTTGGAAAATACTTTTCCTCACACTCACTAACCTTTCAATAATTTTTAATCAAATATATGTGATAGAGAAAGAACATGTATAGTTAGTTATATGATGAAACATTACGGAAATACTTGAAAAAACCCATGCTTGATACTATCTTTGCTATAAAGAGAAAGAATGATCTAACGATACTCCAAGCCTAGTGATGCATGATATTCGGTTGACGTTTGATATATGAAGATTAAGAACGCGTCAAACCATGAGCTTAGTTTCAAATCTGCGGATACGAATTTATCAAACAGTAACGGTAGTTTGCCACCTGAGTCGTAAGCGTCTTTGCGAGTGATTCACAATGATACTTTAACTCATCAATTATTATCCTCATGATGCATGACCTATTTCATCATTTCATGCTACTAGATATGGCAAAGGGAACGGCAGTGCTAGGATATTAAATGAAGGTGGGCAATCGCAGTGGTCGCAGCGGGTTTTCAAGGTAGTTATTATATCTCATTTCACATCTGAAATTTGTTGTACAGTGTGTTTATGTTCAATTAAAATGAAGGGATTGCTTTAAATGGCAGAGTATTTTGGATAAATTCTTTAATGTGATGAATTTGTAAGCCCAGGACTGTTTGTGTAAAATGTTAAAGATTTGTATCACACCACCATTTAGAAAAAACATTGATGATCTGGGCACGCCAGAAACGGTGTCAAATTTATTCATTGAAATTAATTATACATTCCAGTTTTTAGACTTCAAGTTCAGTGAAATGATATGTCATCAGGTTTTGGGTAATATTTTCTGTGACAAACAATACACCTATAAATCCGGTAAATGTGTTAATATTCCATCTGATTAAATTATTTAGTTTTACTTTCTCATCAAATGGTTTGGATTTAGTCAGATTTGGTTACACCCTAGTGCATGAATTGTCAGCAATTGATCACTTTTTAAAAGTATATTGATTATGAGGCTGAAACGAAATTTTGGCAATGTGCTTCTGTGAAATATTTTGGCTTACAGCAGATTAAAACGATTCGTTCTTTCGACATTCTCCTTCAAACTTTCTTAAGTCTTTTGTTTGTGTTCCAGGGGTTATTTTTGATTGACTTGAATATTACAAATTGTATCTTCAAAGAACCATAATAAGCTTAGCATTTTTTTCAACTTTACCCGATGTCATAATAGATAGGTAATCTTGATGATTGACGCAGACTGACCAAATGCACTATGCACGGTAAATTGTGCGGCGAGAGGATTTATGTAATCTTTCTATGAATTTTATTTTTAATCAAATTATTATCAACACAATTTCAGGAAAAAAACTTTTTTCAAACTCATTTGATTTTTAATGAATGCCATAGAAATTGAAAAGACTTAAGGCACAAGTGAAGCATCATAGGAGTAATAATTTTACTCACGAAAAAGTACGAGTTTTAAAGCATTCATTAGTTATTTTAACATCTTTCCTGTTCTGTGCATTGGATGGGTTAGATTTTACGCCATAATATCACTGAACTCATTAGTTAACAATTTGAGTTCACAGACGACTTGTGTAGCTGATTTGATCAACAGTCGGTAGAAATATAAATTTATTGGTGAACGTATACACCCGCAAAATCCATTCGAATTAATATAATGTGAACTCCTTTGTCTTTATCCTGTATGAAAAGAGTTGGTTTTAGGGTACTTGTTGAGGTTTACCATAACCTGAGCTTGAATCAAGAAATTTGAGAGCGAAACTGAGGATATCTTGAGGAGAAAGACTTGCGTAGCGAGTGGTATATTAATAATATTGGAGGGAAAGGAATAAATCGGCAACAAAATGCTACGAAATTACGCCGGTGGCGACAAGAAAAGGCAGGGGATTTTACGAAGATGCCGAAGGAAGAGTTTCGGAGAGGAGCAGAAGTGATTACTGGAAGGGGATAGGGTGAAGGTGAAGATTGAAGCGATTTGCGGGGGAAAGGAGAGGGGTTTGGTGTGTTGCATACTCGGCAGGCGGATAAAAGGCTTTCGAGGGGAGTGAGGCGAAGCTGGGAAAAGAGGCCGGTTTGGGGCGGGAAGGGGTCTCCCCCACTCGATCGCTCTCCCCTTCCGGCAGTCGATTTAGTAATGGCTGGATGAAGGTGGAAGAGTGCCGTGATTTTCGAAAGGGCGGGCTTCAAAGCGAATTGAATTTCAGGAGGGGAGGGAGTGGGACTAGGCGGGAGATCCTATCGAATCTTTCGGCGGGGGCTACGCCCGTGGGTGGTTTTGCTAAAGCAGATTTTATTCAAGAGTTATTCCCTCGGGAATGTTGTTGGTACTTCCAGAGGAATGTCTACGGAGGATAAGGGTTGGTTAGGGCGAGGGATTGGGATTGAAAGTTGAGAGAGGAACTTCCCCTTTTTCAGGACGAAAGTATAATTATTTTAAAATGAATTGCAGTCTTTTATTTTGAGTGATTATTTAACACGCTTCTAGTGAGAGTACTATGGCCATTCAACATTTTTAATGCGCCTATAAATGATAACTAAATTCTTTAATTGATTTGAACTTAAAATGACAACCTAGGGTTGAATAATGAAGGATCAAAGTGAAAAATTCACTTACGAGAATATTAGCCAACTTAGGGTAATGGGTTGGTTCAAAATATCCCTGTAACTTCTCTGGCACAAGTAATTGACATTGTACCTTTTATTCTTCAAGTTTTCTCTCGACTCTTATTAATTTAATCCCTTTTTAAAATATATCAACTTCCGTATTCCACTCAGAACTTTAAATTTCCTCATGGTATTATCAAAAGTTGTAACGTACGAGTATTTTTTTAAATAGAGGTAAAATGAATGTAATATTCTCCACACAGATTCATATTATAGATTGTGAGTTGCGTATTTTGCCGAAGAAAAACTTTAGATCTTACATTTTTTATATTCAATTTTGAAAATTTAATTTCCAATGTAATAATAATTTTCAATATAAATTATGTGTGTGATCGAAAACACTAAGGGCGTAACTAGGTCCAATATTAGATTCTTGTTAAAATCAAGAATTCTTATGAATAATTGTTTTAAATAACAAACAAATTAGGTCTGCAATGTGGAGTTTTGAAGGTGCTTCTATTCACTCTTGTAAGAAAACGGTCAATAGTGATCTTCTAGTTATCCAACCTCAAGCACATTCCATGTCGTCGTCTGATTTTAAGCCATATTAAAAGTTAAATATGACACAGTTTTTATCTATGTACATTATTACAACTGACGGTCGGTTTGGTAGGGGATGGTACAGTTCACCCAGTATTAAGCTCGTCGGCGTGTGGAATTTACACATCAGAATAGGGGGGCTAGTTCCTTTCCCTGTGCCGGTTATGGTTTCCCAGGAAGATCTGGTACTCTAAAAATCACATAGCTTGGGTGGTGCCCAGAGAGGCTTGCCCGGGACCATCCAGTCAGCATTCCAACGCTCTACCCCTTGACTACCGCAACCCACCATACGTATAAGTGCTTTGCTGAAGATAATATCTTTCAGAGATTAAATCAATGCTTTGGCAAAATAGACACAAATGAAAGAAGCATATTCCAATTATTTTTTATCTCAACGTCCCTAAAAAATATATTCAGCAGTTAATTTGCCTAGTAACTACAGAAACGATAGCCTATTTTCCTCAGATACATTAGATAGGGCTCGATCTTTTTAATGAATCTCATCTGAATCATGATAGGTTATGTGAGCTTTGCGGACATTCTATTTAAATCAGTTTAAACGTATACCGCAAGGAGCCTTTCCAGAGACACCTCCAACAAACTTAAAGTCCACAAATACTTAGGGATTCATTTACTAGTAGGAGATAAAACGAAACAACGGACATTGCTGCCTTTATTTTGTCATCGAAGGGTTGATGCAGTAAACCCATATGCGCATAGTAGTAAAGTTATACCGTAATTATAAGCTAAATTTAGCAGTAAAATATAATGAGTAAGGCAATCGTTAACACTTCCGCTAAAACGTTCATTAGTAATTTTTACCTCTTAGCTACCAATTTTGGTATAGTTGACCGTTTCTATACAAACTTTCTTATATGGGTGTGTATTTTTTTGACCGTGTAAGGAGTAAAGTCAACCGCGGATCACGTTTCAACCCTTTTAAGGGTATTTCCCATTAGAGTACATGCTTAATATCCTTAATCTTCTTCCTTGTTGACCTCAGAGGAAATCCTATTACATTTATGTGGAAGTCGTTTTTCCCTAACGAAGGAAGTGTCCCGATCTCTTAATGAGCCAGGGTCTTGAGAAGTGAAAGTGAGGGATCGGTTTCATCCAGGAAAAATACTCGGGCTGGAGTCAAGATCTTTAGTCCTCTTCTTTATCCTCCGCACTTTGTCGCCAGCTTCCATTGCTCTTCTCACTTAACCGGCCAATTTATTTCCCTTTAGTACCTTTGATTCCATCTCTTTCTCATTCTCACCTTATAATGCCTCCATTTTATCATGCTCAACTGGGACCCCAGTCGACCTGCTTCTCATAATTCCCCCTTATCTCCAAATAAATTCCGAGTCGTTTGTATTTTTCGAGACACTTAACGCTACTTCAGACCCTCCGTTTTTTTGTCTGAAAAATATTCGGACTCCAATTTCTCATTATGGTCACATAGGGGGAGTTAATGGAGTTAAAGCTTTAGTTAGCAGTTTGCTCTCGTTGTAATGAATGGAATACCCTCCGGCAGTTATTAATTTTTTTCATTTTTCTGTTCCGATTGCTTTAACATAAACGTTGCCTTTGCTCATTTGAAAATATTTTTTATATGGCTTTCAGAAAGTTGTATCTAGTTATCTTATTAGATTAGATACTATTTTACATCCTTATTACGCAAATAATACTGTCTGATAAAAAATTAAAACAATGTTGACGTTTAAAATTCAAGAATTTTATTTTTTAATATATTATGTCACTGCTGGAAAGCTAAAAGGAATAAATATAAAATATATGCGCCAGATAACTAATTTCTAAAAGTAAAAATTGGGAAAGCGTTCTCATGAAACTAAACGTTTAGCAATCTATGTTACGCACACACCCACAATATACAGGACAGGTATATACATATATACAGGATATATATAAAAATATATTTGACTATATATATATATATATATATATATGTAGATATATCTACTGACCGGAGGGTCACGGGTTCAATTCCCGGGCAAGTCACTCTGGGCACCTGCAGCTCCACCCAAGCTAGTTGATTTTTCGGGTACCAGATCTTCCTGGGAAACCATATCCGGCACAGGGAAAGGAACTGGCCCCCCTACCCTGATATGTGAACAATCACACGCCGTCGGGCTTGGTACATGGGTGAGGTCTACCATCACCTACTAAACCGACCTTCGGGTTGAATACTGGGTTTATATATATATATACACCTACATGTATATATATACATATATACACAGACACACTGATACATACATTTGCATGCATCTACATAGGAATCTATGGGCATTTTTCAGCACTTACGTAAGGCTCCATTAGTACCGGAATGCTTTCCGTAACATACTCACCTGAAAAGAAAAGAATATCACATTACTTCAAGTGCAATTAAAATTCATGTTCACCCCTGCAATGTGTAACATTATTTGTTATTAACACCAAGAATAGGTTCTGATTAAATTATTTGAACTGTTTCCACCGTCAATTAAAATGTAATCTTCCACGAATATGCATATGTTATTCCACTGACATTATTTTGAACCGTTTCTTCTCCTCATTATCTGTAATAGTCTTGTTTTTAAATAATTAACCCGAATTACCAGAAACAAGGCCCAACTTCAATTAAAAAAGAAATTAAATCATTCAAAGGAACGAATTTGGAGAAGATAATAATGAATGGGATTTTCGGTAAAAGAAATATCTCAAGAAAATTCGTAACTCAAACTCCATGTCGCAGTTTTATTGTAAAGAAAATGAAATGGAAATATTTCTGAGATTTCCTTTACAACAGTTTATTACTAAACAGCTAATTGAAAATATGTCTTGGAGTTTTTGATTATAATTTTGTTGAGGTTCCCACTGTCATTTCAAAACTTATGCTCTGCACCACAATAACATCTATGGAATGAAATAATATCCAGTAGGCATACTTTTAACTACTTAGCACCACATAAGAGTACATTATTTTAGCTTAAAAATTTTTAATCATGAAATGGCTATAATAGATCATTCAAATTAAAATTCGCTTAAAAGTCACGCTTAATCACAGGATATGCCGCATACTTGGTTATTTTAATTTTTTTTATAGATAAAAATAATAATCGGGCATTTTTAAGTTTCAATCGATTCATTTGACGAATAAAGAGGGAGAGACATGGCAGATATCTTATAACTTGTTTTGTTTAGCCTGACTTTGTATTATTATTAAGTTAATGATATTATATATGTATATATATATATATATATATATATATATATATATATATATATATATATATATATATATATAGATGATTTCTTCGAAGTAACACGGAAGTGTTGAATAAAAAACTTAGACAGTAACACACAGCACGAGAACACAGAAAAAGAACACTCACAATAATATCTTGATAATTTCGACAGACTCGAACTTATCAAGATATTATTGTGAGTGTTCTTTTTATGTGTTCTCAAGCTGTGTATTACTGTCTAAGTTATATATATATATATATATTCATTCAAACATAAATAGGTATAAGGAAAGGGGATAGGAAAACACATAATAGGAGAAGACAGGACATGTGGGGAAGGCGGTTTTTGAGCAGATCACGAAAGTAAAAACCGCCTTCCCCACATGTCCTGTCTTCTCCTATTATGTGTTTTCCTATCCCCTTTCCTTATACCTATTTCTGTTTGAATGAATATTTGTGCGCCGTATGGCGGGATTTTCAAGTTTGAATATGTGTTTGGCCAATGCGGCTCGTCTCTTCTTCTGGCTATGCGTGCCATGAAACGCACCGTTCCTATCCTTTACAATATCGTATGAATGCTTTTCTACTATCCTTTCCCCTTCTTGTGTCCCGTCTATTTCTCCTTTGGTGGGTGAAACAGCTCCATAACGCCATCTCTCGGGCAACATCTATCGGAGCACTTTGGCGCTTTATAAGATCGCAGATCTCAAGGTAAATCAGGTTTCCCAATTAGTTCAACTGGTAGAGCATCCGCCCGGAAAGTGGAAGGTCCGTGGTTCAAATCCCGGATAGGGAAATATTTTTACTTTCGTGATCTGCTCAAAAACCGCCTTCCCCACATGTCCTGTCTTCTCCTATTATGTGTTTTCCTATCCCCTTTCCTTATACCTATTTCTGTTTGAATGAATATTTGTGTTTTTGATTGATTGATTGTGTTTGTGATTTTCTTATATCTTGTGTTGTGATTATATATATATATACATACATATATACATACACTCATTCTCATTTGGACAACAACAAATATATTTCGAAAGAAGTTTCGATTGAATGTAATTAAAGGAGTTAAACTACAGCAAATTTAAAACTATTAGTTTTCTGCAAGCCATTATTACATTGATGATTAGGTAATGAGAAAAGCCAAATTTTTTCTAGATACACACTGTTTGGCTTATCGCTTTACTTTTCACGAGAGACGAAAGCATTCAAAAAAGACTGTGCCCGTGCAAAAATTCTTAACGCGACAATATGAGAGATAAAAAAATAACATTCTTGAAGTCTATTGAGAGGAATGATACCCTCTGGCCCGCGCGAACGTGATGTATCAACGCTCGATCTGGAGGTTACAATGGAACGCATTAAATTGTACTTTTCTGTTGCGACTTACAACGATGGTGCTTCTGTTTCTCGAGTTCAATCCTCGGCCAAAGCCACTGGTCCAACGCCTTTCTCCCTCGTAATCAGCTCTCCCACTCCCGCCGGTAGGCAAGGCCGACGAGAAGATTTCTCGTTCTACACTCGTCACCCTTCCCCGCTCACCCCTCCCTCCGACGATCCCTCAGACCCTTTTAACGAGGTATTCCTTCTCTCCTTTTTCATCGTTCGTTAAGACCTTTCTAGCACCCCGTCCCTCTCCTTTTTAGATCCTCATTGGCTCTGTCCTCGCCTCTTCCCTCGAAGCTCTTTCTCAAAATCGCTACCATCATCTCATTCCTTGTATTTGTTCGACAACGAATTGTTATCATCCGGGTAAATGGATCATTCCTGATCCAAGCGGCGAAAGAAGCCGTCTCTGCGCAAAGGTGAACGTGTGTGTTTGTGTGTGAGCGTGTGAAATAGAGGGTATTTTCTCTTTATCCCGATTTTCGACGAGTTGGGCAGAATTTAGCTGGTTTACCGATACGCTCAGGCCTGCCCTGCCTCCTAGGGATGGCTAAAAATATTGCATCACGTGATACTGATAACCACATAGAAATAAAAGTACGAAGCTAAATGTATATATAATATATAGATATATAAAATGGAGGAAATGATTAAAGAGGCATGGGAAGAACTGGAGGTAGGAATGAAAGTCGGAGGGGAATTGGTAAAATCGGTTAGGTTTGCTGATGACCAAGCATTAGTTGCTCAGTCAGCCAAGGGATTGCAAGCATTGCTGAGTGAATTGGAGGTTCAGTGCGATAAATGTGGGATGAGAATAAATATTAATAAAACAAAGGTTATGCGATTTTCCAGAAAGGAAAAGGCTAAGCTAAATATTAAAATAGGCGGGGAAAAAATAGCGCAGGTAGAACAGTTTACATATCTCGGAAGTGTTTTGGACCAATACGGTCAAAGTAGTAGGGACGTAAGGAGAAGAATTGCGCTAGGCAAGGAGGCTTTCTCAAGGAGGAGGGAGTTGATGACGGGGACGTTGAGTAGAGATGTTAAGACAAGACTCGTAAAAACTCTGATATGGAGCGTAGCTATGTACGGCGCGGAAACGTGGTTGCTGAAGCAGGAGGATAGACGTAGATTGGAGGCTTTTGAAATGTGGGTGTGGAGAAGAATGGAGAAGGTGAAATGGACCGAAAGGAAAACAAATGAGGAAGTACTAGAAATGGTGGGGGAGGAGAGGGGTTTGTTGAGAGAAATCCTATGGAGGCAGGAATAATGGATGAAAGGCGTATTTAGCGGTAGTGGAATGTTGAAGAAGGTAATAGAGGGGAGAAGTATATATATATATACACTTTTTTGGAAAACCCACAAACGTGTAATGTAAATTCACTGATAAGTCATAACAAACACAGAAACCAAAACACAAAAGAGGAAAAACTCACTGGTTCTCGAATTTTCGGTGGTCCAACCACCTTTCTCAAGAGGAATATATATATATATATATATGTATAGTGCATGGTATTCTCAACGCATTGATAAATGATGTGTCAACATATCTCCCAAGACATTAGAATTTTAGTTCGAAGGAAAACTTAACAATTTTAAAATCAACTATCGAAGAATCATTTACGTTAAGGTATGATTTACATTCTTGTTCCCCATTGTCTTCTTTTCTTTCTGCTTCCGTAACCCCCTCCGTCTCCTTTATCGATTGAAATTCCTCGTTTCAAGTCATAACATTTTTAGATCCTACGTGTGAACGCTGAAGGTACCTTCGAAGGTATCTCACACGATTATCGGGAATCGAGGTTTAGCGTGCGCTGGATGTTTACAACCTCTAAGGTACAGAGCCAAAATTTTGTTTTTTTCTTTTCTGGATATTATTTCGAAGGCGATAACCACCATATTCTACATCAGTAATGTAAAGGAATTAAATTCTACATCAGAAATATCGTCAGCGAACGCTCCAGAAGGCTACATTAGCCAAGCTGCCTTATATTTCATGAGCTATACATCCTTTTTTATCTTGTCTCGTGTTTTGAACAACCTCAGTGTCTACTTTAGAGCTTATTTCGAATATTTTTAAATATGTTTCTTGAAGTAGGGAAAAAACTATATTCTCTGTATATTATATATACTGTAATAAATTATCTTTTACTTAAGTGATTGTATCACAATTCCATCTATTGTGACGCAATCGATTGGACATAATGGCTTTGAAATGAAGGTATAGTTTCTTACTTGCCTATAAGATAAAAAAAAATCTGGATTTTGCATTTGCGTCGTAAAAGGGGTTTATCATTTCGAAAATTAAGTTTGAACTAAATTGAATTAACTGAAACGTAGGTGCCGTCCTTAAAATTTTAAGCATGGAACCAATGGACCTTTCAAATGTGATAAAATAGTAATTTTTTCCTTAACTGCTCTTGAAAACAATTCTACGGCTCGTTTTTATTTTTAATGTGATAATTGAAAATCTCAAAATCTGTTAAGAGCGTCCAAATCTTCCAGTGATGCAATTTTTAGATTCAGAATTTTCAATACGTGCGGTAAAAAACAGGAGAAATTCTAAGACTAACTTATTGATAAAATTATCTAACTAATATTTCGAAAAATTAGTCCTAATAAGTTAGAGGTAGAACCCAATAAATGAAAATATTCCATTTTTCCACTAAATATAAATTCGATTAGGCTTAACGCAATACTTGTGTATATATTGTGTATACTCGTATTCACGTACATATCGAGAACAAGTGTTTGGGGATGTCTTGTCGCAGGACAAGATGCAACAGCCACATGCAACAGCCACATGCAACTTCCTGATGAGCTTGTATGGAAA
The DNA here is from genome assembly GCA_037158775.1 of Hetaerina titia. Classification (NCBI taxonomy): domain Eukaryota; kingdom Metazoa; phylum Arthropoda; class Insecta; order Odonata; family Calopterygidae; genus Hetaerina; species Hetaerina titia. The sequence goes on along the minus strand of CM073771.1, from coordinate 89,935,331 downwards.
AATCATGTCAATATGACTTTAGAATCACTAAGTCAATTCTCATGCCCACCCTTTCCTCACACCCTTTATTCCTTCGTTTCTTCGTAATATACTAACTCACCTATTTCTTCCCTTTACTCCATGGGTAAATATCAGAAAGTGTCAATAGTTTTAATAACATTAATTATTATAGTTTCTGAAAGATATAGCGCAATGAAATCTAGTTGGCAATAAATATATGTCTAGTGAAACATCGTAACTATGTAATCATTAAAAATCGAGCTATTAGTAGAACAAAACCTATAGATGAATATTTATGAAAAATATAGTCTCATTGACAACTTCTAGGACATCAGCCGAATAGTTTCAGAAGAATTAGAAAGGGGATATATAGGACTAAAATAATGGATTATAATCAATAAATTATGTGAATAAACTATGAAGGACGTAAATAAAGTAAATGATAGTGTATAGGATCATTTTATGACACAATAAGAACCTTAGACCAAGTTGGAAGCATTATAATGGAAAATTGTATTAAACATTCTGCGGCTTAAAGACTTTTTCCTTTAATTAAACCCCGTTTTCCTTCCTCTTGAATAAAAACCCAAGTCTCCATATCCGTTCAAAAGATCTGTAATATTTATTAGCAGAATATACAGGTATACTGTACGTGTATAAAACTGCGGACATTATACCTTTCACTCTACATTTGGATTCAACTGTTACCTTTCTCCTTGAGAAGATTCATATTCTGATAGAAACTTTCTCGTGACCATAAACGCATATCACGCCACAGTCGTCACGATGACGCTCTGCCGTCGAGTCACCAATTCTTGCTTAGGCATTATTAGGTATTATCATCATTTTTATTAGTATTATTATTTTGAAGTGCTCACGATTTTCTGACAGAGCACGATCAATATAAACAAGGAAAAAGAAAATGATACTGATGGTGGGGACTTTTTAAAACTTTTTCCGAGAAAGTTAGAATATTACGCTCTATCCCACCATAATGCCATACTCTCCCATCCTCACCTCCCGGTCCACCGGTGAAAAGAGAATAAAAACAGAGATAAAGGGATATGGAACTCTACGTGTTTCTTTTTTCAAATATTTTATGGTTGGAGATGAAAAGGGCTCGGATATGTGGGAGAGGATCTCCCTCCTGCCCTCTCCTTCGATGAAGTGAAGGAGGCGGGGTGGGTGGCCCAGGGAAGAGTCGAAGGGTCGGGGTTTTTCTCGAAGGTTCAAGGAAGGGGTTCAAAAAGGGAGGGTTAGGGTGAAGTTCGAGGTGGTGGTACTCGAGAACTAGGAGAGAGAAGGGGGCAGAGTGGAGAAGGCTAAGGGGTGGAGCAGAAATCCCGTAACGATGTCACGTATGAGAGCTGCCTCGTGGCCATTGGCCGAATGGGATGAAGAAGACTTTTCTTGTAGGAAGGGATCGTGGGGGCTGCGGTGAGTCCCGAAGGAAGGCGGAGAAGGTTATGGATGGGGGGGGGAAGGGCGTTTCTGGACGATGGGCAGGATTTGGGGAGGAGGAGCCCAGGATGAGGGGCACCCAACGAGAAATATCAAGGTTAAGTGAATAGAAGATGGAATTCCCGGTGGATCGTTTTTAGTATGTGGGACTGGGAAACGTGGGAAACATATCTCCACCCTCCATTTCCCCAATTATAAATATATACGACGAACATGTATACATTCATTAATCTCTCAGCCTGGCCGGCCCCATGTTCGTATACTCTCTCGCCAGATCCTATTATTTTATACCCGAATTTTGGTGTCATTTGAAACGAAATACGTCTTGACTGGATCAGCATTCTTCCCTCAAAGTTCTTCTCCCACCGACGTCCTCGCTTACTTCATCGCGTCGTCCGCATCATTGAGCTCCGTGACTATCTCTTCGTATCTCCCTCTCGCCGCGCTAAAGAGCTCTAAAACCCCGAGCGATTCAGACACGTACTACTTCCAAAAAGGGGGAGGACAGCAGAGATAGGAGGGGGGGGAAATAAGAGCTATAAAAGAAATAAAGGCTCCCCATTCCTTTCGGTGGAATTGTCACGATCCTCGTGGGAATCGTGCGGAAAGTGAAAGTACAACAGTTCGGTTTCGAATGTGCCTTCTCTCCCTTCCTTTCTTACACCCCGACTCCCGAGTTGGTTTCCTCTTACCTTTTCTCGTGTGTGGCTCATAATGAGAGAGCTGTTATGTCCTTGAGCAAGATAACATCTCATTAGCCGTATCTCCTTACGTGGGCGCCATCGCGCTGGCGTAAAAGGATAGGGGGAAACTGACTCAAAGAGAATCATGTGCTACATTTTTTTTCATATATTCCATTTACGCCTACAAATCCTAAATTCAGGGCTTTTATTTGAATACCTAGTGCTTTACTCTGTCATCATATATTTTTGACATACCGTCACTAAAGTCGTTGCAAAAGATAGTTAGCAACGGGATGTAAAAATGGATTTCCTAAATACAATGTTTTTAGCTTGTTGACCGTTTAACGGAAAATTGTTCATGCCACATTTCTTAAAAAATCTTTCGCACCTATGCACTCTAAAATAGCAACAAACAGAGTTAGTGCAGTCAACAGTTTAAACATCAAGTGATTCTAATTTCTAAGTGTTAAAAAATCATTGAGAGTAGGAAATAAAATTACTTAGTGTAAAAAGTACTCTCCAAAATTCCAGAATGTGCCTAGGGATTCGAAATTTTACCTTTGTGAATAATAGAAAATTTTCCTGTTAATGTACGTACTGTTTTCAAAAGGTAAAGTGACTCTTCAAATTTCCCGGGCAGTATACATTCGATTTTTTGGTTTGTTTTTATGGAACATATATCGTAACATTTATTTACAGTTCCAACTATATAGCATATTTATTTTTTTATTGACAGATGCAAATATTAGACATGTTTTGGTGTGCTCTGCGATTTTCTGCTATAAAAAATTGATCAAAGAATTTCCATTAAATGTTGTGTGAAAAATGAAATTAAGTGCTTCAAAACCCTTGAAATTTGACAACGGCCTACAGTGAGTCTGCTCTGAGTAAAACAAATGTTTATAAGTGGTGCAAGCTATTTCAAGATGGCGGATAAGTTGCTAATGACGAACCTCGCTCTGGGTCTCTCTCATGTCCTCCTCTCACTCTGGGTCTCACGCTCCCCAACACTCAACAACAGATGAAAACGTTGGAGCAATTAACAAAATTGTTTTGAAAAATCGTCTAATCACTATTAGAAAAGTTTCTGAGGATTTTGGAATATCGATTGACTCGAGATATGCAATATTTTTGGATGGTTTGGGCATAAGATGTGTGTCAGCAAAGTTAGTTCTGAAACGGCTTAATTTTGAGCAAAAAAAACCGCCGCATGAGCATTGCTCAGGAGTTGTTGAATGACGTCAATGATGATCCTGATTTTCTCAAAAGGATCATAACTGATGAGGAATTATTGTCATATATGTTATGACGTCGAAACCAAAGTCCAATCGTCCCTATGGAAGAACCTAGGAGAACCAAGACCGAAAAATTTAGAAGATAGGATTAATTTAGGAAGGAACATTTTTTTAACTATAAGTTCAGATTTTTTTCTGAGTTTAAGAACCTAACACTAATGTATAATAATATAAGCTCTTTCTTCGTTGAATGCGCCTCCTGAAGCCAAGGTGAGCAGAGAAAGTGATTTGATCGTTGTCCTGTTCACATGATAGAATCATTTCTACGGTCAAATAGTTTCCTTTAAAATTTATATCACGGAATTGAAGCATTACACACCAACTTGTGTTTTAAAATTTACTGCGAAAGAAGTAAGCCCAAGGTGAAAAAGATTATTTCGCGGGAGTGAGGTCTCGTGAACCGTGCGGGGTATTTTATCGTCGGGGTAGCGAGGCGAGGGGATTTTCCAGAATTGAGGGTCGAAGCAGTGCATCACCGCCATTTAATTAAAACGACTTAATTGGAGGTGGGGAAGTGGGAATGCATGCATGGGTTGCAGTAGTCTACGAGAAAATGGAAGGAAGGGGACTCAGAGTGTAGGTTGGAAGGGGGTGTTGGGTCGGGTAATTTCAACAGGCCTTTCAAACTGAGAGAGTTTCGAAGAATTTTAGCGCGCGCGCATGTGGGCACGAGGTGTAATAAGGGTATAAGGGCCAAAGTTCTTTTAAGGGGAAGTTTCGGTGGGGCTGGCATGAATTGCGATAGAAAACCGAAGAGGGAGCTGCGGAAGTGGCCGCGGAACGAGTGTTGTGGGGAAGGGAAGGACGTGGGCGTGAAGGAAATGGCAAAGGCTTTTGATGCGGGGTGGGAGAGAATAACGGCGGCTGACTATTTTACATTTTACTTTTCTCGGCGGTATTTCAAGGAAAAGGAGCTTCGGAGATAAGAGTGGTGAAATATTGATGCAATGTAAATGTCGCGTCATCTCCGTTTTCTTTCTCTCACGCTATTCTCCGGCATCTCTACTTAAGTCAAAAAAATCCACCTATTGCAAGTTCTACAGAATATTTTAAAATCATAAAGCAATGTCGATGATAGCAAAATGATACCCAGTGAGACTTGTGAGTTCAGTAGAGCGTAGTTTCTTTCACATTTCACCAAATTGAAGACAAGCGTAATGAAATACGATTGCCATGTGATTAAGTCGTGTATTATTACTTAAATACGCTTATACTATTCAATAGTATAAATTATGCATAAAGTTTATTGATCTAACTTGCTAAGATTTATAATTACGGCTCTGGAAGAAAGAACAGATTACGGTCGCGATCAAAATGCCTTCGAAAAAGAACGTCGATTTAACAATTTGGAACACTCAACCAAATATTTATAGAATACAGATATCTGTGAAGCTTTCAATGGATGTTTAAACCACGCTGAAGCTTTTTATGGACATTTCAGAAAAAAATATAGCATTTGAGGAAGTCGAATGCTAGAATCATTAATATTAAATTTGAGCTGTCAGTGATTCAGGAGTGTAAGTTTTTACTCGGATAATCAACACTTTAACTGAATAAAGGGAATAATCAAAAATGGGGTGCAAAATTACTTTATAGTACAAATCAGAAAGGTATGGTTAGCTGACGCAAGGTAATCCTTTGGAATTTGCGGTGTCTAAACCATGTTCAAAATTGTTTCTCATACGATAGTCTTTGTTAAGTGACATTGAGGTGATTTATTTTTATAAATTAAAATATAAAAGGTAAAATAGTACTTTCCCTTTCCAGAGTTATCAGTTTCCTTGTGATGAGTGAGGCTAACAAAAATAATATGAGCATCAGATTCAAGGTGTATTAACTTTCAAATTGAGGTAAACAAAACATGCATTTTTTTTAATCATACACAGATTTTTTAAGCTACAGAATAGCTATACATTAAACAGAGAACCAAATAAGTGTATATCGGATGCAAAAAAGCGCATCCAATAATTATCCTCAGAACTCGCGTCGAGAAAGGGAAGCTCACCATATGTAATCCAGGAAAAAAATGTGTTGTAGGCCACGTGAGCGCCTCAAATGAAAACAGTCTTTGAAAAATCCTCAGAACTCGCGTCGAGAAAGGGAAGCTCACCATATGTAATCCAGGAAAAAAATGTGTTGTAGGCCACGTGAGCGCCTCAAATGAAAACAGTCTTTGAAAAATCAACAAAAACATAGTGATAGTTTCATCCAATCTCTGTTTTCCGAGCACATTATCGTAAATATGTTAAAAAATGAATAAAAGGCCGAAAGCCATACAGTAGGCATAAAATAAGGTTGAGAAGAATATTCATTCTGTGAACCGAATGAATAAATATAATTTGTAAATAATCAAAAACGATGAATTCACGCGTGGATCTTTTGGTTCATGTAGAGAAACATATTTCAGAAATAATATTAATCATTGGCAATGGCCTACAACAATTTTTTTAACGTAACACTTAATTAATTCTTTTTCTGTGATTTCTGTCAAATGATACGGACGTACGAGTACTATTAAATAGCCATAGCCTTCCTCTGACCGGCATCCAGCTAAATACACGTGACTTGTTTACATGGAAATAATAACCTGAAAAAAGTCTAATTGTGTACGAGAGTTTCCAAATAGTGAAACTCGGTGATTGCTCTTGCAGAATGCTGACCCATATTGCTTCTTATTCATTGAAACCTTAACCACCCATTAAATAACTAATAGGAGTACTATTCCACTAGATCAAATTTATTTTACGACCAGGTTTCGATGTATTACGTCATCATTAGGTAACAAAAAATTTCGTTAACTGATGATGATGTAATACACCTAAACCCGGTCGTAGAATAAATTTTATTCAGTGGAATAATGCTCCTATCAGTTATTCATTATGCTCGATTTCAACCTAATCACGCCTGAAACTACTCAATTTGTTCTTAACCAATAGCTGGTTAAGGAAAAATTGATTATCTCCCCACCTAAAACTACCATACACAGTTGGTTTTCATTGGTCAGATTACTTTTTTCGGGGAACTTTTAGTTTGACGATTTTAAATTTCCTTGCAGCCTTAAGAAAACAAACATTTGAGACGAAAATGGGCCACGCCCTTTGCAGTCATTATTCTGATGCGGTGCGAAAATCAATTCACATTGCAGGGAAGGGAGCTCAAGTGTTCCCTCAAGTGCCCAGGGCTTGACCCTATCGATTCTTCATGCTGTTTAATATGGCCGGCGACCGAATTACGACCTCTCACCCACATAACGAAATGTTCAATCTACGTCGTTTGTAGGGTTAACGGCGAAAGATGGGCATGATGATTTTCCGGCCGTCATCAAATCAAGCACACTTCCACGGTTTTAGGTCCGATATGTGCAAAATTGACGGCTTATTAAAACCACTGATAGGACTATTAATAAACAAAAACTTTCAAATTCAATTTGTACCATTAACTGAGGTGAACGAAGTAATTATCTGGAATTCAGACAACTTGAATAAATATTTCCTCAGATAACTCAATCTATTCTTATAATAACTTTTGTTACGGATTTGATTTTGAAATTACTTTTTCTATTTTTGATTCATAAAATATTAAATGAAAACATGATGGAATATCTTACTTCAGACTTTCGCCAGGGCTCTTTACCAACTAGTTCCATTTATAACACTGCACTCCACTAGAACGCTGATAAATGTTATTTCCAAAATGAGAAAACGTCACAGAAAAGAAAAATCACGGTTATGACTGAAGATTGGGTTGATTTTTGTTTGGATTGGATTAAAATTCTAGCAGTAACGCTAGTTATTTACTATGATAAATTACCTAAATATTTACCACATTATTATAACTGATTAGTGATCATTAGTTCGTGAACTTGAATTAAACGTACACCATATCTGAGAGACCGTATGCGTACACCTAAGACATTATACAGAGCATGTATAGTGTCTTTTACCTGAGTTTTATAACACTATTACCTAATAACATTAATAATGTATAATATCCTGGGTTTTATGTATTTAATAAATGTTAATTGATAACTAACCTTGACCGGTTAATGGAGGACAAGCAAGTTTATCACGTACGCACCCTTGGCGATGATAACCAGTTTATTTCCCCAAAGAAATGAGACGAAGCATTTTCAATGAAAACTACCGCTTTTAATCCCCCCGAATTTGATTTCTACCCGCAGCTGCTGAAGTCGCTAATCATATCCTTTCATTTTTATTCGGCACGCCTATTTTTTCACGTGTTCCAAGCGTCGGAGAGAAGGATATAAAGCACTGCATTTGCTTGAATAAACTATTTTAATCTTTACATTTTTTCATCGCCGCGTCGCTGGCAAACCGTGCGAATTGTATCCCGGCGCGAGAGGGATGATTCCGCTCGTGCGGGAGCAAGCGTCGGAGGAATGAGAGTCGAGGAAAGGGAGGCCAGGTGGAAGTGCGAGCTTTTTGAGCTCACTGTATAAAGGATACGGAAGGAAAGGTTAGGTGAAAGAGGAAGGGAACAAGTAAAAAAAGAATAGAACAAAGCGAGATGGAGGCAAAGGAAGAATGGGGGATGGATGGAATATTATGGGGCGACTGTAGGGGAGGGGAAAGAGAAAGGGGTCGGGATTGGGAGTGAAATCCGGGGTTGGGAGTTTAAGAGGGGGTAAAGGAGATCGCGGAATCCAAAATGAGTGACGGTATGGGGATGGGGGCGAGGTGGAAATGGGAGCAAAGGGCTGAAACGACGCGAGATCCATAGGGGATGGGGTGGATGGTGTAAAATAAAGCAGATGACAGGAAGAAACTGTGTAAATGGGTTGGGGAGAGGGAGGCGGAGAAAAACGGGGTTTTGGAGCAAATTTACCATACCAGTGTTCCCGCGGTAAAATGTGCGTTGGGGTGAGATGTGCGGGCGAGCTTTGAAGAACGTTAGGAAAAGAGGAGGGAAACAATATATTAAAGATTAACGATAGGACAGAGCGACGCGTCGATTCCGGGTTCACGAGCTGGGTTTTTCCCGGTTTGAATATGATCAAGCATGAACTCATTTCTCCGTCTGTTATTTCCTCTAGTTTCTCTCTGGGCTATTTCGGGAATGGGGGCGTTTCCAGGAAGTACAGGCGTTCAACACCATCCAAGTACTAAAAAATTACAACTTACTTGATCTGAGTTTTAGTAGCTGTAATGCATAATTCTTTCCATTACACATTGCCATGGGAAAATCGTAGTCTATAGAAATTGTAATCATATATTTATAAGACATTTAAATATATCTCTAGTGATGGAATGATATGAGCAGTAATTTAATTAATGGAAATATTTGTCTTGAATTAATCTTGTTAATAATAAATATGTAGGAACGGTATAGATGAATATTATCATTAGAGAAATACTGATTTCAATTTTGAAATATTATTGATGAATTTTCGAAAACAAAGTCATTGTTGACATTTCTTCCTAATTGAATGGTAATGGTGATAATGTTATTTGAATTAGTCATTCACATCAAAGCTAGATATAATGTGCCAACAATTAATGGTCAGAAATATCTTATGCACACGGTTCCGTTGCAAAGTGGATTTTGGAATCTCTTGGTCATTAAGCCTTGCAGAATTAAGGTTTCTTAAGTTTATTACTTGATGTGTTTTACTTATTGTTGTTAATGCATTGTTTTGATTTTCCGTCAAGTGCCATTTATCAATCTAAAACTGAATCTCCTTAGAAGTGCCATTCAGGGGATTAAGTTGAGAATTTACTAGTACAGGCAGGTAGTGTTGTTTAAGAAATCGTCCAATGAATTATGTATTTTCACAGAGCGATAGGTACACTGCTATAACGTAGGATTTAACCTCTATAAAATGACTCCAATTTTATCTCGTGATTTACGTAGTTACTGCCACCTTTAATAATTCAGTATTGTAGTGGTTGAGAAGATTTTAGATTGAATCAGAAGCAGGTTCACTCAATTAACTATACTATGAATCTTTTCATATTACAAGAAACTGTACTACTATTACTTTTCATATTAGCCCAGCAAGTGAATCTCAAAGTCAGCAGTATCATTATTACATTGTCTGACATACGACAAATACGGAAAATCAAAATCAAGTATGTGCTCAGTGGGAAAATGTTTCATGGGCCAGAATCGTATTTCTTCAACCGTAATGCCGAATACGTCTGCGAGGGTGACTTCGTAAATGCATAGAATATTAATTGAGCTACTCGATGCAATGTGCTGCTCTATGACATAAAATAGCATCGACAGTAAAACGACCCGTCGGTTGTTTTTTATTACGAAGTCATAAATAATTTCAATAAATAAATATAAATAAATAAATATATATATAAACACAGTAATCAACCCGAAGGTCGGTTTAGTTGGTGATGGTAGAGCTCACACATGTACCAAGCCCGACGGCGTGTGAATATTCACACATCAGGGTAGGGGGGCCAGTTCCTTTCCCTGTGAAATATATATATATATATATATATATATATATATATATATATATATATATATATATATATATATGCCAACTCGTAAAAAAGTGTTTGGCCAATGTGGCTCGTCTCTTCTTCTGGCTATGCGTGCCATGAAACGCACCATTCCTATCCTTCATAATATCGTATGAATGCTTTTCTACTATCCTTTCCCCTTCGTGTGTGCCGTCTAGTTCACCTTTGGTGGTTGAAACAGCTCCATAACGCCATCTCTCGGGGAACATCTATCGGAGCACTTTGGTGCTTTATAATATCGCAGATCTCAAAGTAAATCAGGTTTCCTTATTAACTCAATTGGTAGAGCATCCGCCCGGAAAGTGGAAGGTCCGTGGTTCAAATCCCGGATAAGGAAATATTTTTACATTTGTGATCTGCTCAAAACCGCCTTCCCCACCTTTCCTGTGTTGGTCATTTATATGTTTTCCTATCCTCTTTCCTTATTTGTCTATTTCTATGTGCGAAAATTATATATATATATATATATATATATATATATATATATATACACTTTTTTGGAAAACCCACAAACGTGTAATGTAAATTCACTGATAGTCATAACAAACACAGAAACCAAAACACACAAAAGAGGGAAAACTCACTGGTTCTCGAATTTTCGGTGGTCCAACCACCTTTCTCAAGAGGAATTAGGAACGGAACTCATTTCAGTTTGTTATGACTATCAGTGAATTTATATTATATATATATATATATATATATATATATATATATATATATAGAAGGAAACAAATGAGGAAGTACTAGAAATGGTGGGGGAGGAGAGGTGTTTGTTGAGAGAAATCCTATGGAGGCAGGAAAAATGGATGAAAGGCGGATTGAGCGGTAGTGGAATGTTGAAGAGGGTAATAGAGGGGAGAATGTTGGGCAAGCGAGGTAAGAGTAGGAACAGGATAGCGATGTTGGACGGGATGAAGGGAGGAAAGAAGTACACCGAGATGAAGAGGGACCTGATATAGATTAGTTTGCTAGGTGGGGAATCACAAAATGTTTATTTGATAGTTGTGTCCATCCAAAAACCTACCTTAACTGGTAGATTACCTAATAATAATATATATATATATATATATATATATATATATATATATATATATATATATATATACCCGAGGTCTAGCCATCAATATCAAAAAAGCATTCATAGGCAAAATGAACCATATGGAATAATCATGACAAAATCCGCGATGGATTAATTTTGCGAGATAGATTTCATGGTATAAATATAAAGTACTCCAATGTTTCATACAAAATTTATTTCAAATATAAATTGGAAAGAATATTGTCCGTTTACCAGTGATAAAATAATTACTTAAAGAAATTTTTGAAGGATATAAGTAGTTCACATATATGTACGAAAACGGCCCAATCCAATACGAATAATAATTATTATAAGCCCTTTTAAGGAAAGGGGGTCATTTATAGCTGCTCATAAAATACGAAGACTTGTTTAGCAATGAGGTTTTTAGCTTGAATATGCTCATTGATAGACGTGACGAGCGAATCCCAAAGCCTACCCAAGGAGTCAGCTATTCTGAATAAAATGAGAAACTTTGAAGAATTAGTTTGTTATTACCTTATTCTTTTCACACCTTATAAATGCGGCAGACATCGGGACCGATAAGCCCAATCACCCCAGCGTCTAGTCGCCGTCACCACTTTCCATAGACCTTTATTCACCATCCACCTGTCACATCGCCTTTTAGCCCTCCACTCCCAAAGTAGTATCCAATCAAAGTAAAAGTACCCATAATTCCCTTCGTGGCTCATCCTAGGAAATCTTTTAAAAGTATTCCCTGAAAATTTTGATTTTCCCAATAGTACTTTGAAAATATTAAGAATAAGAATGGGACATTTGAATGAACAATTATCATTTAAAACTTTAAAAGAACTTTTTATTGGTGTAATAAATATTTTGTTATGTTAATACTTGATTAAAATTTGTATGCGAATGTTAATTGCTTAAGGTTCTAAAATATTTTAACCATCATCAATTGTCAGACGGCCTTATTTTCCGTGTTAGGATCTGAATTATTCATTGCATGACATCTTGAAGAGATTGGTGTCCAAGAAGCAATGCTTTGGCAGGGAAACGGTGGATATTTGTTTTCCGGATCTAAATTTAGAACGCTGTTTGATGTGTGAACTATATTTTTTGGCCTTTTTTACCCTTCACAATTACTTTTACCTTGTCGTATACTGACTGATTATTCAACTCCCTAATATAAAACTGTAAAGGCTTGCTGGGCTTTTACTGCGTTGATATAGTTGTGGAGCAGGTACTCCTTTGATTACATCTAACGTTTGACATTGCATAAATGGGGTCCAATAACTTGGTCTGTATAGGTTTCTTGATTACTGTTATAGTATGAGGAACTGTAATGAAGAAAAAATTGTTGTAATCGTAATCTAATTATTCTGATTTTGAAATTCGCTTTGACGAACTGATATTGAAGCGCACCATGTATTACTCATGGCCGGTGATTGTGTGCATAATATTTTCATTTTAAAATTTTAATGGAAAAATACATCTCGTATATTAGGAACTAGACAAACTGAAAATACGGGCAAAATAATTGTAAATTTTTAAATAGCATTCAGTAGCATATGTTAACGTGTAACCTGAAGCACGGCTGTTTAGTTATGTAGTATTTTTCAAAATATCGTATCATTAATTTATGGAATTTATTCCATAAATGATAAAGGAGACTTAATAAAGTATTAGTTATATTGTATTTCGATGAATTTAAAATTTAATGATGTATTTCCATTTCGTGGTTGATTCCGTACACATTTTGGATGATGTGATATTTTTCAAAACCTTAAAAATTAAAATTATTGAACTTTTTCCCTAAAAAATAATATTTGTAGGATATTTTCGAAACTTAATTAACACAACTTTTTTACGCACAGGTATTCTCAAAAACGTATGATATGAAGAGTCAATTTTCCTTAAATTTGATAATCACTTCTGTCAATAATTTATTTTATACTGACTGCAATGAGCATTAATGTGAGACTGAGGGAAATCACGCTTACTCATTGCTTTATTATTATAGAAAACCATTTTAATAACGAATTTTAAACTCAAGGTAAAACGATTAGAAGTAACAATAAGGGGCCATCAAAATAAACATATTCATCTTAAATCCGATTAAAGAAATTTGGAGTTGACTATAAACCAACTTCTGGATGAGTTACGTAAATATTAGAATGAAGCAATATTTAGGCATTGTTTTTCAGCCACAAAAAACATTGTTACATACATATGAATAAGGATGATGGATGGAAAATATAGCATAATTTCCCATGCAGTTTAGCCACTTCCACTTAAAAATCGATTAAGTGAGTTCTGCATCACATGGAAGGAGTGTAAGAAAAGGGGAAAGCTCCAAAGCCTGAAGTCCAAAGCCTGAAATAGCGCTTAACTATAGACGGCGACACATCTGCGTGAAGGATTTAGAAGTGCAGAAGGGTTAATTGACGAGTTTTGGACACGTAATTTTTGCTGTTGGGGAATAGGATTTAGTGAATCGTTAAGATAGAGAGGATGAAAGGAACGTTTAGATGAGAGGGCGAGTGAAGTGCCGATGATTGCGATGCCATGGAGTTGGTTTGTGGGGAAAGATATTAGAGGGAAATGGAGTATATGGAAAAAATGTGTTAATGAATATATGCTGAAAATATTTTGGACCGTTTTCTGAGGCAATATTTTAATGAAGGCTGTATTGAAGCAACGTTTTGAGACACAACAGAAAAAATGTAATGGAATGAAATAAATAGAAGGAAAAAGGAATGGATGCAGGGGATAAGTGTAAGCCAAGGATTAATGGATGAGATTCATTCATATTTCTCGTCGTAAAGTACAATCTTAGGCTTTAAGTAAACTCTCCATGGCATTTCAGGTTGGGAGAAAAATGTGTATTCCACTTCAGATTTCACGGCCGGAGGAGGAACATTTTGCAAATTCATTCTCTACACCTTTCATTCTATTAAAAATTAGATTTAACGTCCTGCTCGGATAAATGACGATATGGTTTTAATTTCACGTGAGTACGTCCAGTTGGGGACGAGAGGATTTGAGAGTTTGGTAGAGTTTGTATTGATGAGTAGGGAAGAGATATTGTGCGGCCGTTAACAGGCGAAGAAAAGGGTCCGGTCGTGCACATTTCCGTGGGATCCTGGATGGGGCAGGAAGGAAATGTGAGCGGGGTGTGTGTGGGAGGGATGGGAGAGAAGAATTGGAAGTTCCGGCGCGGGCAGGGAATGCGAAGCGACGTACTTCCCACCCCCTCACCAACCCTTCCTCCCCTTTCCACCTCCAATTCAAACCTCTCGGACCTCCTCTTTACCCCTCTTTCTCTCACCTCACCCCCCACCTTCTTTATCCCCCCCACCCTCTTTGTCCCCCCCACCACCCAAAACCCGCGTGTTCTCACCACTCTCAGAAACAATTTCGATTCCTCCGCTCAAAGCGCTAAGGACGAGGGATGGAGGGAATGGTTTGCCTCTTTTCGGCATTCTTGCAAACGTTCCTTTTGTTTTATGGGGATGCAGAGCTTTCAGAGTCTGTCGGGTGCCCGGCGTGAACCGTTCACCCGCCGTGGGTTTCAAATTTATGGCGAACTATTAAAAGTACCCCTTTACCTGGCCGAGAGCTGAAAGGATATCAAGTATTAGTGGATATCGAGCGTTGTGAACAGTTTATCAAAGAACTTTGATCATTCCTGAGCCAAATGCGATGTTAGAGCTTACAAAGGTAAAGAATTTCCTAGAATAATTTCTGAGTGAATTCATTACCCACCTTAGTAATTCATCCGTATCCTTATTTTTTAACAACGTGGTTTTTGTTTGATACTGATTTGATTAACTTTTATGCCAAACGTGGAGATACCTTGGGACCCATTACCTCAGAAAGAGTAAAAGCATGTAAGCCTCATTTACCTACTAAGAATAACTTTTATTCTGGAAGGCAATGTTAAGAAGTACTCGCATGAAAACGGGTAAAAACATAATATGCAGCGAAAACAAAGTCACTGAATGCATTTATTAGTCAGCAGGACAAATAATCCATTAGTAAACGGAATGAAACAAATCTACGGGGTTGAGGTCTATTGATGATTATAAATTTAATTGGTACGTGTTTTTTATTCAAGTAACTACCGCTTACTTAATAAGCTTTTACCAAACTATCATATCTCAAGTAAATACTATATTCTACCCGCTAAACTCACTACGCTGAGATTTGTTTCATTTAGCCAAAAAAATGTACGAGAATAGGGTGTCCATCTGCTGTACCAGTTGCTTAGTACTAACCGGGGTGATTCAAGTAAAAGATTTCGAGCCTTGAAATAATTTCAATGAAACCATGCTATAGTGAAGAAAATCCCGTTTTTAGGAAGTTAAGAAATGCACTAATGACCAAGGTTTCTACTTTAACAGGCCGTTATGCAACATGGCACCACTAATAAAGCTAAAAATATAATATTTGATACAGTACTGTTAGAAATATTGATGTTTTCAGCTTAAAACTTAAAGAGTTACTTCGTCGTGCACACTGGGAAAGAACTCCGAGAAAATATAAAATAATTACTATCATTGCTATGGTTTCAATGAGGAGCATCACCGCTAGTGGATATTTTCTTGTTTTTTTAATCAACATTATAATATTATTAATTTAAATAGTTACCGAAATCAATAGTTTAATCGGTATTGTGAATTCGGTAAATTCGTGTATAATAATTTTGAGTTTTTCATATGAATTATAAAGTTTTTCCATGTGGATGGTGCTCATCACATAGGATTCGTGTGCATATTGTTCATGACTATTTTCCAATAAAAATTTTGTTTTAATAATTGCCCCAAATAAACAGTCCTAAAATAACCACTTATTCGTAAACGCGTGAACAATCTTCAATTTTTAAAGCAATCCTACCCACATCCGTATTTCTTTTCTCAAAGTAAATACCCAAGGGTTTCATTTTTTGAACGGAGAAAACATTTGAATTGCTCGATCGTAAACTTTATTTAAACGGAGGGCGAACAGAGATTTCACATGCGAAAATGTTATGCGGAAAAAGTAAGAAAATCCTACCGAAACGTATTAATGCCGTTAATACATCCAGCACCCAACAATCGTGTGGATATTTCAGTTAAACCGAGGACACATCATGGAGGCTAATTTGACTTTTTGCGTGGTTTAGACGGGACAAAAGACGCCGTAAAATAAAATGAAAGAACGAGCCGGGCAGAACAAAGGAAAGGGGTGTGGCTCCATCGCCCTCAGTCTTCGGGAGGAAGGGGAAAATGGGAGATGGGAGTTTTAGGGGAGGAGCGGGGGGGATGGAAGGAGGGGTGATGGTGAGGGTATTGGTTGGGGAACGGAGGAGGCGGGGCGGAAGGTTGGAGGGCGAAATGGAGATGAGACAGCACTCTGGAGATGAGGTTTCTAAGAGGATTTCGGGATGGCGAAGATGGCTGCAATGGCAGAAGACGGGGAGAAGGCCACGTGAAGAAAGAGGTGGGAATGAACGTGGAAGGGTGCGGCTGGGAGGAGCTTGAAAACTGAAGGGACGCGGAACTTGATGACTGGAAAGGAGAGCAAAGCTGAGGGCTATACGAGAAGTCCAATCTAAGATATCATACATTAGCGGTTGTCTCCAAAGTATGTTTCTTTCCCTTTATTAGTCATTTTTATACTGCTTCTGACTGTTAATGATTTATCAATGCCTCCACGTCTGTTTCAGTAGTATAAAGCGAAAAAACTAGTATCTACATTGAAGCAATCGTTGATTTTTAGAATATTTGAGGCACTAGAACTAGACCTATCCAATACAACTGACAAAATGTCTGTAACTGTAAATAACAAAAGTTATACGATGTAAACGTTACCTATGGAGGGTTTCATTAATGATACAATTGAACCAGGAACGAGAGATAAATATTTCTGCAGGAATAATTAGATAATTTTTCCAGTAAGATAGGTAAACTTACGAGTCTTAATATACTGGTTATTGCTTACTGGCTATTGCTTTTATTGAGCTTTTAAATAACTCCCTCGCTTTAGATTTCTTTGGTTCTCAAAGGAATTCATATGGCTGCGTTTCAACGAAATTTTTATTATCTTGTGTCTCGATTGGACAGGAACAGAAGAGCCTATTTATGTCAAGCGACCTCTTCACCCCACACATCCATTGCATTTCCATTTGAGGGTTTTAGTTCAGTTTCAACATAGGAACACACGGAAAATACGCATTTCTAATATTTAGTAATGTTCCGTTATCTCAAGGTATGTCGTGACATTTCGTGACTCTTGCCGGATTTTTTATCGAATAAAGAAATGTTATATATCGACTACTAAAATCTCTCCCAAATACTGCAAAAAATCTGGGCCAGCTTACATCTCGGAATATCCGTTGACATTAGTGATTCCGTGTTCTTTTTATTTATTCATTGGATTTATCGTGTCTTGAAGACCTACGTTTAAAATGAGAAAAATCAGATGACAAAAATATCTATAAGCTTCTTTATTTCCAAATTTTAACCGACATGTGGTAAGGATTCTTCTTCATCATATCCCAGCTTATTCGGGTATTTACATTTCCATGGTTGAACGTCAACTCGTCGTTAATAGATCATTCCACATTATCAACTTAAATTATTCATTAAATATGTTTTCTTAATATAAAGTGGATACATTAGTGAACATTAAGAATGAAATATCATAGTATTTTGGTATCTTATCATAAAAATTAATTGGAGAAAGCCCCTAATGAACCTTTCTGATTGCGATAATTTTTCATTTGTGTCGACTAATGAATACTAGTTTATTTTCCGAAATAACGAACATAAATTAGAAGAGAGCCTTAAAAAAATCAACACATAACGACATATTAAATTTAAACTATTTACATTATTGCTACGATTTAAATGTAAACTGTGAAGAGCAAAAAGGGATATCAAAAAGTAATTGTGAGCTATGTCATTGCAGCTTCAAGATGGATACTTCTACAAAATTCTCAATTGTAAGATTCCCTTCTTCTTCCATAACTTCAGTGAAATAAAATAAATGACTTACTCGTACATTAGAGAATCGTCAGTTTCCGAGAGAATGTGATGTAAATTAATCTATGTAGGTGTACATGTCGGGAATATTACCAAAACATCATTTAAAAGGATATTCTTTGCTTAAAATAAGGAGAGAATTTAAGCCATCAATGCGTGACCCAGTTCTTCATGCTTATCTTGAAAGTAGAAATTAAAATAGACTAAGCTTTCTAAAAATGACCACCCGAGAAACCGTAGTTTTAACTCGATGTGCATTACAAAGCTGCTAATTTTGCGATGTTGAATTCGATCAGAGGAATGAGAGCACATAAAAGAAAGTGATCATCCCACTGCGTTTATGTTTCTTTCAAGTGTAAGCCTCCCTATATTCCCTCCAAAGGGAAGGTGAAAAGGACAAAGAAAGGGGATTGCTTAAAAATAGTAACGAGTGTGATGGTTTAGACGGCCGACAGGGGGATTTGCAGAAGAAGATATAAACGAAGGACTTTAGGGTCGAAGGAAATTTGAAGTAGTTTGAGACCCCCACGCTCATTTTCATTAAACGTCTGAATGAGTTCAAGCTTGAAAATTTTTTCCACTATTAAAATAATTGGGAAGTTTCTTGGAAGGGGAAGAGAATGGAGTCTCTGAAAAAGAAAGGCATTATTTTTGAAGGCGAAGGGAAGATCGCTGGGTCTTCGTGGGCGTAATTGACTGCTGCCGAACCTGATGAAGATGCGCATTCAGGCATCTTGGGAATAAACTTTCCAAAATTATATTTTCTCTATTTATTTCAAAGTGGTATCTTGTCCCTTGAATGAACAATCATAAGCAGACGGTAAACATTGCAATCACTTTAATGAAGTGTCTGAAAGTGTTATCTGGAAGAGACCCAATGTCATATTATTCTTTTTAATCTTACGGCTTATCATTATTTAACTCGCGAAGTGTGCAACAATTATGTGATACAGAATCTTAGATTTAAGGTTGTTGATTAAAATAAACTTATTTATCTTCTTTGGTGTTACCTTCGTTAAACCCTTTAAACGGCTTCAAAAAGATAAGTTTGTTTTCTCGACTCAAAGAATTTAGATATTTTTAAACATATCGTAATTTTAATAAATATTTCTTTTACAAAAATAGTAATGAGTTATGTTGTTTATTAATTCATGTAAAAATAATTTAGCAGAGGTATTCTAGATTTAGCTCAAATAATTGTGAATATTTCTCCGCATAGAACAACGTGGGATTCATTTTGACAATGCATACTTCGGATTTCTTGAATGTAGCAACGCTAAGCTCTTCCAAAGAAACAGCCCGAGGGTAGACAGGTGGATGAAAGAATGTAGCGACGATAACTAGGATCCAAAGAAATCCTTAAAGTCACTAAAAATAACATCCGGAAAATAACAATTTTGAGAATAATAAGCATAAGGGAATTCATGGGAAGGAAAAGTTGAAGAGAAGGATATGAGACAACGGAGAATGTTTAGGCGGTAAGAAATAAGCCCAGGGAGGAGAGACGGGAAGGGGCTGTTCGAATGAACGGGTGCGGTCGTCATTGTAAACGGTGATATAGCCTGTGGCCTATCCTTATGCGTCATAGCAAGACCTTGACAGCGTATTCTTGAGCTGCCTCATGGGTTTGAGTTTTTTAAGAAAGGCATTACAAAAGACTGTTTTGTGCCTGATTTATATACAGGTATTTGTATTTCTGTATTATATTTGTATATACCTGTATTCGTTTTTTCACCATTTCCAGCTCCATGACTCTTAGACAGTGTGCTTTATCCAGTAAATAATAATAATTCAAGGCGCCAAAATCGGAATCATAGGAATCGAGATGGGGCGGTAGCTATCGTACTAGCTTCCCCGAGGGCCCGGATTCGAATTCCGGCGGCATCGAATATTTTTCAGTAGCATCTCGATCCCTAGTCGAGGTGGTCTGCGGAGGGCACTTTGTGGGAGTAAGCCGTCCGTCGGATGAGACGTTAAGCTGCGGACTCCATGAAGCCTTTGGTTAAGAGCAGGCAAATGCCGACGTTGGGTTTCTATCCACCCTTTATCATTTCCTGTTCAATCTTATTGTCACAAATTACCTTAGCCGTCGGTCGCCTCCCCTATTTTTGCCCAACCACACATTAACCGAAAAACCACAATAATAGTATTTCGGAATGAGACGACAAAATTAGAGTCCTACAAAAAAAATTATAAATTTTATATCACACCACCGATGGCTTATAAAATATTATTATATCATTGAACACGAGTACTTGGTAAATGATGAACACATTCAATCACATTTATATACATCCAAGAAAAGTGAATAGGATCACATAACAAATGTTTCCCAATCTCTTTTCTTAACATCTACTCATATTTCCTGTCGTATGTACAAAAGTATCGTATTTACATAGGTAAGCATGCATATGTTATTGATACTACACAAGAAATCAAAATTCACGTGCTTCTAGTGACTCCTTTTGATCCATATATACATTCAACGAAAGTGAAAAGTCGATCTATCAGCCAAAACATTGACCTACAGCTGGATGTGTACGCCTGGTGTTAAGAAAACATTCCGATATTACTTGAACCTGGAATTAGATACTCCATAGTTGTGAGACATGACCAATGACCACTGTGTAAAAGGAAAGAATGGAAGCTTTGGGATAATGGTTGTTAAAAACAATTTGGAAAGTTAACTGAACGAATCCATTGAAGAATGAGTGCTACGAAAAGTAGAAGGAAGAAGTCTAGCGTAAGCTCGTGTAAAATAAGACGGGATAATCTTATGGGACACATTTTGAGACTCGATCATGCACATGAAGATATTCGGTTGGGGTAATGAAATAGGGAAGAACTACAATGGAAACCGAATGATACACATGAAAGATATAGCGGCTGAGGTCAAAGAGAAGAAATAACTGTAGAGGTTTGTGTTATTTCATAAGGGAATTGAGTGAACAGCAGTGCCAATTGATTTACCGTAACTCTTCCCTTTTCCGTGAACTTTGTTGATATTGAGATTTTTCATAATTCATTTCTGTTTCTCTGATAGACTGATTTATTTAGAACGGACCAAGTTAATTATAATTGGACCCCAATCTATGACGATTCAAAATATTTCAAACTTTTTTGTAGTTTCTCGTTATCAATAAAAATGGGGAATACACGTGTTAAACATAGTACACAGGTATAGTACACGAGCTGCAACATTCCTCGAAGTATCAACTCGATTCAATGAGATTACTCCAACACCGTAGCTCTCGCAGCAGTATTTAAAAATATGTTTATATTGTGACCGTTCGGTCAGCCGTTACTTTCGTAGGGATTGGAGCGAGTCCCGTTCATTATCCCGTTCCTCTAAAACCGACGTAAAACTAGCTACAACGCAAAAATAACGCGTTATCATGTAAAATCTAACAGATATTGGACGATGTGTAAAATTTCATTTCATTATTCGATGCAGTTAATACTTTTTTATTTGGAAAATTGATTATCGTTTAAGACACCCCAGGATGAAGGAGGTGCATCACTTTTGACGAGGAGTGAAGCTGAATCAATCGACTTATATTAATTAATATGACAGAGACATCATGATTTTCTCTAGACTGATGCTTAAATTAGGATTCAAATCCCTCCCTTGTAAATGTTGCTTGGTCCAGTTAATTGGAATGTTGTAGGGAAATAAAAAGAATGGCGATTCATAGCTGAGTTATTATAAATTATTCAAATTTTGTGCCTTAAATGCTCTTCTCATTTAAAAGGGACACCCTGCAATTCTCTGCTGTATTATCGACTGAACCATACTATACACTACATATAGATACTTTGAACGAATTGACCACGTCTTGTATTGTAAATTTTTTATTGTACGTCACGTATTGTATTATGAAATAAAAAATTTCAAGTACTGTGGCTTCAAACAAGTGTGAAAGTAGTGTGGCTTCAAACATAACAAATATCCTTCCTCATACGAATGATTGAGCCCCTTTAACGAGAACACAGGGTAATTAAGGTTTAACGGACGACCTTAACTCCAGATTGTATGCAAACATGCGCTTTGTGAGAAAGTTTTATGCTAGTAGTTATACACCTGCTTACATTGGCACTGAAAACCTTATCATATGAGGAAAGTTTCCTTTTCACACCTTTAGTGAAAGGCTTGGACCGGCATGGAGTTGAAATGTTAGTTGCAGAGAATAAAAAAGCTATCTCAAATGTTTTTGAACTTTTTTGTGACGAGAAGGGAATCTTTTTATTTTTAGGAAATATCTGCCAGAGATATTATCACCCACAGCAACCGAGAGCTGAGCGGGCGCGGGGGAGGAACCGCTGGAGAAGTAAGCATGGAAAGCGTTGCGTTAGAGCAGATGTTGTTAACAAAATGCTGTTAACACATTACCCAAACATGTCGAAGTTGAAAGAGAGGATTCATGGTAAACAATGACTATAGGAATAATTTTTACTAGAAGCCTTAGTAGGATCTATGTTCTGGAGGGTTATGATATTAAGTGGGGATAAATTTACACATTATACATAATTTTCAAGAAATGACGCTGTAAAACCTGACTACATACACCCGTGTTGAAACAAATAGGTCAAATATATATATATATATATATATTTGTATATATATATATTTGTATATATATATATTTGTATATATATATATTTGTATATATATATATATATTTGTATATATATATATATATATGACCTATGTGTGATGATCATGCTACATTCTCCTTTTTTTAAATATTCCCTTTATTAATGGAATACATGTTCAAAAATCTCATATTTTTCCCTCACTTGTCTTTCTCTCCCACGAGGTTCTAAAATACGGTAGAATCCGTATTGCTAAATGAAAAATTACCAAATAGTTTGTCTTGATCACATTTATGCATTTTACTAAGTACTTTCAACAAGTCAAGTACTGGAAGTCCTCAGAAAAAATCTCTCTATTTGCATATATATAGTGCCGGCGGGAAAATTGATTAAGGATGACAATATGGGTTTTATCACTGCGTGAAACATGTAACAGAACAGAAAAGTGTTATAATAAATATTTTGAACTTATTCATCTCCGAATTTTTTATTAATATAATGTACATTGCATTTTTTTTCTAAATCTCATACGTGTCAACATTCATGTATTCGACTAAAGCAAATAATAATTTAAAAATTATATCGCATTCCTGTGATTAAATAATATTCATATAATTTTAAATTAAAAAGATATAAATCGCCAAAAATCGAACAGGCGAGTACCAAGTTTACATTTTTTCTTCATCGTCACCGTCAGTTGAAATTGGGCATAAACGTGAAGATATAGTGTTGCACGGTACTCGGTAACAGGTCAATAAAATGTAAAAGTGTCTGTTAAGCGATGATTCGTTCTTATTCCAATAGGAGAGTTATCGCAACTGCACATGCACATATCACGCGTTTAACGATTCCTTTCCTGATAAAATCAACGAAACCATACAGAATTACGTATCATCTAGGTCCACCGCCAAGACGGCTTTCTGGAAGGCGCTAGCGGAATTCTAAAGGAAAAAAATAAGTCGACATTTAAAAGATATTGCAAAAGATATTTTTTACCGCATTTGGACCTTTCGGTACCCCATGGCTTTTAAAAGTGAAATATGAAATATTTATGGAAAGTTATGGAAAGAGTTGATTTGACTGCGAATGATTTTTAGCCATCACTGGACAGTATCGTTATCAGTATCATTTTTTAACAAGTTTTTATTCCAAGCGTTGAACTTGAAGTAGATAAAATGACTAGAGTAGAAAATAACGGTTCGTAAACATTTTTCATGGTGAATTAATTTCCTATACCTTTCTCTTGACCACCTTTGCACTGGTGCTCCAATTTTCTTTCTAGGATTGATTTTGACCAGTATCTAACGAGTCTTTTAACTTCAATGAAGGCGCAAAGCACGACATTTTGCTGTTCTCGTTCGAGTAGAACTAGATTTGCCATTCGTGCAAAACCTCAATCACGGGAAAAGAGGCACATAAACACTAACCCAAATACACATGGAAAGACTTCTTGCTGTAAATAGCCATAACGTGTTCAGGAGTGGTCTGAGAGTGCATCTTCGTTGAAAGTCCGAAGTCGATTTCTTTCATTGATACAACGCTTTCCCCCATACAATGCAGGGAAACGTTTCAAACTTTTTAAAGAGTTTGGTGGGTGGAATGGTGGGTGAAGAAAAGAAAGCTGAAGATAAAGAGTACGTGAGTGGCGGTGAGAAAAACGGGTGGCTAAGGAAATGGAAGGGATCTAGGGACGTTTCCATGGTGACAGAGTCGAAAGAGGTGCAAGGGGTAAGCGAATAGTCATTTCCATGGCGAAAGGGAGAGCGGAAAACGTAGGTGGAATATATCAACGGGAATGCGATTAGGACGGAGACGAGGAGGAGTAGCAGTAGAGCGTGGAGGCGTAAGCATAGGCAGAGAGAAGGTGTGGCGTAGGTTTTATGCGGAACGAGGAATCAAGGAGGAAGAATTTAGAGGATGGGAAGAATCCAACCAAGAAAAGAGCGGGATTGAAATAGATCTACATCAGAAATTCATCCGGAATACATGGCCTGAATGAGGGAGGGTACAAAAAATGTAGGACTAAAATAACATAAACGTGAATTACCCTCAGGGATGGAGATCTCAGACCTACGGGGGCTAGTTGATAGAGAACGTAGCGGTGTGTCACAGGTAGAAATGGGGTTAGAACGATCCTACGCTATATTTTATTTACTGAGTACCCAAATTTTTCTTTATTTACTCTGTCATGTATCCCCAATTAAACATTTCATGCTTCTCGCCGGAGTGCCGTTTGAGGGAAACGAGCAAAGAAGTACGTGTACGAGCAGCCAACAGGTTGATCGTACTGTGGGTATTTATAAGAACTAAGAGGCAAGGCCAGTTGTATGGTACTATTTTTGGTCATGAAAATATGTTACTTAACATTGAAATCAATTCAATGACGGATTAAGTCGAATTACACCGTAAGGAAGTGTATTAATAGAAACAGAGAACGAAATAAAGCAAAAAAGAAATTAACAAGCACCCAAAAAGTAAGAGTCTAAACACTTCTTGTAAAAGAGGTGGTAATTTAAGGATGAATTATTTTCATAATACGTAAACAGCATTCAGATCATACACACAAATTCAGCGAGATCTCGCATGTTGGTAACTTCGCTGTTAGACTAATTTAAGCGTGGAAGGATGTTTGGAAGATGAAATTGATTCTGTTCAGTTAAAAAACTAGATTTATACCTCTATCCTCACGCTAACTCTGACGTAATTTTTATTTCATATTTTGCTCGATACGCATTAGTTGATATTTATAAACAAAAGATTATATATTAGTTACATTACTTCTTCCAAGATAAAATGAAAAATTGTATTCTACCGGAAAAGTAATGGGAAACAATATATTCATGATACGATGTTATAAAAAAGGCCATAATAGAAAGTACTCCCTTAGAATCAGCGGAATACGGCAATTCCATATTTTTATCTAGAGTAGTAATATTATTATTAGGTAATCTACCGGTTAAGGTAGGTTTTCGGATGGACACATCTATCAAATAAATAGCTTGTGACTCCAAACAAAACACAATTGAGCAATCTACTCTACATCAGGTCCCTCTTCATCTCATTGTACTTCTTTCCTCCCTTCATCCCATCCAATATCCCAATCCTGTTCCTGCCCTTTCCTCGCTTGCCCAACATTCTCCCCTCTATTACCTTCTTCAACATCCCACTTCCGCTCAATATGCCTTTCATCCATTTTTCCTGCCTCCATAGGATTTCTCTCAACAAACCTATCTCCTCACCCACCATCTCCAGTACTTCCTCATTTGTTTTCCTTTCGGTCCATTTCACCTTCTCCATTCTTCTCCACACCCACATTTCAAAAGCCTCCAGTCTACGTCTATCCTCCTGCTTCAACGACCACGTTTCCGCCACGTCTACGCTCCATATCAGAGTTTTTACGAGTCTTGCCTTAACATCCCTACTCAACGTCCCCGTCATCAACTCCCTCCTCCTAGAGAAAGCCTCCTTGCCTAGCGCAATTCTTCTCCTTACGTTCCTACCACTTTGTCCGTATTGGTCCAAAACACTTCCGAGATACGTAGACTTTCCTACCTGCTCTATTTTTACCCCTCCTATTTTAATGTTTAGCTTAGCATTTTTCTTTCTGGAAAATCGCATAACCTTTGTTTTATTAATATTGATTCTCATCTCATATTTATCGCACTGAACCTCCAATCCACTCAGCAATCCTTGCAACCCCTTGGCCGAATGACAAACCAAAGCTTGGTCATCAGCAAACCTAACTGATTTTACGAAGTCTTACAATAGTAATATTTTTATTTCTCTTTTAATATAAGATTTATTGCAATTGTAGTATAATCTTCATCAAATATGATATACAAAAATTAAGACAAGAATTACAACATAAAATTACAGTCAATATTTATCATTTACCATAGTGATATGATCTTCCTAATATACAATAGTAGTGTAAATTAAAAATTTATAAATGGAACTCTCTCTCTGGTCCTTCTAAGCCAGTCAGTTTTGGCTTGGCAGCAGGTGCCACGTAAACAAAAATGATAGCTTCAAATGTTGCAATTATAAAGCTACATGTATTGCGTCGCATTTTGTTCCAAGCCATAATAATAATATTAAATTACTAATAATAAAAATAGTAATAATATTTGTACTCTTAGCAATAGTAATGCCGAGTTAAATTATCAGAAGTTTGGTCATTAATGACAATCGAAACTAAACAGGAAATCGGAAAAATTATTTCTATACTCGCTATTATTCATAAATGTTAGTTTTCATACTAAATGATTGCGATAATTTGTAACGAGGTTTTTAAATAGTCCACGCACCCGTTTGGATGTAGGGTTTTAATAAAAAAACATGCGATTATTTTACGATAGTCATGACCTAGGGCATGGGCCTAGCCGCATTGACTCACCGGTTCCCATAAGATCACCGAAGTTTAGCAGCGTTTGGTTCGGATGGGAGTGGCATGGATGACCTCCATGCCATTACCGTGGTGTTTCTTGTACCTTGTCAGTATGTGACAGGCAGGTAAAAATGGGTTGGCGCATTGTGCCAAGAGGGCTAAACACCCGATCCTTCTGTCGAAGACCTCTCCAAAGCCTTAGTCAACAATCCCTATGTAGAACACTTATTTTACGCAACAAATACATCGTTGGTAAGACTGTGCCTCTTTATTACTGATGTACTTTTGATGTACATGGAAGAAAGAGAAAGGTTCAAAAAATATTTTGTCATTAGCGATTTTCCATGTTTATTCAATGTTAGCACCTTCTGCAGAATATTTTTCTACGATTCTCGTTATCTACATGACTTTTAATGTCCCTTCCTTGGAAATGCAGCATGGGGAAGAAATTCGCCCTTTATTTTGATATGTGATATTCACAATTACGATTATTGTCGACTTTCAAACAAATCACCTAGCCGATTACCGCAGTTTTGTTTTAAATATTGCACTATCAAAGTTTAACAATTGAAATTATTAATAAATTAATCTTTAAATTGCATGGATTAGTTTGGTAAATTTCAATTTGTTCCCAAAAACAGTTGTTCTTGTTTGTGGAACTATGTTATGCTGTATATCTATCCCATGAAACCATAAAGAGTTGCGATGTAAGCGGAAAAATCTGTTTACTCTATTGACTGGAATAACATTTTGAAATTCAAATTTTAATAAAACTATAATTGTTTTCTTTCAATATTTCGGTCATGAAAACATTTTAATTCTACACACGTTTAGAATGCCTATGAAATGAATATTTATGAAATTGACCTACCCACCGATTGTAAGTTAACTGGCCACTCACGGGCTGCGGTTCTGACAACCGGTTGAATGATAAAAACTAATTGCAGTATACGGTTAACCGTCCCAAAGACTAAAGAGTTGTTATGGAAATGGACTGTAACTTATCGTTGCAATCGGCCAACGCAAACGGGTCAGCAGTCAGGAAATCGCGTTATATGGGACCGGCGACCGCGCCAGTCTTATGGCCAACGCGCGTATTTCTGAACAGAAGATAGATATTTTTAGATATTTTAGTACCCTGCAAGCCACCGCAAGAGTGTTTGGCAGGTGGTGAATACACTGTAACAAAGGATGCCTTTATAATATTTTAGTCTATGGACAATATAAAGTTTTCCTGCTTCGGAGTTGATAAAAATAAAATGGTTAAATTAAACATTTATCATTAAATATTAACGGAATGGTCAGATATTAGGATGATGAATTTTTCCACTTTTCACACTAATAATCTCTCTCCCCGAATTTTCGCGCGACGCTTGACTACGAGAGTTGGGCTTCTCTTAAACGAAAGGGTTCAATCGATACAGGATACATAAGTTTTATTGGACAGCCGGTCGTCCGGATATCTGTTTCGAATTACGGTACCAATCGGGGATAAGATTCGATATGACCCATCTTGCTCGTTAAAGCCATTTTCCGGGATGGAAAATGAAGACGGAGGAAACATTTGCGTAAGCATATTTTTAGATCAGCAAACATTTCGTCCTTTTAGGCATCCCGGATGCGAGTTCCTATTTAGCATGCGATGAGCGAAATAAGAAAATGAAAGGGAGGAGATGAGAGGTTCGGAGGGAGAGGGAGGGATGGAGGGTGGGTGTGTAGGGAGGGCATGGCGCGCGGCGGAAGGCTTCCACTCCCTCCCCTATAGTGGAAGAGAAACGCATGGCGACACCCGTGTCGGGAAATCCCTTCCGTCAACGCTTTCGAGGGGCTGGCGTTGCTTTAAGCGAATTTTGACGGACTCTCCACGGAATTTTAAACAGATGCTGAGGCGAAACTCAAAAAAGAATGATAAAAAGGCAGAAGAGATTTACTTATCTTGATTAAAGGCGATAGAACGAAGTGGAGGGAAGGGAGAGTTTCGCGGTTTGAAACCTATCAAACAAGAATAGAAAAGGAAACTGACTCCTACGAGACAACTTCTTAGTAAAACCGTAAAGGTACTAATGCAGGTGATCACCTAAGGAAATTTTTTCAGTTGACCCTCTTTGAAATAAAGAGTCTGTTTTATCTTTTTCTAGAATGAGCTCAGGGTGTTTTTTATTCAATTATTAATCTCTAATGAAGTCTTTTCATCATTATTTAACAACTTTTTGATGGTAACAGTTATACGACAGACAATAATAGTATGCATTTAATGTACGCCGATCTATATTTCCCGTCAACTATAAGCACGAATGCGGGCATGCCTACTGTACGTTTTGGATCCTATGAAACTGTAATTATTATTAAAACTTTCTAGTTAATATTTTCCTTGAATTACTCGACGATATTATTTGTACTTGAAACGGTAACTGTCCTTGATATTATAATGGTCCACTATGATAATCATAAATAATGCTGAATGTTTCGATGAATAGATTCACACAAAAATGAATGATTTGATAAGGTGTGGTCTTTATGAAGCACTAAAATGATTTCTACTTAAATGCATCAAAACCATTGACATTGTTTTGAAAACACAAAATACTTTAAATATAAATAGTGTAAATATAAACATGAATATTTACTATGCAATAAAAAACAGTAGTTAACTCCTAGGTTGATTTGATTGATGTCGATTGAAATCATCAATTATCTACTAAACCCTATCAGACGATTTCACACATCAGGGTAAGGGGGCCCTATACCTCTCCCTATGCCACCTTTTTATTTTACCAGGATGATTTTATACCCAAAAAATCATTCAGTTTGGGTGAGACTGAGGTTTCCCACAGGTGTAAAAAAAACCTCGAAAACGGATCCTCCGGTCAATAGCTGAACGGTCTACCCGCTGGATCTTAATATACAATACGATCTCAATAAATATCGAAAACAAGTTCTGATAGTTTCAGCGGTGGCCATACATAGTGTTCCATGGAGTAATGTTTGACTATTTTTCAATCTTCCGCGCAAGATGATGACCGATTTTAACCCCTCAGAATTAATTAATACTATATTTTTGTCCGATGACCCCAATTACATCCGCAAACATCGTGAAGAATGGTTATGTCGAAAAATTCTTTGACTGCATATTGCTTGGTGTTCCAGTCACATAAAGCGCCTCCTCGAAATCTCATTAGAATCCAGTGAGGAACCTAGGAACGCCAAGAGAAAAAGCCCTTTCCGAGTGTTAGAAGCGTAACGTCACTCCGCTCATCACCTTCTCCTTGCAATAAAGAATGCTTTACCATCAAATATGTCTTACCAACCGAAAAAAATAAATTTATTTTGGATGTTCCCTGAAGAATGTGTTCCCTACTTAATTCCCCCATTGGTGCACACATAAAGGGTTAAATATTGAACACCGGATATTTCGAAGTGGTAAATATGTGCATGAATTTGAGAACATATTGCGAACCCTAGTATTTGGGAAACAATTGCTATGGCGATAATACGCACCGTTTCTCAGTTGATGCCAGTTAATACCTAGTTCAACTGGAGTAGTGTTGACATAATCAACTGCTTCCTCGTCAATATCTCCATTATCCAGTACATCCATCGTCTGCACAATTGCTCATCAATACCCACCATATAGTTAGTTACTTGTACTAGTGCAATGTATTCACAACCAAAGGGGAATTCACAGTACCTTGGGTTATTTGTAAATGGATATTGGTAGTCACTCGCGTAATTTCACGCAGAGCACTATTAATTTAGTGAGATAGTGCTTTTATAAAACCATAAAAAGAGACTTTCATTATTTGAATTACCAAGAGCGCACCATAAGAGTGCGGAAAGTAGATACGTGGGTGGGTTGAGGAAAAGGAACGCAAGTGAATTGAAACGATTCAGAGGAAAAAGGGTGTAAGATGAATCCCTTTGCCTCAAATAAATGAGATTGGGGGTTATGGTCTGTTGGGTTGTTAAGTAGAGTTAAGTGAAGAGGGAGAGAGAGAGAAACTTTAAGCGACGCTTACGTCCTTCCTCTTAATGTGGAAAAATCCATCTAGGCGTGAGATAAGGGCGTCGTGGATTGGAAGAGAGGAAAAAAATGAAAGCGGGGTCTCTCTCTCTCTTGCTCACAAGTGCTCTCGAAAGAGAATCCTTAGGGGCGATACAGAGAAATAACTGGAATGTTTCTAGAGGTCACATGGGAGAGAAATATAACTTGGGCAGAGAGGAATTCTTGATGAGTTACCCGCGTAATGCCCCCTGGCGTTCACGCTTAGCCGTCTGTTGGACCAGGGATGTGGAAATCACAAATTGCTACGGGCTCAAAGGTATCCAGAAAAATATTAATTCGGGATTTAATCATAAAGTTCAAACGGAAGTGACCACGATAAGCGTCCATTGGTAGATTCCTTTTAAAATGAACTCTTGGATCTAATATATGGTACTCAGTGCTCGTTTGGTCCACAATTTATGGTATCCAGTGAAATAATAATCAAAATTGTCATGTTATTACTCTAATGGTATCTAAAAATGAAAAAAATATGTAAATAAAAATACTCAGGGTTGATTAAATGAAGGTAAAATTGATTTAAACATAGCACATAAAATAGTCTATATTGTTAAGTTTACAATTAGACAGTTGAATAATTTTTATTACTTTCACTAAATCAGTGCGTTTTATCAGTTTTTCGATGATAATTAAAATTTATAAGCATAAAAAATTGAACAAATTATTTTCGAAATGTAAGGTCACAAATACAATTTACAGCATAATTATATCTAAGTCTAGCCACATAGGAATCCCAGTCCACGCAATTTCCGATTCATCGAGATTCGTATTTTCACGTGTGATTTGCCAAAGGGAAAAAAAAATCCTAGGGTTTACCGTACGAACCGTACATAGAACTCATATTTTAGAAGTTGCTAGTAGATCACAAAGCTCCCAGAGATTGGTGAACGGCTAATGTAACACCAATATTTAAAAACGGAGACAGAGAAGAACAGAGAAATTATAGATCTATTTCTCTCACATTCATTTCTTGCAAGGTTATGGAAGATATTCCTTGTTCAATCGTTAGACACCTCGATCAGAAGTTATTAATAAAAAATCAGCACGGTTTCCGAAAAGGTAGATCCTACGACACAAAACTTGCGCTTTTTGTTCATGATATTCTTATTTCGGGCGAGAGCAATGTTCCAGTGGACGCGGTTTTTCTATATATCTCGTATTTAGAAGGCCTTCGACAAAGTACTTCACAGTAAACCACTCAGAAAGCTAGAATTCTATGGCATAGATAAAAATATACAGAATTGGATTAAAACTTTTTTAAATGTCAGGCAAAAAGAGTAGTGATAGATGGAGTTAGCTCAAATGTAGTAGAAGTTACTTCAGGCGTTCCTCAAGGAAGTGTTATCGGACCTCTTTTATTCCCATTTTACATTAACGAAATTGCCTCCGTAGTCACTAGTATGATACATTAATTTGCCAACGATGCAGTGACTTACTGTGAAATCCGTAATCCTGAGAATAGGGCAGATTTAGCAGATGACCTTAATGCTATATAACGCTGGTGGGACACTTGGAAATTAGAATTGAAATTTAAAAAAGTGCGTAGAGATGAATTTTTCGAAAAAGGACAATTCCCTCTAGACCGCCACCTGCATCGGGAGCACCGAAATGGAATGTGCAGACTCGATTAAATTCTTAGGCGTTAACCTCACCCACGATCTCTCCTGGGTGAAACACACACAGAGAATATGTGGACAAGCTAACACAAAATTAGGATTTATTAGAAGAAGAGTGGGTAAATGTGATGAAAAGATTTAAGGGAAATGTTATCTTTTGCTGGTTAGGCTTAATTTAGAATATGCTGCTAGTGTATGGAATCATGAAGTTGAATGAGTTGCTGGATCGCGGACAGCGTAGAAGAGCTAGATTTTAAAACGCTGTAATGATAAACTTAGGAGCGTATCGAAAATATTGGAGGGGCTAGGCTGGGCGAAGGAGCGAAGGTTAAGTTAAAGATTAAATTTCTAGCATAAATTGGATGGATGTCTCTTTAGTAGTGGTGTTGAAAATATGTTATTACTCCCATAGTAGTACAGCAACCGTAATCATGTCAATAAAGTGAGAGAGATTAACTGTTGAACAGATAGATTCCAGAAGTATTTTTTCCACGCACGAAAAAAATCAGAATAAAATTTTCCGACTGCGGTAGGGGTAAAAATATTCGGGTCAAAATAATTCTGATATTTATTCATCCCCTGCCACACACTTCAGCGTTGGCTTAAGGGAACTTAACTATCAAATAAAAATATATTTAGGAATTATTCCCCCTCCGAAGAAGCAATAGCAATCGAGACTGAGCACAGCTTAAGTGCCTCACGCATTTGAAAGTTAAAATACTCTCGCATATTTCATAAAGGTTTATAGTTTTAAATTCAATCTCATATGCTTTTATGACCTTCATTGGTCGAGTGCCAAAACTATTGATCGTGAGCTTCAAACTTTCGTGAATGCTATTATAACTTTGCTTTCAAGCAAGCCGCTACACCCTAACACCAAATCACTATTTTTGAGCGAAAATTTATGTTCTGTGAAATTTAGTTGCTCTCATATGTATTACGTATTCATTTTTCTAGTGTTTTAGAGTTAGTTCCTTTAAAGACTTAAGTTATTTTGTTTTAGGAATAGCTAATTATTCCAATTTCAACCCCGTAATGATCTAAATCCATTAATCGATAGAGATGTTTCTAATGCCATTGATATAATGGCCAAAGGATGAAGTGAAAACGTTTCCCTCGACCCTGGATACATACGTTCTACAGTTAATCCAACGATATGTTAAAATATCATCCTCACGCTTTCATTTCTGCTCACCTTGTTTTTAAATCGGACACATTCCTATCATGCATGTACGTATCAAATCCGTTGCAGATATTCTTTACACTGATTTACTATAGTGAGTGCCCTTCACTAGATCTTTTCGTATTGAGTTTATCCAATGAGTTAATTGCGTTATTTATCACAAGCAATGCCAATGAAAACTGAATAAAAATTAACATGGACTCTTAACTTTTCAAACGGAGTAAGTTTTAACGGTAAATTAATTCCCGGGCATTTTACTGCCGTCTGTTTCTCAGTACCATCACATTTTTGGAAAAATACCCAAGTTACTTTTGTTGGTGATATCATGCTTATGTGGTCCATTATAATCTGTTTGGGGCGTTGGACCAATTGCATCATCCCGTATCTTCATGCTCAAGAGTTGGAGGCCATTTATCTTGAGCCGACAAGGGGGCCCAGCCACTAGCCCTTAACATTTTGTTCGAAACGAGGGACCTCAGGTTGTTGGAGAGAGAAGATGAAAAGGTTCACAAATTTGTCACGACGCATGACGCACAATAAGCTGTTACATTTTGCGGAGGTATGCTTGGTGGACGCTACATTTCACAAATCTAATTGGAGAGACTGCTGAAATATACTTGCACCCCATAAAGCTTTATACTTTTTGGAATAAAACAGTTTGCACCTCTATCACAAAAGAATTATTCATAAAATTTAGCTGTCCCCGATGGCAGCGCAGTAACGTTCACGTCTGCCATTCCTACGGCAAGGGTCACGGGTTCGATTTCCGCCTGGGTGGGTTTTCCTCCACCTTGGGCTTGGGTATTTGTAAATATGACAATTGTTATCATTGTTAATAGTCCGATGTAAGGGCACAAAAAGTGCTGTTTCCGGAATAATGCTAAATAAATAAATAAAAATGTCTACCAATTATTTATCATGAAAAATAAACACGCATTAGAGCTGTGAAGATTATGAGAAACATGTAAATAAGTTTTATTTAAATAGAGACTATGCAATTTATACTTTCAGAAGGGTGAGTGAGGTTTATGGGGATTATAATTCTAGAGAGAATTAAAAGAGTTAAAGTCCCCAGGAGTCATTTAATCCTCGTTAAGAGCTAGAGAGTCCAGCCACGCATTCCACGATAATGATGGTATCATTTTTAAGTTGCTACTTCAACCCTCCATTTTTCAGTTCACACTAGGCAACTTTGATGAAATAACATTTAAATAGTTACACCTTATGGTAACATCAGTGAACAATGACAATATGAAACGATTCTGTAGCGGTTGAGGTGTTTGTAAATCCATACCAAATAGCATTGATGCTATTTGTACTTTATGTATTGCGTAGATGCGTTCAATAAAAAATATTTTAAGAACTTTATTTAGCAGAAATTTTAATTCAAATCATCACCTTTTATTCCAGAATAATAGATCAACTCTTGGTGAGGGTAGGTGAATTTGTGGCCAGTACTGGTTTTGTTGAAGAAAAACGAACATTGATTATACCGGACAGGAGAAGGGACAACGGAAAGAAAATGGTTAAATTATCATACTGGCCGTTCATCTTTTTGAATTACGCATAGTTTTCGGGTTCGTGAACTCAAATTTTGAAGGTCATGGTATGTTTCAGGTTTTAGAACAGTTGTAGGCAGTTTAAATTAGATACAAATGGGAATGTTTTCGCTGAAGCGTTTGAGGTCGCAAAACTTTATTAATGTTAATAATCTGCTCGAGATCTTTTATAGAATGAAGCTTTTATAGAATGATATGATCAATTAGTTTTTAATCGTTTGATGTACAAGAAAACGATTTTACATTCGAAGGAGTTTATGGAAGCAATATTTATTGGAATGGGTTTCAGATTGATCGTGTTTGGTGTATGCATTTCTTATGCCGAGGGCTCGAGTTTATATTCTGGTAGTGAAGCATTTTTCTGTTAGATTTAGGATTCTCATTGAAGAAGTTACGAAGACAACCAGTCTTAATGCAGGCTGCCTACGCATCTAAAAATATCAACTAGAAATTCAATTTTGACTAATCGTTAAGAGTTTTCTCCTCTCTGCCTTCTACATCTCCACGTGTGCCCCATTACCTAAATAAAACAATAGTAATATTATAACTCAAGGAAAATCGTAGTACCATTACATACAGCATTGATATATGATCGTTTGTGTAGAAAGCATATTGATTTATTGGAGTCCCTTGCCAGAGAAGTTCCGCGGGTGTTAAGCAGTGGTTCACGGGGGAGAGATTTCAGAAAGGCAAGGCTCAGATCAGTGATAGAACGAAGGCCAAAGAGAAATAAATGCGAAGGATTGTTTCAATTGATGTATTGTACAAGTAAAATATGACGCGTTTCATTTTACTCTCACTGTCCCCAAGGTTAGAGTGAAGGTCTGAGATCACAACCAGGCGATTGCTTACATGAATTAGAAGTATGTCTCTTTAGCAGTGATATTGAATTGTTTTCCCCATCCTACAAGAGTAGGAGAGATCATGTCATAAACCTTTATTAAGGGAGATCAAGAGTAAAACAGAAAAATTTAAGATGCTATTTTATCCACGAAAGATTATGGATCAGAATGACATTGTCCTAATTCAGTAGGGGTAAAATATTCGGGTAGAAATATGTTTGGTGTGTATTCCGCCCCTGCGATACACTCTAGCGGTGGCTTGCAGGGTACTAAAATATCTAGAAAATCACAATGTTTCCATCCTATCGCATCAGGAAGGAGAGTTTTTTTTAGGACTCTACAAGCCACCGCTAGGGTGAAGTAGGGGTTGAATACTCACCAGAATTGTTTTGACCAAAATATTTTTACCCCTACCGTGGTAAGAAAATGTTACATTCTTTATCGTTAGTGGAAAAAAATGCTTTTCAAATCCATCTGTTCTACACTTAATCTCTCTAATTTTATTGACATGATCTCTCCTATCGTAGTACGATGGGGTAATAATACATTTACAACATCGTTGTTAAAGAGACATCCTTCCAATTTATGCAAGAGATTTAATCTCTATTTTAACCCACTCCCCATGAGTGATTCCCAACCTAGCTCTTCTCATATTTTGGATATGCTACCAATTTTAGCATAAAACGTTTTATAAATCTAGCTCTTCTACGCTGCACGCGATCCGAGCGATCAATTTGATTGACTGATGATCGATTTGGCAATCAATCCAACTTCATGGGGATCCCATATACTATCTGTATTCTAAATGAGGCCTTAACAGCGAAGTATAATATATCTATTTAACTTTTCATCACATTTACTCAATACTCTTGTAATAAATCCTAATTTTTTGTTAGCTTTGAGTCTACACATTCCATTTCGGTATTTTCTATGCAGTTTGGCGTTCTGAATGAAATTGATCATTTTCAAAATATTTTTCACTGCGCACTTTTTAAAGTTTAACTCTCATTGCTAAGTGTCGTACCAGCGTTTTATAGCATTTAGGTCATCTGATAAATCTGCTTCATCCTCAGAAATACGGATATCTCTGTAAACTGCGTCGTCGGTGAAAAAACGTATCTCTCTAATGACTACAGAGTTAACTTCGTTAACGTAAAGAAGGAATAAAAAAGGTCCGATAACACTTACCTGGGGATCACCTGAAGTAACTTCTGCTGCATTCGAGCTAACTCCATCTACAGTATGAATACTCTTTGTACCAGACAATTAAAAAAAATTTACTCCAACCCAGGTTTTGTGTCAAAATAGTCTGTTGTGTAATCACTCCCTGTCACACACTGTCATAAACCCAGGATTTTTGTCAAAAGTAGTCCATTGTGTAGTTACTCCGTCACACACCAGTGACGGGGTGATTACACGATAGGGTACCTTGTAGGTAACTTGTAGGGTACCATTTATGTATGCATGTAAAATGCTCACCGCTGCTCGGAAGCATAAAACTACGACTATGATGTGAGAGCTTTAAAGACCTAAGCATGCGTATTTAATTTTAACGCGGTAAAAATATCTGGAAGGTTTTAACCTTTTCACTAGGACGTTGGTTGTGCATTAATCAGAGAAAGGATGACTGATTGCGTGCTTTTGTTTCTATATCATTCCTTTCTTCCCACCTAATGCATACCGTGTCCTTGCGTCGGCCAGATGAACCCGCGTATGCGCAAGAAGGTCCGTTTGTCACTTGGTTTTCCTCGCATTCTTGACAATTGAAATTCTATTCAGAATCAACTTTGCTCTTCTGTTTGGATGCTCAGGGAGAGTCGAGCGATCAACGATCGCTTTGTGTTTTGCCTCGTAAAGCATTCCAGTGCACACATTGTATCCAGAGTTAATTACCATTTTTTCCGTTAACGTCATTTTAGTTTAATTCCGTGCGTAGCTCAAGGCAGTAACTCAAGCAGGAAGTGGTTACTGGTGTTAGCTCGTTGACGCTATGGGTAACTTGCTACACCGTGTGCACCAAATTTTGCGGGTGAGAAACTTACCTCTGACATGATTTCATGTTTTCATGGAATGGATGTTCTCGTTTGGAGTGCGATATGAACTCAGCCCTTGGAGTATCCAAATGATCCAATTATACTGCTACTAGTGTTAATTCACTCGTGCTTTTTGAGACTTTGTCCGTGACGAATGGTTTTGTGAAGTGCAATTTGGCCGTTCCCACCATAATCTGGCATGGAGTTGGCTCTGAAAAGGACAGCGCTCAATGTTTACTCATATTTTACTCTAAAAAAGATAGAAATTTTATTCATTTAATGTTCATGTCTCTCTGAAAATTACCGTTTCACATGAATTATAACTTATGAACCACCACAAGGGTGCGTGGAAGAATGTACGTACATCAGTCTTTAATTTATCCTGATAATTGTGAGTGAATATGAGTTATTCTAAAACGGACTCAAGAACTGAAAATAAACTATTACAATGCCTTCTTTGGATACTAAACCATTTGTTGCCATCGTAATTGTGCGGTAACAGAATAAATATTTAGGTTTAAAAGCGTAATTTACCTTAATATTCCTATGTTTTGGAGAGTATTGTTAGCTCTTTCCTTGACACACTGAATCAGATAGAGTGCCTCGCAAATTTATAAAAGTCAAAGTTACGGTCTACTTGTGTGGAGGTACTGCAAACACTTTCTCCAATTGAGCCAAATGATTTCCCATGCAATGTAAATGCGGCCCATTCCAACAGAAATAACATCTTTCCTTTTATTTTTCATAAATAATTACTTGCAAAGAGTCTAATGAAACGAAGTTAATTCATGGCGGGGTACATATATTGTTGTATCTGAGTTTGATGCCGAATAAATTTTAAAGTAAGGGAGCTCTGAGGTAGTTGTCTACTTCTGATTATTTTATATCGTCTGCTGTGCATATGACTTTATGTATTCCACATATTTACTTCAAACGAATCATTATTTCATTTAACATCAACGCTGTGAAGGCGTCTGACCCCAGTGGAGCGACCATTGGGTGATGGGCTCACGTTAAAAACAATATTGAGGAAGGGAACGGGAAACCATCTTAATTATCATTCCCAAGAATAGTATAATGTTGGACAGTATAGAGAATACGAGTCCTGGCAACTGAGGGACTTGGCTCAATCGGCAGTTTGTCGTACCGACAGCGGGAGAGCCAGGGTTTCCGCGGCTGTCATCACATGAAACACTTGCAAAGAAAAACCGATTGCAGCAGAACAGAAGATACATAAGAATACGACCAAATTAGTTAGAAGATAAGAACTTGGAATGTTAGGACAATGTTGAGGATAGGAAAATTAGAGAATTTTAATCAAGAGATGAAAAGAGGAAATAGAGATATTTTAGGTTTATGCAAGGTGAGATGGAAGGATAGCGGGGCTTACTGGAGCGATACTTTAGAGAATAATATACAGCGGTGGGGACGAGAGTCCACGAGGGGTTGCCGTAATATTAAATAAAGAGTTAGGAAGAAGCGTAGTCAACATAGAGCAAGCAACGGATAGAATATAAATAGTAAAGATAAACACAGTACCCAGGAACTTAGTCATTGTTCAGGTATGCATGTCACTAAGCAATCATAAATAGGAAGAAGTCGATAGGGTACACGATCAGCTAAGAGGAAATAATCACATGTGCTCCTGCAGGGAAGCATTTGATAGTGATGGGAGATTGGAATGCAACGGTAGGCGAAGAAAGAGATGATGATGAGGTTGGGGGCTACGGGTTAGGTACGAGGAATGACCGCGGGGAGAAAGCAATGTAATTCTGCAGGAGACCTTGGTTAATCAAACCAACACTTTGTTTAGACACAACATAAGGCGTAGGTATACATGGAAAATGCCAGGTGATTCAGAAATGTATCATTTGGATTATATAGTTAGTCAAAGGTTTAGGAACAGTGTGATCAATTCGCACAGCTTCCCGGGAGCAGATGCAGACTATAACCACAAGTGCAGCGTCCGTTTCAAAAAGATAAGGTCGGGACGGCGGGTTAGGAAATGGAATGTAGAAGTACTGAATGGATTGACAAGATGTATCAGCAGACTATAGAGAAAATCATGGCTGAGAGTAAAAAGATGAGTACTATCGAGGAAAAATTAGAATACATCAAAAAAGGGATATCAAAAGCAGCAAAATAAATTATAGGAATCGTAAACAGGAATAGGACAAGGAAACCATGGATCATGGATGAGATGATTAGAAAGATAGAAGAGAGAAGAAAATGGAAGAATCTAAACACACAATTAGGCAGAAGGAAGTACAAAGAGTTAAATAGTAAATTGAAACTGGCAACAAATAAAGCAAAAGAAGCATGGTGGAAGACGCAGTGTGACGCATCTCGATGTTAATTTCAAGGTCTTGGAGTAATTTCGAGTGTAGTCTCAAATTTCATCATGCCGCGCGCATGCTTTCGCCTTAGCAGTTCTTGTGGGGAACTTTTCACGGCTGTCTCACGCTTGCCCCGAGTTCCATACAAAGCCTCTAATTAACCGCGCCGCAGTTTCATGTCATGAAGATCCATTTGCCTTCCCCTTGGGTATCTCACGACGACTCCTTCATTCCTCGCAATCCAGCACAATCCACACAGTTCGTCCTTATTCCGGTTAACCCCCCTTATCGCGCTCTATATGCATTCCTGTAATTCCTACCGCATTTCTTAAACCAGTGAAACTTGTCTATAATCTTCCCCTGGCCGATACTTATTTCGAACACTCCCCGGACACCACAATGTTTCTCGTAGTGAATTTCACAGTCCTCCACATTTGGGCTGTCTTTTTCGCACGCTGTTAACTCTCGCTTTGTGAAATTTCATTCATTGTGCGCGTAGCTTGCTGTGAATGAAAAGCTCGCAAATTTCTCAAAAAGTACTCGATTACCCTCCACGCAAGTTTTTCGCCTTAATTAACCAGCTATTTCATTTCAAATGGCAGCGAAACGTATTTTTCCCATAGCTTGGCTGAATTATATAGGGAAAAGTCCGTTATAAAGTTTTGAAGTGCATTATTCATAAACTTCTACCAGTCACCGTCAATGGTAACCATTAAACCGTAGCGACGGAAACAGAACAAAGCCCAACTAGGTTCACTTCTATTTTGAAACTGAAAAATGAGCAATTTAAAAACAGCCGTCATTTTTACATCGGATTAAACTTGACGGTAATTTTATCAAGAGGAGTGAATGGATAACGCGTGGTTGCTGTTATTTCCTGGATATTTATTAATGGAGAGACCCTAAGGGCCACCACGTACAAGCAGATCTGGACTTCAATACAAATATTTTTCCGGCGACCTCAAAAATAGTGTGGCCTGTCTAATCCATAAGAGTTGGTCTCTGGACCTCCGCTGTTTCTCTTTATCTTGGAAGCCATTTAAAATGCGGAGATGCGGAGTAAAATACAAATTTCACAATCTTTAGGCGAAAATAAGGCAGTAAAAATGTACTCCCAATTTCACTAGCGTTAGAAAGATGTCCCCAAGGACATAGTGCAAAAAACATGAATATGGGAAACTGTGAAGGGAAAAATAGACATAATGGATTCTGAGGTCAAGAAAATTAGTGCATATTAAAAATGATAGGTAAGAGTGGAGGGAGATACAGAGCAGACTCCGAATTATTGATAATGAATTTCATAGGTTGTTCGATCACTGGTGAAAAAGTTTTCATATTGTTTAAATTAGTGCGGATTAATGATTTAAATACGTTTTTAAATATTATTTTCGTTTAAAATATGCTTCACTTCTGTACTATCTACACAGGAATGTTTAACTTGACGGCATCCTTTGCATCCCTCAATTTATATTAATTTCGTGGCTAACTCTCCCCAGTCATTTCCCCCCTCTTTCTTTCTCCCCCCAATTCCTCTCTTTCTCTCAGTTCACTTCCTTTCCCTCCGCCATCTTTCTGGGATCCTCTCATCACCGAGTAAGCATTCTATATCGGCTACTAAGCCCCTCCGACCGACCTAGTTTTTTGCCAGGCTTACGTTGAATGAGGCCAAATCCTGTGGCCCAGTCAAAACTTTCCACCTCAGTTCGTATTTCTCCTCCATCATCATACCAGTATATACATGAGCCTTATGTTTTTTCCATCCGCACACATCCGATTTGATCGACCTTTTTCGAGATGGTGGGGGTCTATGCAGGGCGGAGGACCCATTATTAGATCGACCAAGTGTTACCACGTGGTTGAGTTTAATCGCCGCAGCTGAACGCCTCAATACCGCCATTTCATCCTCTGTACGGCGCTCGTCAGTTGTTTTTCCGACTTCCCGTCCAATCTCTCCCCGTCACCATTCGATAACCAATTTCTCTCGGGTTTCCCCTGGCGTCATTCGGTGGGTTGATTTTCCGGGGCCACCATCCGAACCAAGGCTCGTTCCGGTAGTGGGCAATCGGTGTCGTGACGTTCAGCTTTTTCTTTTATTTTAGCCGCTATGCCTTTCCCGCACCACGTGTGGTAAAGAGGAAGTATCAAAGGACCGCTGTGTCGGCGTGACATTAGTTCTCCTCTCGCTTGAGGAAGCCGACCGTTCGGCATATTTCGTAGGTGAAAAAGGATGTGATGTACTAGGGACGTGGGCGAAATTTTCCCGTTCACTCATTCATGTTCCATCAATTTGTTCTCATAAACACTATATTCTCATCTCAATTAAGTTCTATCATTAATCGGGTTACCCGTGCACGAGGGATGAAAAAAATGAGGAGTCATCAAATGTCATTATCTTGCAAATTTTTACATTTTTTAACGCAGACAGAGATTCTCTGACATTGGCTTGATTTGCCCACTCCATCACGTTGTAAAATCTGTAATCGACCGCATGCATGAATAAAAGTTAGATTTTGTCTTTAAATAAACGAGGCAAATGTAAGGTTTTATCTACATTCATTTTATCGGAATTGACAAAATTCCTGATTTCCGCAACGAAGGTGTAGGTACTTGCGAATACACATGCGTCAGATTTGAATAGTACGAAATATTTAGGAACTAACGGAGAAGTTCTTTAATTGAAGCATTGAAATGATTGTTGAAAATACTTTTACTTGAAATAGGATGCATGAGTAATATATTCAACAGATTCAGACGGGATGTAGTGGAATCCCGTCATTATGAGACAAGCAAAATTTGCACTTTTCCACACATTTATTTGTGACGTACAACGCGTTTTAGTTCAACGAAGCTTCTCCTGGTACAAGACAAGATTCAACTTGTGATATATTATATCTATACCCGTT
This sequence comes from Hetaerina titia, assembly GCA_037158775.1. NCBI lineage: Eukaryota > Metazoa > Arthropoda > Insecta > Odonata > Calopterygidae > Hetaerina > Hetaerina titia. Next base: position 89,891,822 of record CM073771.1, on the reverse strand, counting down.
TGTGGAAGGTGGGGGAGAAGAGAGTGAGGAGTAAGGTAGGCGGGGACAAAGAGGCTCTTTTCGGAAAAGAAAACACTTTGTTCCTCCATACACACTCCAATACTCACGACCCAGGCCTCGACTTACAAATTCATCTTTGCAAGTCAAAATCTAGGTCGCGAATAACAAATTATGTGTGGAAGAACAAAGCATTCTCCTTTCCGATATGAATCGCTTCCGCAAAGCGACGTCTGAAATCATTCTATTGCGGTCATTTTTTGAGAGGACGGTGGCAGGTAATTGGTGTCCTGGCGGTAGAAAGGAGGGAAGAATAAAGAAGGGCTAAGCGGGAAGGGATAGAAGTAGCTTAAGAGATGAGGTATAAGTGAGTCAAAGAAAGACATTATCAGGGAAGGGTTGTTCGACACATACTGAGAGTGGGAGGTAGTAAGAGTGGTTATATGGGCAATACGCGAAGGGCGAAGTCATTGGTAGAGAGGGAGTTTCACTGTTTACTGTGGAAACAGGATTCTGAGAAGAGGAGCGTGGTTTACAAAAATATTATCATTTAAGAGAAAATTCATATTTAATTTTACAATTTCAAGTTGCTCTGAAATAGCAAGTCTTTTGCCCTTATTTTCGTAGTGTAGAATCTCAGAATTAAATTTACATGAGTGGGATGATTGTAGCATATGCTTAGCTAGTAGTGATGTTTCATCAAAAGTCCTCCAACATCTTTCATGTTCCTTTATTCTGGTTTTGAAACTTCTTCCGGTCTGGCCTGTGTAACACGCCACAGGAATCACACTTCACCTTGAAAATGCCCGATTGTAAGAGGGGTTCTAATTTGTCTTTGTTACGGTAAAGAATTTTTCCCAGAGTGTGCGGATTATGAAATGAAATATTGATTGTACTTCCATTACATTTTCGTGGAATCTTATTAGAAAGATCACCCACAAATAATAAACCACTTTTTTGGCTTTTCTTGTGTTGGACTAAGGAAGCATGACTGTGAAATAGCTTTAAATTTAATTTTTTTCTTTAAGACATTGGCGACAATATTTATCCTATTGAACTGCTATTGATTTTTTAGTGTCCTATATACTTTGTGGAAGCGGTTCATATCGCAAAGGAGAATGCTTTTTTCTTCCACACATAATTTGTTATCCGCGACCTAGGTATCGACTTGGAAAGATGGTGACTTCTAAGTAGAGGCCTTGGGGTTGAGCGTTGGAGTGTGTGTGGAGAAACAAAGTGTTTTCTTTTCCGAAATGACCCTATTTGTCCCCGCCTATCTTACTCCTCAATCTTTTCTCCCCCTCCCTCTTCCTCAAATGGGTATAAATGTGATGTATCACATTTTGAATCTTGTCTTGTGCTTGAAGATGGTTCGATTAACTGAAACGTATTGTGCATTACAAAAAAATCTGTGGAAAAGTGTAAATTTTGTTTTTCTCATAAACATATAACTTTAAAGTACTATTAATTTCACTCCGGGCGACCTGGTGGTAATTATAATGGTACGTACTAGACAACTCAGAACCAACTTTTTTCCAATCATCTTCTTGACAATTACTCCAATTCCTTAACATCTTGTATTGTATGAGCATCCCTCCCACGTAAACGTCTAGTTATTCGATCCCATATAACTGAAAAATATTTCTATTCATTCTTGTGTTGAAGTTTTACTATCAGTCTCTTTATGCGTAAAACCTGGACAGGTTTTCATGTTTAATTCTTTGCTTCTATACTAAAATCCTGAGTAATCTTATCGTTGATGAAATTGATTCGTAGATTTTGATTTTTGATTCGTAGATGATCCCCTATTCTACTTTTCATTATATAAATAAAGATCTAGTTTGCTTGATAAATATTTCCAGTTATTGGCCACTGAGTAGTGCCGTGATTGTGAGCATTTTCTCTAAGGGGGTTTTTATTTATATTTTTTTTAATACCAGGGTTTTTACTGAATTCATTTCGATACAATCGGAACGGATGATAAGAGAACAATAAAATTCCCAACACTATAAAAATGAATGGTTAAAAAGAGTCACTCAGTACAAATAAATTTTTATCAAGTACAAACGTTTCCATCATGATAATTAAAACCTAAGATAGTCACAACAAACATTTAATTCTAGAAATAATGTCTTGAGTAGGAAAAATAATAAGTTATTTTAAATGATTTTCCGAATCTCAATGAACTGCGATTTTGTTTGTTCTTATATATGTTTTGAAAAGCCTAATTACATTTGTAAATTTGAATTTTAATGTACCCGGTTTCTTCCAGAGGCAATTCATTTGAGATAAAAAAAAACATTGGGAAAGAACAGGAATCATATGAATCGACAAACAAAACACTACATTTATGTAACCGTAGGAATGGATCGTCGGAAAACTATATTTGGAAGAAATGATGCTGCGTTGAGTAATAAAACCTTTCACACTCAGATAAACTGTCAAGCCATTCGACAAAACCATTACAATTCAGCGTGCTAAGGGATTTTTCGAAACAAAGATACGAGGAAAAGCACTCCTCTTCTCTTGTTTACCCAAAGATTTGAGCTGAGGGCGGAGGTGAGGAAGAGGCGTTAACTCGGAGAGTTGGATAGAAGGATTGGATGCGTGTTGGAGAGAAAGAGAGAGAAAGAGGGAGTGAATAATGATTCCAAGTACACACAGTCGCGCCGAGGGAGTTGGTAGACGGACCAGAGCAGTCGGGCGGCGGAATTACCTCTTTAAAAGTAGACAATATTGCGCTTACTAAGCTAAAACTTTGGAAATACATTAATTACAAGCGTTTGGAAAGTTAATATTTTTGGTTAGGTAGGAAACAATATTAAAATATAATACTAAATGAAAACTTTTTAAATCAGTATATATTTGGAAAATTGCATTAGGTTTCACGGAGCAAATAATATTAATTTTTCGTATCGGTGTAAGAGAGGTAATTTCAAGAAAATTGGGGAATTTTATTGTCATATAGGCATAAGATGTCATTTTCCCATGAACTATAAGTGATCAGAATAGGTGTATCAGGCCGTGCTGGCGGTGGAAAAGTATAACCATAGTTATTGTTCTTTTTATTACTTATTATTTATAACTCACTTAGATTCCATATTGCATGTACCTTGATTAGTCATTACCTATATCATTTTTATTATTTTATTAAATTATACTTTATCGAAAAATAGTGAAGCACTTACTTTGTATACTATATTTTACTCCTGGTGTGCATTCATCCTCTCCCGCAAATTTCAATGGTGGCTTCCAGGGTACCATGTAGAAGTGTATTAAGTTTCTATCTTTGAGATTAACTTGTTTAGACGATTACCATATGTGTATATAGTAAGGTTTACATACTATTTGAAGAATAATTTTTTTTGCCTTTTATTGTATTTTTAGTACCCTGAAAGCCACCGACAGGGTTTTTATTAGGGAGTGAATACACATCAGACTTTTTTGACCCGAATGTTTCTATCCCACCGCGGCCTGGAAATGTTTTTCTGATCCCTTATCGTTCTAGGCACAATCCGATGAGGCAATAATATATTTTCATCATCAGTGCTGAAAAGAAATCCAATTTATGAAAGAGGGTTAATCTGTAATTTAACCTTCTCATCATTAGTGATTCCAAGCCTATATTCTCTAATATTTTGGATACGCTGCTAAGTTTATTATAATAACATTTAAAAAATATAGGTCCTCTACGCTGCACACGATCCAATTCGGCAATCAATCCAACTTCGTGAGGATCCCAGATACCAGCAGCATATTTTCAATGAGCCCTAACCAGCGGAATATAACATCTCTCTATAACGTTTTCATCACATTAACTCAGTATTCTTGTAATAAATTCTAATTTTTTGTTAGCTTGTCCACATATTCCCCGTGGGCTCCATGACTTTGCATGAAATGAATGTGAGAGATAGAGTCACGCTAACATTTACGTTCAGAAATTGAAGGGGTATGTATTAGATGAAAACCTTGTTTCTTTTTAAATGTGCTCAAGTAAACCTGCTGAAAGAAATACGGAAAAAAGTATGAGATATATTTGTGGATAAACTGGGAAATATTTAGAATATAGTGACCATAATTGATATCCATCCACTAAAGAGTTATCCTAGACATTATATTACTTTGAAAAACGATCCACCACATTTCAAGAAATCCTTTACGACACCACGTGAACGTAACGGGAATGACATACAGGAATTTAAAAGTGTGTAAAGTATTTTATTTGACCTGGAATAGAAGGTAGATCTTTCAATTTCCAGTCAAGCGCTTTAATGAATTAGTCTTCCATAATTTTTTCACACAGAAATTTCTGAATTTTAGAGCGCATTAACGGATAGCTCCGTTAAAACAAATGTCTCGGTATCTCCCGCAATTGGTTCGAATATTTCAGAGGAAAACGGGTTTTTGTTTTAATGTTTAAGTATTCCTGTTTAGTTTAATTTCTAGTTTAGTGATTTTTTGGGTCAAATTTAGTCTGGTGTGTAATCACACCCTGCCACACACCTTAGCGATGGCTTGCAGGGATTGTGTAAATAAAAATAAAGTATTGAGTTAACTCCTTGGACAGCGTAGCAGTGCTCATGCCGGTGTTTCGACGATGACTCGCTCATTGTCTTCGGAGCAATGTCACTTCGCCAAACTTACTCCATCCCTCCTCCCAAGGAGTACTTATTCCAATTATCAACTTGAGAATAAGAAGAACTGTTTCCATGAGAAACTCTCGACTCCAGTTTATTGGCTTTTCGCCGAATAATATCAGCCCTATCCATGGGTCAAATGGCTTCCGATTGTTCCGCAGGACGTTTATCGCCTTTTCTCCTCCTAATTGACCGACCGTCGTTTTCTTTTTCTTTCAGTATAGGTTTCCACACGTTAGTGAGTTGGTAACCGGATTTCCTATTGAAATTATTACTATGGAGACTGATCTCAATGGCATTCTGTGTCCGTCGGCCTCCATAACCCTGCGAGTGGCAAATTGGCTTTTCCCCTATAATGTCATAGTCACCGCTAATCCTATGCTCTGCGACAGCTGACTCAAACGGTTGTTCTAATCTGTTGTGCCCCCGATGTTCCTGTAGTACCAATTGTATCTAATTCATTATAACATTTTGTTCCTTCATATCTCTAGAAATTTGCTGTGTAGAAGGACGCCTTGGGTAGCTTAATTGATTAAACCAGTCGACTGGAAATTGAAGAATCCGGATTCGAGTCTCGATCAAGGTGAATCATTATTAGACTTCGAAATTATTGGATTTCCAAACACTTTAGCGGATAATATCATTAAAGCAACTCCAAAAGTGGTATTCTCTCTTAGTTATTTGAATAATCTCTGATTAATGAATGAAAGGGTGGGTTCGACAAGAGTAGGCTATTACCGAGTTTCTCTCCACCCTTCCTTTCCCACTCATCCGTAATGGCGCAAATGGCCGTAGCTGTCGATCGCCTCCCTAACGAAACTAAAAAAAAACATTTCTAAGGTTTATAATTTTTTGGAGATAGAGAAAAGAAAATTTAAATGTAAAAATTGCTGGACATACACTGGAGCAGGTGGAATAGTTTATATAAAGTGAGAATCTTTTATACCTAGATGGTCAAATTAATCGGGATAGTAGAATAATAACGTTAGACGAATTCTCTTTCACTGGTAGGAAAAAGTTGATGACAAGGTCCTTAATAAGGATGTGAAGAAAAAGTGATATGAGATGATTGGAGGGTTTTAGGTGTGCAGGGTAAAATAAGTAAAATAGACGGAAAAAACAAACTGAGTATGATGAATGGTAGGGAAGGAGATTGTTGTTTTGAGAAGGGCAAAGATGGAGCACTTATTTGGAATTCCTTAAATATACGGTATAATTATCCAATGGAGAGTAACATTCGGCAAAAATACTAGAATCAGTAACGAGATGGCACAAACAACCACTGGAGACATGGAATGAGTTGAACATGAATTCTTACTTGTGTAATAGACCGGACGGATGAATGAACGGCAAGCATACAAAACTTTAGAATGGAATTGGTGCAAATACCATTGGAGATAATTTTCTTCCTCCAGAAAGTATGCCATGCAAATTATGATTAACGAAATACAAACGAAACTTCTCCTTCGGTGATGCTATCAGATGCTCGTACCTCGCGAAACAATGTTTACGGTCACTTGGTACAATTTTTTCTGAAAACCGCATTGCTACAATAACCAGTTCATCCCCTTTACCGACATACCGAATGGAGGACGTGAGGAAAGGGGCGGAAGGGTGGAGGGCGAGGGGGAAGAGGAGGGAATGGGGGAGAGGGAGGGCAGGTACCTACTTTAATCAAATAATCTCACTCAAATGTGATTCGAAGCATAGTTTCGAAAGAGGGACGCTTCCCTGATCAGAATACCGATCGGGAAAAGAGTGGGGAGAAAAGACGGGAGAGGGTCGGGGAGGTTTGAGGTGGGGGATGGTCGTTTGGGCGTAGTCAAAGGGGAATCGTGCCGAGTTGGGGTGGGGAGGCGAGCGATGGCGAGGCCACGGGGTGCAGGAGGGAGAGGGGTGGAAAGGAGGAGACGCGGCGGCGGCCACTGCGAGATAGAAGCATTTCCCTGTTTTCTTTCCTCGTGGAGAAGCAGCTGAGAAGAAGACCCACCCTAGAGCAGAACTGGAATAGCCGTCGGAGAAGTGCGTGGAAGGAGCAGACCGAGCTAGGACACGTCTGAGCCCCGAGATGGGGTGGAGAAGAGGAGCGGAATGGAAAGGCTTGGAGGAGGGAGGGCACGAGAAAGGTTGGGAGATAGGAGATAAGGAGGTGGGGGGTGAGGGAAGGTAGGTCGACGGAGAAGGGGCGGAGGAGGGGGGCGGGGGGCTGGGGAAGAGCAGATAAGGAAGTGAGGAGAGAGAAATAAAACAGCCTCTCATCAAGGGATGGACCGGGTGGGGTGGAGTTGACGTGAGATAGACTGCTCCAAAGGTTTCATTGCTATCGCACGAGTTATATTTTCTCACGATGGGTATATTTTTTTATCGTTCCTCGCCGCCCTTCCCCTTTCCACCCCGGAGCAAACGGAGCATCGAAATTCGATATTTATTGGCATGAAAATTATTATTTTCCCTTCCCTCAGAAAGACACCCAATTCGATGGAAGATAAAGGGGGTAGTTTATCTTTTGAGGTGGATTCAGCGCGGTCTAAGAACCCTCGGAAAACGTTTTTCTTTTTTCCCTCATCGCCTCAGTGGGCTTTGAGGAGGAATGCGGCTCACCGTTCACATACATTTCGAGTTTTATCATCTCATTTCAAATGGAATTCAAGCCTATGTAATCCCACGAGATAGACGATACACGAGGCTACACTGACTACGTTCCGAAAACTCCCTCCCTCCAGGGTATTGAGTGGTCATTTTATGCTGCTAAGGATGCCGAAACAATCGTTCCACCTGGGTAAATATTAAGTGCAATATAAATAAATAGTACAGTATTTCGTTTTCGAATAAAAGTTAGGACTTCATTTAATTCAACATGAAAAAGTGTCAATAAAATGTATCTTGTAAAGCGTAGGATATTTAAAATGTCATTCGAAACATCAGTTCAAAAGTTTGCTTATTAAAATTTTTCCTCTCTCTTTAATAAATTCGTAAGAAGTAAGGGTTTGCGGGATATTAAGAAAATGCTCTGACACTTGAAATAATATTTCATGGAATTTTTCAAAAGAGATATAGATTAAATTTATGGAAAATAATTTTTGTTTTCAATTATTTTAAAGGGTCGTATTAATGTTTATTAATAGTGGTGTGTCTTTAATTATTATTTCAACTCTAAAAAATATAAATTTAAGTATATACAACGCTAACATAAACATACCAATTCCGATACAAAAATGTTCGGGAAGGTGGAATTATTTTTCATTTAAGCAGTAGAAGGTGTGCATTGTTCTACTTACGTGACTGCAAGTATGATTTCTAAATATTGATTGAAATTATCGAAATTCTATGTAACGAAATACTCTAAGGAGAAAATTATGAGTACAAGAAATATAATGACATAAGACAATGCATGATTTGTTCATTTATAGTCCTCGATGTTATTCTGAAACAATACACCTTAGTATCTACAAGGTATTACGAAGGTATTCAACCTTAGGAAAAGATGATATAATTTCTTCTTGGCAAAGTGTTTTGTGAATTGTATTTAGGAAACACTTCATTAATTACAATCGATTAATGTGCATAATTAATATAATGTATTCACGCCCATTCATATTCACGTTATGATTGAAGATTTATAAGTTTCTCCTCTAGAACCTCTGGAGACCTCTAGAACTGTGCTGGCAGGAGAAATTTTAATTTGCTCTTGGTAGAATTACCCATAGATTGAAGGGATTCAGCCGAAAGGTGGTCCGAAAACACTCGGTTCCTCAATGAGGTGGCTGAAAAGACGTCCAACCCCAGTGCAGCAGCCATTGAGTTTTGGTGTCAAGTTAAGCACACTTTTGAGGAAGTCAACGGGGAACCACCTGAACTATTATTCACAAGAATTCCATAATGGACAGTACAAAGAAAGTTAGTCCTGGTAACAACGGGACTCAGCCCAATCGGACGTGTGTCTTGAGCAAGAGAGGCATGGTTTCCGCGGCCGTTATTTTACGCAATAATTGCCACGCAAAATCGACAAATGAAAAAAAGAAGACAAAAAAGAGGATCGAACTAGTTAGAATAAGGAAGTATAATTTTAGGACGATGCTTAAAATGGGGAAGTGGAAAGCGGGCGAAAGAGAAAGGAAAAATGTATAATTTAGGGATTTGATTTAGATGGCTAGAGGAGCGATAGTTAGCGAGTGTTATACTGCTGACAGGAAGAGGGGTGGCCAAAATATTGAACACATAGGTAGGATGAAGTGTAGTTAACATAAAGCAAGGGACCAATAGAATATTATTAGTAGTTGTAGAAGCTGAACCAACGAACTTCGTCATTGCTCAGGTCAACATACCACCAAGGGGAGGAAGAGGTCGACAGAGTATAACATCGGTTAGAGGTCATATTTGCGGGTGATCGTGGAAGGAAACATTTGATACTGGTTGGAGAGTGTAACGCGACACTAGCCAAAGGAGAAATGGCAGTGAGGTTGGAAGAATTATTGGGATAAATCAAAAGGAGGAGAAAATGTGGATATAGCAACTGTGGTGAAATTTCTTAAGCAATGGAATGTTGAAGAATACTCTGATATATAGAGGGGAGAACAGGTAGAAAGGCAGTTGTGGTAAGAAGAACAATGTATACGGATTGATGCTGGATGGTAAAAATTAATGGGGAAAAGTACGAGTAATTGAAGAAGGGTTTATTGTAGTGTGGGTCGCCAGGTTGTGCGTAGTGTTAGTTGGGGCTTGAAAGAAATGTGGCAATGTTTAGTATGTACCCTTCCAAAATCTAACTTAAATGGAACACTAAAAATAAATAATAAAAAATAAATAAAAATGAACGAAGCAGTTGTGTACTGTCATCTTATTTTTTTCTTTTACGGATTAAGGAAATTTTTAAATTTAATTCTAAACGTTGATTTTTTGTATTAATGATTCCTGTTAGTACGTATTGAAAGTTATGTTAAGAAGTCATCAACGAGTATGTATACACATTTTTCAACATAGTTATGTATAACGAATCTACGCGACTGTGCCACTGAGGTGGTTTTGACGGACATACATATTCCTCGGCGACAGTCAGAGAGTTTTAAAACGGCGAACTAGTTTCTTTTGTCTCTCGTCGAGGGAGTGAGGTCGAAAGCCCCAGTTAATCAGTTCCTGGGCCCAAAGTGACAAAAGTGGAAAGGCCAAGGCATTTTGCTTCCGCAATTTGACGCTATATGTCAACTCTTTCGTGAAATATGCGAGTGTTTTGATCTTTGCTCTAGCGCCGCAAATTGAATATTCATACACTTCGGGAGTTTTACCCTCCCACGCTCATTGCGGCAGCACTTAATTGAAAATTTCGCAAAAAGTTATGAACTCTCTTTATCTCTCATTCAAACTTTTACCTAACTTTACTTGAAGTATCGGGAAGGAAGGCGTTTAATTGCTTGGTGAAATCAAGTTATGCGGTTAAAGTTTATATCGTTGCAATGAAAATTTAGCGAATGATTAATACTCAAGTTTTAGTCTACGGAGGTCGGGTAGCAAATCTGCATTCCATGGCAGCAGTAACGTCTTGTAATTGGTAATCTGCATGAATTAGGTTGACCAAGCAGTCATTTACCTTCCACGTATTGGATTTAAATTCAATGACCAAAAACATTTACTTGTGCAAAAGTTAGACGGAGCACAAAATAATGGTACAGAGCTTTAGTTACACATTATTTACATCGGAAAAATGACCAATGCATGCAGCTGATTAATTTTTACCTTCATGTCAGTAGTGGAAGCATGGAACTTTTTAATAATGATAAACAGTGGAATGCCAGATTTATCGTTGATATTTTCTTACAGAGGATTTGCTGGATTTCCCCCGAAATGATGTTCTACGTACGAGTATTGTATGTGACAGACTACTAATAGAAATTTTTTAACACAAAAAGGTGAACTCGAAATAATAAAACAGGGTTTTAGCTGAAGGAAAAGGTCACACAAACATTTTCACGCTTTCCGCATATTGCGTACTATTCGTGGGTCTTCATGGCGTACGGCCAGGGATGTTGGGACCCAACGAATGGACGAAATGAATGTCCACTGTTGACAGGAGAAAGTTTTTAAATTGTTAGTTTTTCCCTTTTGGTTATATTTCATCAACAAATGTATTCGGGAACTATGTATTTACGTATCCGTCCGGTCTCTTACATTTCCGCCAAAAATCGTCTAACATACATAAGAAGTAGAAAAATCTTGGACGACTTTCTGGATGCTGCATGTGAAATTCCCGTCTAATTAACTTTTTTCCTAAAACCTCGAGTTTTTACAATTGCAAGTAGAATTTAAAAACCTTAAATTTTTAATATTTTTAAAGCCGACCTTGATATTTAAGTCTTTATGGGATGTCTCATCTTAGACACTATATTAATCGTTTGCCGATTCCTATGCTTTATTATACGGTATAGTGTTATTTTTACACCTATTCACCAGTAGGAGTTTTTCGCGGCCGAGCGACGTTTCTTCGACCTTAGTTCATATTCGACTTAGCTCAATTTTATGTAATACATCTGATGAGTTTCAACTGATAAAGGCATCGCTTTTTCATCATTATAATACACAACTCTTCACTTTTGCAAATACTAACTTCTTTAGGGCGGCTTCTTATCACTATGCCAGAGCCAAAATAATGGTAACCCCAATACATTTTGTAAAATCCTCTCTATTTATAACCATCCGCCATATGAAACTGTTCGAAAAACGAAAGAAAATATTTTAACAATATTTTGACGGTGAAAATGGTTTTTCTTTTTGTTTTAGTAAATACTATGCTATATGATAATAGTTATAATATTTAATAATGATTTTAGAAGTAGATTGAGACATGAGTGAGACCATTAAAAGTAGTTTTGCGTTATAAAGATTTACGAAGAGTTGATGATTAATAATATGTACCTTAGGTAAAGATTTGAGGAAAAGGTTAGGAAAAACTTTAACCTGGAGGATAGTTTTGTATGACCTAGAAATAGAAAGAAGAGTGAACATAAACAAATGGCCTATAAGGAAACAAATGATAAGATTTCAAGAAACTGCGGGAGTTGCCGCAACAGTTATTGCATAGTGCCCGCGACAATTGTTGAAATTGTTGTTCAATCCAAAAATTTCCGCAATTTGTTGCATTGAAATGATAGGATATTTGGTATGGAAGGGAAGGACAGGCGGCTATGGCTAAACAATTGAAGAAAAAGTGAATGCAGGCCTTATTGGCAAACAATGGGATCATAAATACGGTAAAATAAGGTGGACTGCAGGGAAAATGTGGCAGAGTGTGGAAAAGAATGGATATTTTTTATATAATCAAGAATGGTAGAAAGAATGCAAAGAATAATAATGGGTAACTCAGTATGGCCGAGTAAAGGAGTGTGCAGTCTAAGGATTCATCAAAACCTACCTCAACCTGGCTGGTACTATTAAAAATAATACTACAAACAATGTTTTCTCACTATCAAATATAATATTGGTGGTCTTACTATATATTAGAGATAACTTAGAAATTGAACACTAATTGTTTATTCAACATTTTGCTGAAACTTAGTCCCCTGTATCCCTCTCACTCCTTTATCTCATTCCTGTTCACACATCAGTTATCCCTTAGTAGTTTCATTGTTAGGTTTATTGTTACCAGGATCTCAGTTTTGTGAGGCTCGAAAACTTGGTCTTTGAGACTAGAGACAAAGCGGAATTTTAAATTTTTTCACTAGTAATTATGGAATCATATCATGAAAATAAAATGGACAGAAAATATGATTTTTTCTGAAGTTCTAGGCGTTGTAGGGGAAGAAAAATTTTCATTGGAGAAATTTGAATCAGGTAGGATAAGCGAAAAGAGGATATTCTGAGAGGCAATGGGTTGTTGAAGACCGTAATGGAATGGATGATAGTAGGAAAACATGACAGAAGGAGAAAGAATAGTCAGTCTGAATGTAATGAAGGGTGTAATAAACATGCACGGCTAAAAATAAGTTGCTGCAATATGCAGTTGAGGATTAAAGACATTTAATGCCGTGTAAATCAGGACTTTGACGAATCATAGTACGTAGTGTTTTGCGTCATTGAAAACATTTCATAACACGGAAGATTGTTGGCTAAATATATTTTTAATAATAAGCTGTATTCATCGGTTGTTTTATTAAATCCTATTACTTCTAACAATATTTATGTCATGGAAGATCGATAGGTAGGACTGATATTTACGAGGCGTGTTCATAAAGTAAGGCCCGTTTGGTCACAGGAAAAAATATACTCATATGAAACACATTTTATTGGCAATTTTAGTTAGCTACAAATCTATTTCACTTATCTACATAATCGCCGTTCACTTCTAAGCATTCTTCGTACCGTTGCACCAGCTTCTTTAACCACTCTGCATAGAAACTCGCCGCCTGAGGGTTGAACCAATCGACAACGCCATTCTTGAGTTCCTCTTCGGTTTCGAAACGTTGTCCACCGAACCACTGTTTCAAGTGCAAGAAGAGGAAGTAGTCGCTGGGTGTAAGGTCAGGACTGTACGGTGGGTGGTTTAAAGAGTTCCCAACGACCCAAAAACTCTCGTCCACTGGACATTCTTTGCTCTTTGTGGTGGTCGGTGAGCATTTTCGGTACCCACCTTGCACGCAATGTGTGGTATCCGAGGTTTTCCGTAACAACATTGTAGACAGTAGTGCGTCCAAGTTGAGGAAATTGTTCAGCCAGGCCATTAATTGTCAATCGACGATCACATCGCAGTTTTTGTTTCACTTGCGAAACAATTTCATCGGTCAGAATACTGGGCCTACCACTTCGCTCTTCGTCATGGACATTTGTTCGTCCATTTTTAAAATCAAAGCACCATTGTCTAACCTTTTCTTCACTCATAACTGTAGGTTTATAAACTAGGCATAATTCCCGATGAATTTCAGCAGCCGACAATCCAATCCTCGTAGGTGGGTGGGAGGTGAGACGCGAAGTTGTGCGAAGAGGGGAATAAAGGGTTGGTTGGCGGGGTCATGTGAGAAGAGACACGAAGTGGAAGGAACAATGAAATCGGTATTGGTGTAGGAGAGAAAGAGAGAATAAGAACGTAGGGAAATCCTAAGAGAGAGAGAGAGAGAGAGAGTGAGATGCAAACACGTTCTGGGTTTTAAAAGCTTGATTTACGGATTAGGGGCACTAGATCCTCTGGGTGGCTCCCTCGTCTAGCCGCAGTGAGCACGGAGGAAAGCCTCTTTGCAGATCGGATTATGGGGAGGTGCTTCAATATTTTATGTTTCCAAAACAAATAAATATTTAGTAAGGCCTTTGATTTTTTGTAGACCTATTCTTCCATAAATGGATACCATGAGCTCTCAAAAAGATGTTTTAAATCAACATACCTCCCTTCACCAATCAAACTATTTAACTGACCAATAATGGTTTTGCAAACGTTTGCCTTGTTATGAATCGTTAAGGTTCGGAGTAGTTAATACCAACAATGGATTTGTTTTCAAAATGTCTTAGGCGTTTTCTTCATAATTATTGTTCTGCGAGGCTATCTACAGCTTTGTGGGTCGAATGTGAACTAACTTTTTCCGTGGTCTACGCTACTACCTGGTGTAATAATTTTCTGGGTCTATTCATCACTATATGATCAATGGACCAAGAAATAATCGGCGTCCTTTCAAATAAAGTAAAAATTTCATGAACAACACACTAATTGAAGTAGTGTACTAATTTTTTTATTTGATGATAAAGTACAAGTAAACTCTAAAGGCTACAATTTTCTCTGGCAGGATGCCAAAAAAGAAATTTTAAAATCTTCCAGAATTTCTGAGACACTTAATGGAAGATTGTGTTGGCAGAGTAAATCATGACGTGAAATTTATGTGCAAATAACGCAATCGTTCTTCATCTTTCATCAGTTATCGCAGTTAATTTTAATGCAATATTGTAGATTATGTAACTTGTACAATGGTCTTCGTAGGTTCCAGTTTATGAGGTCATTACACAAATATATCCCTGAAATTGCTTGCATAGCATTAATTAGAGTCAAGTTCATTGAATAAATAGAATTTTGTATTTTTTCCCGCTAAAAATGCTATGATTTTCAAACCTATGCATAGGTGATATCCACCCGATGATGTCGCCTATGCAGCGTATTCTGAAGTTTTTTGCGTGAAAAAACACCTAGTAACTTTGGGCTTGCTCCAGCTGGAAAGTAAATTTTGCGTCATGATCTCGTATCCTACCGCCTCACAAATGACAAGACAAATAGTAAGACTGGTAAAATTGGTGGTCAATTAAATGTTTCTTCATCTTTAGTTAAAAATATTGCAAAATTCTTCTTAATTACAAAAAGTAGAACAGTAATGGTGCTGATTCATTTACATAAAACTCGCAGATGATTAAAAAAAGTTTACTAATTGATTGAATACTTTTGTATCGATTGGTGTTTTTTTTTATCTATATAATTTTCTGTGAAATATCTTTCTGCGTTTTTTGGCTTTGGCCATCATTCACAAAGTTACAATTTTTTTATTCATATTGAGTAGTAGTTTTCATTCTCAGGTGTAAGAACGAAACGCTGTCATAAAATTACTCAGTACAGAAGAAAATATTTAGGGTAAAATATGATCGTTACGCTTCTGCATACTTCCTACCTTCGGGCGTGAGTCTCAGAGTTATTAGCATGAAATGGCGAGTAGAAGGCAATAATTCCAGAGTATGCACCGTAATATCTTTTGCTCCCATAAGCCTGCTCAAAGTAATAACTTGTAATGAGGGTGAAACAATATTGTACGTAAATTGATCTTTTGGAGTTTAGAGGAATTTTTTAATCTAGTACGGCCACACTATCTACCTGTTTAATAATGGTCTGCTCCTGTGTAGCTTGCTCAAATGCACAACTTAAGGCAATAAAGTCGACTCAGCGTAACGTCACGCCGAGTCTCATTTGGCTCTTATGGGTAGTTACTGAGTGAAGCACGATGGCTCTTAAAAAAGGAAACGAAAAAAGGCGACACGGTCACATGCGCAACAACTACATTGCAGCTCAGTTTGGTCCATTTGACTGCCTCTCACGAATGGTGGCAATTATCTCACGAACGTAACAGCCCCTGCAAGCTGCTGCTGCAAGAAACTGCAGTCCGGAGCCGTTCCATGGGAAATAAATCTCTTGAAGCCGAACGTGTTAGTCTATCAGTCACTTACGGGCACGTTCAAGTGGCACACAAGCAATAGTTCAGGCAGTTTACTTGGAACTTAAACAGCATAACTTTACCCTTAGTTATCAGAGCATAACTGTTGTGAAGACTTTCAACTTACATGAATTAAGAATTTCAGCACGAACTTTTAGCGTGTGATTTTTTTCACGATACGTTTATTAACGGTATGTTTCTCCGGGATACTTTGAATGAAAAGTTTCTAAAGAACGTAATGAAATTGAAAAAAAAATATTTAATTCATCAATACCATGGTCTGTAAGAAAAGTGCGAGAATTTCTTTAGATACGCATGTCGAGGGGGTTGGTTTGATGGCAAACGAACTGGCCTCTCATCGAGAGGGTCCGGGTTCGAATCCTGGGGACGGCAGATATTTTTCACTGGTATCCTGATCCCTACTTGAGGTGCCTTGTGGAGAGCACGTTAAGTGAGTGCCCGTCCGTCAGATGGGACGTTAAGTTGCGGATCCCTTGGCGCCTTTCGTTAAGAGTGGGCTAATACCGAGGGTGCCTAATGCCACCCTTGCTTCTTTCCCATCCATCCATAATGGCGCAAATGACCTCAGCTATGGATCGCTTCCCCTAAATCTACTATTCTAAGTATCTCCGAATGGTACATACACGTACAGCCGTCTGCTAAAGGATTTGTATTACCCATTATTTATTATGCTTTTTGATGGTGTGGTAGCCAAGCGGGTGGAGTTTTTGGCCACTAGGCGGCATGTCGCGGTATTAACCCCTTGGACAAGTTAATTATTTTCGCTTAAAATATGTCGCTTTCTTTTTCTGGTTACTGGAACTTATGGAATTTGAATGGTGGCATAAGAAAATGGAACTGCGATCAAACCCTTGTACATTCCACATACCTAAAGACTGGCCATTGAAGGTAACCTCGGCTGAGGTTACCAATTAAAGCTAACTCTGGCTCTTTGCCATTATGATTTCATTCAAAATTTTTAGGCGCCACTCTTCCCCCATTGTCAGACAGATTTCCAGAAAAAGAAAATTTACCAATCTTTCCCTTCTTCAAATGACTTGGCATTGTTAATTTTGAGTTTTTGATGCCCATAATACTATTGAAATACCAAATCTTGGAGATTGTTTGATATAAAGTTCGGCTCGTGGAACAATTTGTAAAACTCTGTCGATTTTCTAACGGAGAACTTGGCGTCTAATTAATTGTACGGGTAGTCATGGAATTGCAGTGTAAAAAAATGAAAATGAAGTTCAGTGTAGTTAGTGGAGTTTTTGTTGCCTTTTTTGAGCCTCAGCGCGTTTTGTCTTAATCAAAAAAAAAGGAGAAAGAGGATAGCGAGAACTTCCAATACGAGCCAATCCCACTACGGAAGGTATAATTTTTTTGACATATAGTATGCATTTCATATTCCTTCTTTGGCAAAAAAATACCGAAATTTTAAATTTCTGTCAAATATGTATTCTAATAAAAAATTAAATTATCTCTGCTTATTTATCTCTTAATGTGAAGTTTAACGAAAAATTAAACTAAGTCTTAAAACTGTTGAAGTTGTATAACAAAAAAATAAAATTATATCCATGATTCATTCTGAAAACTTACGGGAAATATTCATTATCCTGTAATTTAAAGAACACGGTATACTTAATTTAATGACTCTGGGCAAGAGATCTTTACCAAATTCTGAGCATATGAGAAAAGTTTAGTATTTGAGAATGTAGTAATCATGGGAATGCTCAGCATGCCAGCCTCCGAAACCTAATTTTCTCTCCGAGATCTCTGGAGAACCTCAGATTTTTTGTGATACCGGGTGTCCTGTCGACTAAACCTGAAGTAAGGGGATATAACCCATTGGGTGTCTAGTTAGCTCCCAGGAACCATCAAATGTCTAGTTCAACCATCGTCTCATGGATTTAACTCAAAACAACCAACTTTATTGATCACCAAAAGCAATCCATGTGCTATTTTCGATCCTATACTTTTGTCTCTAAAAGAATCGTGCAATATAAAATTTTCTCTAAAAATAGATGGAGCGGAATATTTGCATTTTTTAAGAGCTCGTAACATAACTACTGCAGCAAAGCTGATTGTAAAACTTTTTTCTGGCTCAAAATTACGGCTTATTTTTTATATTTCTATATATTAATGCCCAAACAAATGAGGAAGTACTAGAGATGGTGGGTGAGGAAAGGGGTTTGTTGAGAGAAATCCTATGGAGGCAGGAAAAATGGATGAGAGGCGTATTGAGCGGTAGTGGAATGTTGAAGAAGGTAATAGAGGGGAGAATGTCGGGCAAGCGAAGAATGGGAAGGGAACAGGATAGGGATGTTGGACGGGATGAAGGGAGGAAAGAGGTACACAGAGATGAAGAGGGGACCTGATGTAGAGTAGGTTACTGGATTGGGTTTTGTTTGTAGCTACTATACTTGTAGCAAAATATTTATTTGATAGTTGTGACCGTCCAAAAACCTACCTTAACCGGTAGATTACCTAAAAAAATATTAATACTCGAATATTTATACCTATGTTGATCCAAAGGTATAATTTCAGGTTAAATTAAAACAAATGCTTGGTAAACCTTTTAAAACCCTTTGAAGATATTTTTTGCCAGTTTTTTCCCAGAAATATTTGATTTGGAAAATAATATATTATTAGGTTTGATAAGTTAGTCTATCTTTCGGAAAGGGGAGAGGAAATATTATTAAGAGAATTTTATTACGCTTACGAATGAAGAGGTAATAATTTCGCCGTGGAAAATATGAATTTTGTCAAACACTTATTCGGGACACTTTATTTTCTTTAAACTGGATAGCAATACGGATATTTTGCCAAGGAGCCTCTTTTGCAGTTAATGTTTGCAGGTAATACGCCGATTTTTCCAGTTCTTTAAAAATTTTCTTTCATTTCTCGTTTCCTACTCTTCCTTCACTCCGCCTCATTTAAACCATTTTTCCTGGCAGATTTGGAAAAAAACAGAGTCGGAGTGATTAGACGGGGAGAAGTCTTACCTTCGTCCCCAACTGCAAAGACGGGCAGCGGCCGTTTCGACTTGCCCACCCCGAACCGCAGGTACCCTAGGGGTTTCCGAGTTCCGGGAATGTAAGTGAGGGAGGGGGCCGGGGGAAGGAGAAAATTAAGGATAGTAGGCGGGGGGGGGGGGTGGCGAACATCGAGAAAAAACGTCAAGGGGACGAACGGATGCGGAGGGGAATGAGGAAAAAAGGATTGTTACTCGGAACTGGAAGAGGGAATCTGAGGGAGTCTTCCCGTTTTCATATCCTGGAGAAACGGAACGACGTGATAAGGAGAATGGAAGATTTTGGTCGGGAGGATTTTCGGGTAAAGGAAGGAAAAAGCTCGAGGGAAGAATCGTCCTGTCGCCCATGTTGCTCGCCGAGCGTGAATCCAGAGACTCGATCGCCTTAAAAGTCAAACCTCTTCCCATCGAAAAAAAAAATCCTTAACTTTCAGAAAATCGAATGCACGTCCCGTTCAAGAGCGAACGACGTTTCAGGGATGAGCGATTGGCTTGGCAAGGTCGGCGTTAGGGAGTGGAGTGTCCGTGTTCGTCTTCACGAACCGTGTAAAATCTCGTTCCCCTCTACAAGAGCTCTGAGCCAGGATTTCTTTGAGGTGTTGAATAGTGTGCGGGAAGAGGGAAAGGAAAGATTGCTTATTGGTGGTGTTGGAAAGGGGAAAGAGTAGGAGGGTCATACACACCACCAAACACGCTCTCCCATTTCAGCGCTGATGGAGGAGAAGAAATGAAAGGGGTGATGAGAACGGAGGGCGGAGAGAGTTGAAAGGGAATGGGGACAGATAGGGCGGAGGTTAAGACGGGTGAAAAGAAAAACAGTAAATGGAGAGAGGGAGGTGGTGAAGGTTGTAGTAGGGTGGGGGGGTTGGAGGCTATATTGGTAGAAAGCATCCGTCCGTTAAGATGTTCCCACCCGCAAGTGATGCGAAACAAATCTTTTACCGGCGGGCCTTGATGAGACAGTTACGCCTCGTTCCGATGGCGCGGGATTATAGGGGGTGAGGGAGATGCGACATTGAGAACGGATGCTACCGAATGACACCCAGGGAACCTTTACGCTCCCACGTTTATTTTTTTTCTTTCGTTCAAGCCCTGGTTTGAATATTTTGAATCGAATTTGTCGCATCCAGAGAGTGAGTCCGTGCGGCACCGATGGTAGGTTATCCACGAGGTTGAAACGGAAAAAGTAAAAATAAATCACCTGGAAATATATTTTTTTTTGCTCAGCACCCGGGTTGACTACTTTCCGATGACGGATTTTGGGAGCGGCATCCGACACAAAATATATTTTTGAACGTTTCTTTTTTGGACATGGCCAAGATTTATTTTTGAAAAAATAATATAAATTCCTCGAAAGAGATCCACGCCAGTTAAAATGGAAGGGATGGATATGATTCGGTTCTAGAGAAGATAGAGGACACAATAACAATGTTTTTGGAACCCCAGCACAGGAGTGCATAATAGATTCTGAAAACTAATGACACCATGTAATTGTACGCCCATATATATATATATATATATATATATATATATATATATATATATATATATATATATATATATATATATAATTATATACATATATAAAATATATATATTATTTCACACATAGAAATAGAAAGAGTGAAAGGGGTTAGGAAAACACATAAAAGACGAACACAGGAAAGGTGGGGAAGGCGGATTTGAGCAGATCACAAATGTAAAAATATTTCCTTATCCGGGATTTGGACCACGGACCTACCACTTGCCGGGCGAATTCTCTAGTACCAAAGGAGAAATAGACGACACACAAGAAGGGGAAAGAATAGCAGAAAAGCATTCATACGATATCATAAAGGATAGGAAATGTCCGTTTCATGGCACGCATAGTCAGAAGAAGAGACGAGCCACATTGGCCAAATACGCATTCAAACACGAAATCCCGCCATACGGCGAACAAATATTACTTCACAGATAGAAATAGACATAAGAAAAAGCGATAGGAAAACACATAAAAGACGAACACAAGAAAGGTGGGGAAGGCGAATTTGAGCAGATCACAAACGTAAAAATATTTCCTATACCCGACCTTCCACTTGCCGGATTAAGTTACATTTTTACTGATTAAAGTTTAACCTAAATGCACAGTTAATGAGCATCTGCTTTGCTTAAAAAACGCATACTGTTTTATGCTTTATTTTAACAGTGAAATCTATGGCCACTAAAAATTTGGTAGAAATATTTAGAAACCTTTATTTAACTATTATGATCTATTGTTGTATGACCTAAGAAATGGCACAGACCTCGATTTTATTTTCATTCGTTTAAAAAATAAAAAAAAACATAATGCAGTCATTTTAAAGTTGGCTACCTTGCATTATTTTAGAAGATGGACATAAGTGTATACTCGGAGGTGGTATATATATGGAGAATAATCATAAAAAACGTACAAAGGAAAACATTTGGAATATGATATAAACTATTGATTGAATTTTGACAAAATAAGACGAGAGATGAGTATTGCACACATTTTTTCACATAGTAAATCTGTATTCACTCAAAATAAATATTGGTAATTTTAGTGATATACAAAATAAAATAAATATAGTAATAAGTTTTTGAAATGATAATAACGATATCATTAGTTTTCTTGTGTTTGATGAGATAAGTTTCCTTTCGTGTGTTGCGGGAGCGTTCAGTAGAGAACTAGCTAGGAAAAGTACAATGGGGTGAGATATAAACATTTTCTCTCCGTATTGTTTATATCATGAAGATTTTTGAGAGACGCTAATGGAAATAAAGGAAGAAAGTTATCCCGAAGCTGCAGCGTATCGCGTACCATCATCACAATAGAATCACCTGTTAAATAACAATAGTCACTCAGTGGAATCATTGCCTTGATAGCAAAAATAGTGAAAGATATTTGTCTTTTTAAAGGGTTTTTAAATTTCATAGATTTAGAGTATTTAGACTATTGTCTTGAGTGGTTGCACTGGTAGTAATTTCAGGGTAACCAATAACAAAATAGTTACGACAAACAATTCAGCGAAGTCAAAGAATGAAAAAAACGACATTAGTTTATATAAATTTTCGTAAATTGGTTATCGTACACTGTTGTGTTTTACCAATATAAAACTTAACAGCGTTATATTCAATTGAGAGTTCTCACTGCTCCCTTTCAGTCTTGTGCTGATTACTGTTTACTTCACAATATATAATGCAAAACGTTATATTTTTGTTATTTTTCACATTTTCATAATTATACTTAAACTAGGAATACTCTTGATTTTAGTTTCAGTGAAAAATTGATAACCTGCCTTTCCAGTCGTGGGAAAGAAGTATTTTTCAGGGGATATCGGTTACCAGGTCATATAAAAACCAAACGCTCCTCAAATTGAATGTGGTGATGAATTATATGAAAAGAAAAATTGTAAACATTCAAACCATTATTTTTATTCTCTCTTAATTCTGCGCTTTTCACTGTGTCAGTTAGTGATTTTTTTCCTAGAGAGGAAACCTCGAAAACAAAGCGTCGTATCCGGGGGCGGAAATAGAAGAATTTTACTCGAGCACTTTAAGGGACGGTGTGGATGGATCGTCTTGGAAGAGCCCGCGAGGGAAGAGGGGGGGAGAAGAAATAAAGAGACACTTTACACTACCGTGCATTCCTGCCACATCTTAATGCTGTGATGAATACTATTCTGTTAGCTCCCATTTGGAACGGGCTGTCCGGGGCAGTGGGACATGGGGAATTGATAGGACGACTTGAGGAGGAGGAACTAGAGGTGATGGTGGTGGTGCAGAGGACTTCTAAACCCATTCACTTGAGACAGAGAGAGAGAGAAAGAGAGGGAGAGGGGGGCGGATATGAGGGGTGACAGTGAATAGCAGCACGGAATGGATTGGGTAGACGGAGACTGGGTCAGTGATGCAGCAGCGGAGAGTGCTTTTAGATGGGACAGGAGGGGTTTTCGGGATGACGGGGGAAATGAAGTTTACGTCTCTGGAGAGGAAGTTGAAGAGAGGGGGAGAATGAGTGTTTATGTGGAGACAAGTCAGAGAAGAGGGGGTGAGCGGGGAGTTCAGATAGCTCTTAAGCGGTAAACGGGGAGAGAAAGGAGGAGGGGATCCTGCTCATCTCCTCCCTGAGGTACGGAATTGAAAGACTTCGAGCAAGCGCGGTCGGGATGTGTAAAGGACTCCTTTCTTACCAACACCCACAGACACACATCCCTTCCCTGACCCAAACTCTCCCTTTGAAAGGACCGACTAGTGCACGGCGGCGGTGGACAGGGTGGCAGAGGGAGTCCCCGAGGGACTGCAGTGGTCATTAAAAGGGAAGGAGGGCTAGGGCAATAAAGAGACGTTTTGGCCCCTCACCGATGTGAAGATCTGAGGAAATTATTGCCTTACCTCTGGCCTCCCACCCGTATTTCCACTTGCACGTGCAAGGGTTCCTTGTAGGGTACAGTTCAAACGCCCCTCCCCCCAAACCGCGGTTGTAGCAAGTCTCTCTCGTGGGAGACGTCGCGTCGGTTCGCCGGGTGGGGAGGAAGGAACAGTGTGGGACTGGTCGGCACTTAAAACCCCTTAGAATGAACCACCCTTAGTGCAGCCAAGGCCATCTTGCGAAGTCCGAAGGCGCTCCGAATAAAACGGTCGTGGGGAGCCCTTCACTCGAATGTCCGATGTACAGCTTACCGTTTCCTAGATGACGATTTAGTAACGGTCGGGAGAGTAGGAATGAGAAAAGTGGTGGGCAGTGGTGGGAGGGTTTCTGGGTTTTCGGAAATATGGGGAGGGAAGGGTGAGGAAGTTGGAAGGGGAATTTAGGCCAGTTGGATTGCATTCATGCCTTCGAATTCATTGGGCGTGCGACTGTGTCTGTGAGTAGGTGTGTGTTAGGCGTAGGCTATTAATCTGCGTGGCATTCCGAGTAGCCAACCGGGTTGACTTTGACACTTAATCTGACCTTGCATGCATCACTTGTCTTTACTGCGAATAAGGGTACCTTCGTGGGCGGAAAGTGAAACACGCCACTATTTGTTTCAGAATTCTCCGGTGTCACCCTTGCGACAGCGATTGTCTAAATGACTCCAGGAAACAAAAGAATGGTAACAGAGGAACTATTCGTTGAGACAATATCAGTGTAATGTCAATTTTATGCGTGAAAGTAAATATAGTTTTAACAAGTAGCTGATTTACTCCAGTGCCTAACTCGTCCATTGTATGAAGCGTCTTTCTGATTACAATCCACCAGAGTTAATTTTATGTGGTGATTTTACCCCCGTATTTCATTTAGGATGTCAATGGATGAGTGGAAGTAGAATGGAGATAATTCAAATAGCTAAATAGCAAATGCCTTTCCAATAATAATATAAGTGTTAAAGAATGGTGTATTAAAAATTCCTGGGATGCTCCATTAATTTTTTAAATTTGAAATAATAGAGAAACATAGGAAAGAAATAGAACTAGGTGATTACTTAAATTTTCAAGTTGTATGGTGGCGCACTGAATAGAATGTTTTCCTGGGCACCAAAAAGTTTTGCGGTCAAATTATGGGTAATAGATTTGGAGAATCTTATCTAAACACAAATATTTGAGATTTGATTGATATTAGAATTAGACCAGATTTTTAATGATAGCAGGGAGAAAGGAGCTGCCTTGCCTTACCTTGTATCATTTCTCATGCAGTGAAGCTTATTTTAGGGTGACTTTTACTATCTACAATCAAAGCTATCATTTGGATTGCTTTGATGATGGAGAGAGAAAATAAAAATCAATAATGACTCCAAAGAAAGAAAAAAATTGAACTCGTAAGTTTAAACTATATATTTTCTCCACAAATTTACGAACTTGGCTTTTTCGTTTTCGATTGTTTGATGACCGTAGGTACGTTCATTTTAAGTTTATATATATTGCTTCATTTCAAACATTTCGTTTTGTAATAAAAATTTATGAACCATAAAAATATCATTCTGATCTTCATTCTAAGGAACCCTTTTTTTGAAAGAGGACTGTAAAAGAATTTAAGAAATAAGAATGGTCGATATCTGTTAAAAATTTTGAAGGCTTAACGTAAGCGTTAGCTTCCTAAAACTCTTGATATTAAGTTTTTAATCTTCTATGAGATTCAACCACTTGGTTCTTACGAATATGGAATAAATGATATCAAGTTTCAAAATTGAATGGTAATTGTCATTTCATGGATAACACTACATTTGTGGGGTGATAGATACTCAGAGGCTGAAATTATCTGTGAAGAGAAACTTCATTGTGTTCGCCCTCATTACCCTTCTATGAAGCTCCCTAACTGATCATCGACGTGAAGAATTTTTAGAAAAAACTGGCTTAGTCGTTAACCTCCTTTCGTTTAGTTATTCATACCCACCTCCATCATATATTCACAGTCACTAGCTTCATTTACAAAGCGAAGGCCATTAACCGTACACGAAACTACCCCCTTATACTTTGTTAAGGGAGGCCACAGAGCATCGCATGCTCGGTCTCCCTTGAAGAAACGCGGCGGGCTCCTTACTACGGCCGCGGCGGGAGTTGAGGATGGCTGGATAGTCCCATCGCGTGGTGTGGAATACACAATTACTGCAATTGCCCACCGCAGGGGAAAAATGAAGCCATATTCCTTGAAAGGGTAACGCGGGAGCACCTTTGCAGCTCGCCGGAAAGAGGACTCCGTCCGCCAAGGGTTGCGGTTTCAGTTTTACGTCTTGAATTATGCAGGACAAATTGGATGCTCCGTCGAATGCATAATGGAAAGGAGAAGTGTGTATGAGAGCTTGCTCTGTTCTACCTTCATCTTCATTTCTCTTATATGGTGGACCTTCTGGATAGCTAGGAAAAGAGGTAAAGAAAGGATGCCACTGAACGACATGACGCTCGAAACTTCATGGGCGTGTTGCTTAGAAAAAACAGGTGGGGCACAAAGGATTTTGAAAACCTTATGCGTTTTTTCCTCTCTTTCCTGCTTGAGCGTTATATTTAAAATACAAACGTTTGATCAATAGAATCTCCTTTCCCCCCAAAATATGTTTTCTTTTTCCTCAAAGTAATTCTTGTTGAATGAACACAAAATATTCAGAGATCAATATTATTGGTTAAAGGGAAACATTACATGTGGTGTATTATTAATCTTAATGTAAAAATAATATTAATTTATTGTTAATTCAAATTATTTTCTTTGCGTTATTCTCGGGATTTTAAATCGAGTAGTCGTTATGAGCCTTGGTTTCAATGTAAGCGTATGGATTCCAATTCTCGCTAATATAACTCCTTAAAAAGAATTCAGTTTGGTGCGATGAATTGACCTCATTCTAAGAAAGCTCCTAATATAATTGCTTTCGGCCGCTTTGATTGGTTTCATTATTTTTTCTTAGAACATTGAGTCACTCTGTCGTATGTCTTCAAAATGTGCCAGAGAATTGAATCATTTCAGAAATTATCCCCGCCCGGTTTATCGGAAAGGATTTTCTACATTTGCGTCCTTCGTTCCCGACTCCGAGGGAGATTTCTTCCTAAATGTTTTGTAATTATGGTCGAAAATGATGCATTAGTTAAAAAGATTAATTATCATGTGATATTCATTTAAAATAAAATTGAAATTTGCTTAATATTTTTGCAATAAACGCATATTTAATTTTATCAATTAATAAAATTATTTTACAAAAATGTAAAAAATAGCAAATACTCTTCCAAATTAAATTTTAAATTTATTGGATTTGCTACTAGTTGAATTAGATCTTTAGAAAGAGTCTTTGTCTTGTGTAATCTGCATCACGCGTAGCTTAAATTAACCCATGTATACTGTAAAAGCAACAAATCTACCGACAGAAATGTCTGTTATGTAATCATGGCTGGTCATTAAAGAATAACGCAAAACTCCATTATTTAGATTACAAAGAAATAACTAGATTACAAAAAAATCACTCGGCTGAGATTATATGGATTGGGACCTAGAATTAGACAGCATTCGGTTCGCCCATTGTCTCCTCTCTCTTTGATTTTGACTCCCTCTATTATTCTTTTTAACACTCAATTGTATTTTACTGATTAAAGGTAAATTGACTCTCAACGTCTGTAATGATTACCTTTCAACCTTCAATACAATTGAAATCACAATTAGTAATTCAATTTCATTTCTCATTAAATGATAAAAACTGTTATCTCGAAAGGTTTGGTCCAAATGGAGGTACGTCAGAAAAGAGAAATTTTTTAACCTCCAGTTTGCTTCCTCACTTTAATGCCTTTGACGTATCCCACATTTTACGAACTCCAAATCTCCCTCAATTTTTTGATGGCTCTTTACTAAACTTCTTTCAGCCTACAATGAGGCTAAGAAAACCCGCAATTATTAAAAGAGTATTTAATTATAACAACCTTAATTTATGCGTACAGTACATGTGTGCTTATCTAATCTTATTGATCTCTGTTTCTAATTCGTATGTAACTGCACATCGACAGTCTCAAAATTATTTTTTACACATTTTTCGGAGTCGCAGACAATAATGAATATTTTTTCGCAATAGATTCTGTCAATCAAAATGGATAACATAAAGGATGTTTGGCAGAAGTTGACTATTTTTAAAATTGTTAATTTGCAAAAACAATTAAAAAATCAATCCCATACTGAATAATTTTGATAGAAGTTAATTTTGTGAATAAAAAAGCGATACTATTAAAAAACTAATACTTATATGGGAAAAAGTTAAAACTTTTGTTAATTCTAAATCATGGAGAAGAAAAAACATTCTTTGATTATCGAAAAAAAGATGATGAAATGTAAGAATAACAGCAGAAGACAATAACTATTTATTTCCTTTCACTCATAAAGTGAGTATTATTTATATACACAAAAGATTTCAATCAGTTTAATTAGCTCTAAAAATCTTGAGAAAGGTTTATTGCACATAAATCCCAGGATTTTGGTGATATCATTTTGAATTCTGACAATTCGGAATTTTCTTCTATATTAACTTAATGGAAATGATATATTTTGCCGTAACCGTAGAAAAATTCTTTAAACTTTAAATAAAAATTGATGACCTTAAAAGGTGAGCCGGCTACTGCTTCAAGGATTTGAAAGAGACTATTCATTGTAAAATATCCCTTTCATATATATATATATATATATATATATATATATATATATATATATATATATATATATATATATATATATATTTATATATATATATAATTCATATTTAACGTTAATTATAGGTTTTTGTGGAATGCAGAATCAAGTTATAGCAAGGGAAACTGAATATAGGAAGAAGATGGGTGGAGCTCATGCATTTATCTTCTTGGATATCTACAAGTGCATTAGAATATATTTTATTGACCATTCTGCTATTTACTCTTTCACAGTTACCTGCACCAAATTATTATCGCACTGTTAAAAATTAGCCCTCAAATGCGTGAAGAATAAGTTCCGCAATATGGTGTATTCATAAAATAGTTTGGATTGAACGTTGGCGTGAAACTGACGGCATCTAATACTTTATGGTCATAATACGAGCCGTTATACGAGTATGACGAGTACAGTCGCTCAGTTTAAGTAATCTTCTTTGTGCATATAATGGGTGCATACGTAACTGTGGACGAAATATATTTTAAGCGGGAAATCAAGTTTAAGGTCTCTCTTTCTAGTCTATTATACATGCTGCATTTTCTAGTGTCTTCAGTTGATCTAAACGAAGCCTTTTAATTATTAAAACTTCAAATCCAGGACTTCTTTTTCAGCAGTCCAAAATGTGGTATATTGAGAAATAACTATTTGATACAATAACCATCATTGAAAATGGGCGAGACAGCACATACTTTAAGATAATTGTCTCTAATAACGGAACAAGAGATCGGTCTGCTCATCTTTGGTAAAAATGAATGAATTTTTCCTCGAGTTTATCTTTCCTCAACATTCTTGAGTAGTGAAAATGTTACAGAAACGGCATAATTTTAATAGGGTAACTATTTACTTCAATGACATGCCCCTTTTTCATCCCTCATCCACTCGATCTTTCCCAATTTAAAATATAATAATCCTAAGTCAACAGAAAATGCTTTCATAATTGGAATAGGCGAC
The DNA here is from genome assembly GCA_037158775.1 of Hetaerina titia. Classification (NCBI taxonomy): domain Eukaryota; kingdom Metazoa; phylum Arthropoda; class Insecta; order Odonata; family Calopterygidae; genus Hetaerina; species Hetaerina titia. Next base: position 89,862,914 of record CM073771.1, on the reverse strand, counting down.
TGCGTATACTCCCAGACTATGGAGACTACGTTTAGCAATTTCAACGGAAATTTTAATGACCCCATCATGGTTCAAAACCAGGGAAAGTAGCATACACAATATTTTTGGATTGGTTAAATGATTATAAAGAAGTGCTGACACTTCCCCATGAGGTTCTATTTACTCAATCTGTTTGGATCCTTATTCGCAATGTCACTTTTTAGCCGAAAGATAAAGACGAAATTCGATTAACTGAGCGTTGATGGGTTTTTTCTGAGGTAGTTCCGGCACCCTGCCTGGATATTACTCGAAGAGAAAGACACGAGAAATTTTTTGAATGACGCATTAAACGGTATACCAACGAGCGTATTTCTCGAAAGGCAAGTCGTAGCAAAACAACGGGTTTATCTCACTCTTCATCCACGAAGCATTTCCTCTTTCACCCATAATTAAAATAAATGGAAAAAAAATGTTTTAGATGGAGCACAACACTACCTATCTGTCACACAACACAACATGCCTATCACAACTACTACCTGTCTTTTATAATTACGGATAAACTGAAGTAATGAAGATATTCATGATTATACGCATTCTCTCCATCAAAAAACAATGTCCCCAGTGGGAGGGGCTATGACGCAAGCTGCGTCATTACAGTTTTTGGGGTTGAATAACCCTAATGCGACCGAAAACAAATGAGAACAAGAAAATTAGCCGAGTGATTTCCGTATTCGTTGAAGTGAAGTGATTTAAGGATAATTTTGATCATATATCACACTATATTAGATTACATATTACTATATCACACTATATTTCGTAATAAGGGTTCATATTTAAGTATAGTTGCGCATAAGATATTACTGATTTTTTATATTGCAGCTTACAATTTGCATTACTATGTAAACAATGCGAAATATAATAGTTAAAGTTTGAACAATCTATGTATTAAGAAAGGGTCAGATTATTTTGGAGAATGAATTTGTTTGATAGGTTGGGGACATCCCAGTCATTTCCTGAACTAGGGTTTCATCCAACTTCCCCTCTTCTACCAGGTTATTCAACACTTCATAGTTAATCGCTACCAGTCTTGATTCCTTCTTATTCTTCAAAACCCCGCATCTCAACGCCCTGATATGCCTACGTTTAATCTTTTGCTTCAAATACCATCTTTCATACCCGTACCGCGCCTCATTTTTGAACCACAGAACGCTATGCTTAAGAAGAAAATAAACTAACATGAAACAGAAATATGAAAAAACTGTTTTTTTTCCTAACACGGATGAATTAACTGGAGGAGAGGAGGACAGAAACTCATTTATTCAGGCAAGTTTCTTCGGAGAAATTGAGACGGCTAATGCTCATGATTTTTTAAACGTTTAATTAAAAAATTAATACTAAAGATACACAGAAAAACAGTTTCTGGCGTGACTTGGTGGAAAATCTTCAAATTGAAATTGAAAAATAAACAACTTGGCTTTTCCCTGGCTTCCTACCTCTACCAATCCTTTCCTTCCTCCCTCCTCTCTCCCTCCGCCCAGAGATTATACATATCCTGTGTTGGACTTCTATTTTTACCTGAATATGTTATACCATAACGAAACCTAGGTCGTAAATAAAAATTTTCCCTGTGAAAAAGCAAAGTTGTTTTTTCAATTTCAAAATAAATACTATATTACCTATACTCCCAGCAATTTTATTAGGTTTCTTAAAATGTGCACGACTGAATAATAACATCCCAATACCTAATTACATTTTTGTCGCGAAAGTCTCTAAAACTTATGTTTTGAGTATACGGGATTACTATAATTTTTTCTCACCATCTACATTAAAATAATCAGATAGGGGAGAAGAAACCTCTCATAAAATAACTTAATATAGCTATGCACGTCCTTTTCCCAAATTATTCATGCGACCAAACATGAGAAAATGGGATTTTTTTGCCAATTGTATGGGTACATCCGTTGTTTTACTACATATTCAGTTGTAAGTAATCATGGTATATCCCAACGTTAAAATGATATTTCCCCATGAAAATGAAACTATTCGCAAAAAATCTTCGTAATTTTTGGAGAACTCTCAAATTTTATCTGGTGTCGAGAAATCAAATTTAACTACAAATTATTAAAATTATTTAATGCTTTAATATCGAAATGGAAGTATTCAATTACATGATAAATGCCTTTTAAAGTTATTGCTGAGTAGCATTATTGATATTAAAAACAAATATCCAGCCTAGCACTATAAGGTATTTTGGATAACTGAATGTACGAGTGCAGGCATGATAGTTATGTGAGTAGAGGGTACGTTACATTATTAATAGGAGAGTCTCAAGATTTCTCGGGCGTGATGTCATGGATAACAAAACACGAAATTAAAATGTTGTCGAAACTAATGATCCGTAATAAATCCTATATAGAAACGGGAATGGATCTATTAGTTAACCATCTCGGTTAGTAAATTTCACCTAAAATACTACGACGCTAGTCTTACTTCTGCCTAGCAAAATTCTTAGCTTTGATTACCATGGGTTGGAACAGAAACTTACCTTGTGTTTATCTAGCTTTCTTGGTAATATTCATTTCAATTACTACTCTCCGCAGCTATAACGGGAGGAAGGAAGTAAATCATGGATATACTAGATATTGATGACCTGTTTAACGATTTATCTCTGGTTTCCCCAAGGGGATTCTTCAGAAATTTTAGGGGCAATTGTAAAAATGTTCTGCTGCAAATACAAAGGATGTGGCTAAAAACAGAACCTTGAATATAGAGTGATTGTTTTCCCTCTTTTCCACCAAATTGATTCCCAACCCGATTCCTCGCTAAGTTCACTCATCCTATTGACATTGCCATTGTGATACTCGCCGTTATTTTAAAGAGAACTGAACATATTTGAATTTTCCGGAGGTTCTACTTCTTAGAAGCTTGGTCCCATTTGCGCTGTAATCCTAGTATGGAATTATATATTTTTATTAAACATACTTAAATTTGAATCCCCTCGCGTTTATTGCTCCATTCGTTACTTGATTACAATATTCAAACCTCAAAGATCCGTTCTACTTTCTAAACGAGGAAAACTCTCCCAAAGCTTCAATTTATAACCGCTGGGGGAGCAGAGAAAGAAATTAGCTTTTGTTAACCAAAATCCCACGCATTGCCTAACAAACTGTGCCCCTCTCTCATCTATCATAACCATAAATAGCTGAAATGTAGGGAAAAAATAGGTTTTCGGTAAACGTAATTTCTTGCTGTACAAATTTAAACTTATTAATTTGTTGACAGTATAATGTGCTCAGTTAATGCCTCTAAAATATTTAGATCTATCATTATGATATTGATAAATGACAACCAGCTTCTTCTATATTTATTATTTTGCTGATCAACAAATTTATTTACCTTCCTCGCGCCAAAGCGGGCCCGTGTTAGATCACGAGACTACGATAATGGGTTTTCTTATAGAGCTCCCCGTTCTGTTTTGGACTGAAAGAGTACACACGGTGTGCTACGTAGACAGAAAAATATGAAAAATCGCCGACGAACGCAATCGCTGCTTTCGTTGAAAGGAATCGTTTTTCGAAGGGACAGTGCTCCGGAGAAACTGGAGTTGGAAGAGGTGGGAGGACACCGGGCCAAGAATTATTAAACCCGGCAAAATCAGAATGCCGTAACGGAAGGAAGAACAGGGAGACGAGGCAGAGAGAGTTAGCGAGGACAAGGGCAGCAGGAGGGAGAAGGTCCTGGGAGAGGGGAAGAGGTTACGCGAGGTGGTGGCAGCGATGGGAAAGGAAAGGCGGGATCGGACTGGCGTGGGAGGAGAGGGAAGACTCGGGAACTTAAGGACCTGTCGCCGGCCCACCCGAAGCATGTCCGGAACAATGAGGGTGGTTTTACTTGAGCACCCTTTTGAAGGAGGGTCATTGAGTCTAGGACAACCTAGGTCTATTGCAGCGGATATTCGGGGAGAAGAGGGAGAGGAGTGGATGGGCGGGTTTGGGTTCACGGAAAATTTTCCTGTTTGAGAAAGAGGCATCGTCGGCGAAAGGACAGGTGAGGAACCTTCGGGCGGAGAGACGGCAGCAGCCAAGTGAGGTGGCGCGTAGTCAGGAGAGGGTGGGGTCGAAGGAGGTGGGCGTGATATGTGCGTCGGCATGGGCTACCAGGGGATGGAGAGGAGGTCGGGGGCTCCGTTCAAACGGGACGCGCGAGGACGGAGGGAGGTTGACCGGTCAAATGAGGGGAAGGGAGGGAAGGAGCGGCAACGGTGAAGGGGAATCGTGAGCTGGGCGGTGCGTGTTAAAGGTGAAGGGTGACGTCGGGAATGGAGATAAGGAAAGACAGGTGCGTATGCTGCGGAATACCATATGACTTCCAAACCACCATGCCCCCTACAGCCTCCTTGACCACCAGGGGACCATAAATCGTGTGCTCTGGGTGGGTTTTAGCATACAAAACGTGAGTTGGTCCTCCTCGCTTCGAACTATCTTAATTATTTCGTTCAACTTTGGGTGTCTTTAAAATTTCTTTTGACCTGTAGAATTCCATTTAACCTTTCCCATGAATTTATTTTGTACATCAGATTAAGAAGGATTTGCATATGTAATTATTTTGAGGTAGGTAAGCATGAACTGCAGGGGTCAATTTCTACGTGAGCAGACGACAAATGAGTAAAAATCTTGCGTGGAGATGACTACCCATTTTTGAATCAACAAAAGCATTTCCAAGTAGTAAAGTGGCATATATTTATGCTAATCAGCCCTTAGTATGAGGTAGCCTTATGCGTCATCATTCTCTTTGAAAAATATTAAGCACCTGATCCTTATATCTATTCGATTCCGCATGGAATAAGTTTGATTCAGTAAATAAAGCTAACCAACATTTCATGTTATATATTTTCGTAATCTTCATGAACTGACCAAGATTACGTTCTCAATCAAAATCAAGGTGAATAAAATCCTCTCCTTTATTTCGCCAGATTGTGTGAGCTTGAAGCGGAAACGTTAGGAAAATTATCCCTTGACATGTGTTTTCGCCTTATTGCCATTCTTAAGATTTGGCTGCATTTTTCATCATTGCTACCATGCTCTTCACTTATACAAGTGATGCCACCATATCAAAAGTAACACAATCAAACTCCTTCCTTATAGAGGAAGTGCTTTATTCCTTGACAGTAGTATCTAGCCTTCAAAATGAAATGGAATATAGAAAAGTTTAATCTGAGAAAGAAACAGAAAAGAATGAAACAAAATTAAATAAATAGAATTTAAAGAGAATATCACTCCTGCTATCAGAAATATTCCAGCTTCCAATTTTTATCTGCTTCAGCTCACCATAATGTTGTGTAAAATGACAGATTACTGCCTGTAAAAGACGTTCATTTGAGTCATAATTGGTTTGGGTTGTTCCTTAATTATTACTATCAAATATCATTTTGTTAGTATGTTAGGATCTACGGTTTTAGTGTGCTGATACCACATCTGTTACTTAAGGAACATAGATTGCCTTAGTGTGTACGTAATATATTTTACGTTACGGCCATGTTTTCCTGCGCAGTTTCAATCGTACCTGAAGTTAGTTTACAGTGCAATTGCCGAAGAGCATGTACACCTCCAACATTTCTCACTTGTGGAAATCTAGACGAAAAATTAGGCACTGTGACGAAAGCAGACCGCTAATTCAATGAAAGGAACTTTGACCTATGGGGCTGCTGGACCTGAGCGATAGGGCGAAACTTCCTCTCTCAGGAGCAATTTGATGCGAATTCTAAGCTCTACGCGAGGAAAGCATTTTGGCAAAATTGAACTAGCAGCCTGGTTACCGGGGCGAAAATTTTAAAGAGAGATGCCAATTACCCACGTCCTAGCCGCTCGAGTAAGTGCAGCCATGAAAATCGTGCTTAAAAAATGTTGACTAGCAGGAATCCATTTCTCGTGATTGAATTCTTCGTTTGTACAATTTAGTTCTATAAAAATTACAAGATAAACTACATAGAAATGAATACCGTTAAACCCTTTTTGTGATGTGAATGAAATTATTTCTACAATGTTATTAACTAGTAACTATTGATCGAAGCTCTTTTTTAATTCTATCAGAATATTTTTTTTATACCTCCATAATGCTGGAATTTCTATCTGCATCAAAATTCTTGGAATCAAATAAAGAGGACATTGGAGATATAGACGAAGATACTATAGGAAAGGCTTCCGCGGCTTGGCATAAATAGCGACAAGAGAGAGGAGGGGCTCCACTATGAAACTGCTGTGGGGATTGAGGAAAAGACTGGATACAATACAATATTCATTGACAATGGTCACTTCAGGGTCACAAATTCCTTATAAAATTTCTAGTTGATTTGAAGCTTCATGCTTAAGGGATTTGCTAATCAAATGAACAAATTTACCATTAAAATCATTGGGGTAGGATAAATTTAAAAGGTGTTTGTCAAAGAAGTGTTGTGGTGCAAGAGAAAAAGAGACATTGTGATTTTCATTAGTAGAATAACCACTACCTTGTAATACATTGGAGGAAAGAAAACTAATGATTTCAACAGAGACCTCAAGGGAATACTTTGTTCCCCACATTCACCGTCGAGACCACGAGCAAGGGGTACCCAGATGTATATGAGATTAACTGCAGTGGAGAGCAATTTATGAAACCTTTTCTACTATCGTATTACTGATGATCACAATAGTATGATTATATCATCACCTTTGACAATAGTAACTAACCAAAACTATTAATATGAAATGCCCAATAATGAAAAAAACTATGCCAGCTAGAACATTTCACATTTTAAGTTGACATTTGTAAATTACCTATCCAATCTCACCCTCCCAATCTACAAATTCTCCCCTCAAAAAATCCACGCTTCATTAGTCTCAGCCTCTTGCACCTGTTACTCAACTTAGCTTTGTTTTACATTTATTCTACATTGCTTATAGAAACGATTGCGACAATTGAGCTTTATATACGATTTTTTTTCTAGTTACGTTTATTGTGTATTTACGCACTATTTTATCTTCTTTTTTTATATGTTGTGATGGGTGCATTAAGGGAGTGTTGAAGTTTGACTTCATATATTTTATGAGTCTACGCTATTAAAGAAAGTCTATGGGGTTGTACAACACACAGAGACCCTTGATCTTTCAAAACCAAGTAATTTACGAATACACTGAAGGTCATATGCTCTCATGGTGGCTTACATGGTGAGATGGAACCTGGTAGCTGGGAGTCTCAGCTAAAATGTCGGCGAAGTGTGACACGCCGATGCAACGTCAAAAAAATGAGAGGTCACACCGACTACTATTGCCTCCGCATGGATGGAATGAAATTTTATTCCTAGTTTTAAGTTTCGCCTTCTCGCAAACCACACTTCAGCCATGTTTTTTTGTTTCCTTTCTTATGCACAATGACCAGTAAAGGTGAGACTTGACTCACCGGGACGGTTTATGCTTACCCGTTCGAGCAGTCAATGAACATTTCGGGAGGGTTTCAGTCGAGGGCAAGGTGGGAGGAGTTGTCGGCGGAGAAGCATGGGCAGGGAAACGGGGATATCGGATGTGAAGGCAGGGCCAGGGACGAATGGTGGGAGGGGAGCGTAATGAGAGTTCAGGGAAGTGAAGTTTGGGGAGAAAGAGGGAGGCATGAGGAGGATGTGTCTGGGGCCCTTGTAGTGGAGAGGAGGGCGTGATAGAGGAGCGAAAGAAAATTAAAGGAAAAACGCCGGGGAGTGCGGGAGGATGAGAGGGGAGAGAGAGAGAAGTGGAAAGATGGTGGCTCCAGGGAGGGACGCCGTTAAAGACGAAAGCATCTTGGGAGGGAAAGGAAAATTTTCAGCCGGCCGAAGATGGCGTAATGTATTTCAGAATCAGCGTCCGTTTCGGAGCTTTAGCGAGGCGAGAATGGATGGGCAAGCTAAGACTCTGAATCTTCCAAGCGCTCAAGTTATCAATGTATTCGTACACATATAGATCTTCTTTACGCTTCACGTTCCCTTTCGGAGCAGACAAAGTCAAAATTAGCCTCGTTTTAAGTCATTTCAGGCCAACACTCTTTAACTAATTGTTTCTGTCTGCAAATCTTTCCTTGGATATTTCCACCTCATTTGACGCATAAATGAATAGTTTCACACATGCTTCATCTGCTACTCAGACTTCCGAGGTTTATTGTCTGGAGAGTACGTAAGTTTCACTTTAATTGCCCTGATTTTTTCTAACCACCCCTTCCTCTCAGTTGATTTCCTTTTCTCTTACCATTGGTAAATGTGTTTGGTGATTCTACATTCAACGTCACCGATGGAATTGGGCGCACTACTTTTGTATTTCTCAAATTATCATTCGGTCCAATCTGCATTCTTTCATAATTGAATAATAATCTATAAATTATGCAATTTTAGTCCAACGATTTGTATCAATAATCTTTCAGTATCAAAAGCCTTTTCGGAAACTTGACTTTTCGGTGTGAATGACGGAACTTTTTGACCTACTCGTCTAAGACGCAGTTTTTTTGTGAATTTAAAAATTCCCGTTGAATGGTCTTTTAGTCTCTATTCGAGGAAACATGTGGCGGTAATGAGCACCATTGCATTCAATTCTTGTCCAACGAAAAATTACTTGACTAGTTTCAACTCTAAGTGGTCGCTAAAACTTGGTTGAGTGACGGATATCACAGTTGTCTTCGTGGTCGGTGGTCGTTCTCTATACGTACATTCCTTCCCCTCGAGCTTGTGGTATTCTAGTTTAGCAAACTCAGATCCTTTAAGTTTCGCACTACCGCTTTGTGTAACCTAGGCGCTATTAGTTTAGATGCCTTCATGAACCACTCATTTAGGGTGTGTTAATTTAATAGGCATTTTAGTTTCACTGAATGCTTGGGACTGAGCCAACATGTGTTTTGAATTCAGGTTTTCAAACCAAAGAGTCCTGGCTCAAAATCCAAGAACCAACTCCGTATACAGGTTTATATGGTTTTTATCGAGACCAAATCTCTTCTAATTGCCTGACCAACCCTTAGATCCTTCATCCTCTCTCCCTGTATCTCCTGTTCAGTCGTTCAGGATATAATAGCAGCCATTGTTTCGCATATCAGTAAAAATTATTAATTACTGAAATAATTATTAGTAATTTCGCCAATGTAGATCATCGGAAATATTTAGAGGTGAATTGTCAATTGGCAAGTTTGTCACGGTCATATCGTCCTTCATTTGTACCCATGGATTAGTATAAATATTAGGATTAGTTATTTAAAAGAAGCGAAAACAGCTCAGGTCACGTTTGGCATTAGGTATTGATTGTAATTTTTAGGGGTAGGATATTCAGGCTGTGGAGGAAAGGTGGAGAAAAACACATAATCGGATTAGCTAACGCGTAACGATAGACATCAATAGGTCCAAAATTTAATCTCACTCGAAATCCGACGGACGGCGTACTCCATACTCGGTACTTGAAGTACTTTCCTCATAGCACAAGTTGGGATGGAGAAACAACTGAGAAGTTATGTCACCTCTAGGATTCGAACCCGGACCCTGGGAATCTAGTACATTAACCACCGCACCATCTCGTTTCTTGAGGAAGAAAATTGGGACTATGGAAATGGGACTAGTTACTGGTGGCGTAATTTTAGCAATTTTGATTTTAGGTTTTTATTTCTCCATCATTTAATTTAATTTAATTTGGCACTGCTCAGTGGCATTTCTTTGATCCTTTCGCAGTTGTCAGTGCCGGTCTCTTGTAAATGTTACCCTGTGAAAGCGTTTCTGGAAATAAAATGGAAAAAAACTTCAGAAGCGTATGTTCTTCATCATATGTAAAATTGAGGAAAGAAGCTAACTTTATACCTAATTTTCCTGGTAAAGGCAATGAATGTTTACTACCTTTAACTGCCCTCAGAAATGGGACGAATCGATGAAATATTACCATTGAAAGTAATATCTACTTCGATCTTACCAATTTAGCTCGTAATTTCAATATAAAACAGAAATATGGATGAGAAGTTAATAAATTCTTCAAAAACAGAGATACTTATTATTCTTTTAAAAGGGTTGTGGATATTTTAGCCAGCTTAGATGACATTAATAACTACGGCGACGTAAATACGAAAAGCCCCTTTACTTCGTTGTTGTTAAGTCTCTTATTTTATGTGACATCTGTTTTCATCGTTTCCCACTTAATTCTCAGTTCCAAAAGCTTAACTTCAATGAAAAAACACTTCTGTCAAAGGCAACATAATTTTCTTGTTTGTGAGCGCTAGATTCACAAAGTAATTTCTATTCTTTGAATGTTTGTTCCGACTTGTGTATTCTGCCTCGTTTTCGTTGATGACAGAGGAAATTCATTCTTAACGAATGATATGGGGAGAATATAAAGTGCCATATTTTTCCGAGGGGTGAGAGATATGAAGTATATGCGTTCAGAGATCCGACCATATGATCGAAAAGCCATTAATATTATATCAAGATTTATGCTCCCAGAATTTTCTCCGAGTGATTGGGTATTAGATCAAGACCGCTGGCATGAAACCTTATCCTCCTAACATTATTATGTGTTATTTTGTACGTTATGGATACGAAAGATCCACAGTATAAGCAATCAATTTCCACCTAGATAAGTAATATTTATTCCTAATTGAAATATAATTTTTACTTCTTTAGTTTAATGTCGAGGCAAATATAAGTTTGAAATTGAATAAAAATTTGATATTATACCAAATATTTGATAGAAAAAGGAGTCATTTATTACTATTTTCGTAATATACTTTATTCAGGATCATATAATGGTAGTTAACTCAACATATTTTCTTCGGTAGGTGTTATGCATTTTTTCGTAGCACGTTTTGAACATATATTTTATCGAAAGATAACTAGACAAAAATCATCTTGAAAAGTTAAAACCTTTAGGGATACTTACTTGGAATGATAGATAGGGTTATATAAAAATGGCACTTATCAGAGCGATGTATGTTTATATCAACCCTGGTGGATAATGTTTCTTGAATATTAGTATCTAATAGGGATATCAGTTAGAAATCAAATTATTATGACTAAAACTTTCAAATAATTTGATTGCTAACTGATATGCCTATTAGATATTAATATTCAAGAAACCTTATCCAGCAGGGTTGATATAAACACACATCGCTCTGATAAATGCCATTTTTATATAAACCTATCTATCATTGCAAGTAAGTATCCCTAAAGGTTTTAACTTTTCCTCCAAATATATATATATATATATATATATATATATAATATCTGAATTATGCATAAATAGAAAAATTATGGAAAACAGTGGAGTATTTAATACCAGAAATTAAAATTGAAGCAAATAGTAATGAAAAAGTCGTGGATCACAGTTAGTCTGACTAATGGGTACTGAACGAATATTATAATTAGCGCTTGCATGATATCATAAGGAAAATTAATCCGGAAAAGGAGTAAAAATATAATTGGATTAGCTTTGATCGCTGCCAAAGTTATGGGCGGACTTTCACGAGATCCAACGAAAAAGGCTTCCAACGAATTTTACGCCAATGACCCCTAAGTGCTGCTTTTAATTCGCTCACGAAAAACTTCGGAATGATGGTGATTGGGGCCTCAGGGTTCCAGGCTAACATTTTCGAAGGATGCAGATACCACCCATGTGGAGGCAAGCGGGAAAGATCAAGGCGTACGTGTGAGGGGCCCACATGAGAGGCAACGGGTGACCGAAAAGCGAAGCTGAGACAAGCGAGTCCGGGAACACATCCGCTCGCGCGTGCCACGGCGCACAGGAGCACACGAGCGTGTTTGCGCATGTATGTTTTCGCGCGTTGCGGGCTGAGGTGGATATGGGCACGGCGTGTTTGCCATGTGCGGCGTCGTGTCACGCCCACCCTCGCACGAGTGTTTGCCAATGACGGTGGGGGGCTGGGGGTTGGATTGGAGAGAGGTTTTTAAGGCGGCGGCGCTGAAGTATATATTTTTACTTTTGATCGAGAATTGTTTGCTGAGCAGTTCCCCGGAGAGAGCGAAAAAAGGAAGATGATCGCATACTGTTGCAGAACCTTCAAACTGTCAGAGCGACTCGTGAGCCTTTGCTGCACTACTAGGAAATAGAAAATACAGATTTCACCGAAAAGAGACGGAGTTGTAAAATAGCTGAAGAATAAGAACTTAGATGCATTGAAAATACAAACTTTGCATCTTAAACACAATTTCAGTCAGTTATGTTAATACAGTAGTAGTTAAATGATTGAGAAAAAACAATAAAGTATTCACAAGAGAGCCGGTGAAAATGTAAGATAAGCTAAAAGCAAGCAAGAGCAATGTAATTTGCTATCTTGTAATTTTGGTGGTAAGATTAATACGGTATTCCTCGTTCAAAAAATTAAATATTGTTGCCATACGGGAGAGGCAAAGGAAAGAGATAGTAGGGATTAGTTTTGGTGGGAACGGAGGAAAAATTGAGACGAGGGAGGTAGAACTGGCCGGTCGACTACCACTGGTGCGATTGTTTACCTTGAGGGGAGGTAAACAGCGAGGAGACGGTGATCAAAGGAGGAAGGTCGCGAGGGGGGGGATGGAAGGGAAAGTCGGGAGAGGGGGAGTTGAACGGGAGGGAGGGAGGTGTGCGGGCGACCCGCTGGGACGGGGCGGCGGCGAGGCGGAGGGTTACGTGAGGGTGAGAGTTGAAGAGGGGGGAAAGGGGATTGGTTATCGTTGGAGGAGAAAGGGGAAAGTGAGTTATCGGCCTCTATCGATCATTCCCTCGGAGGATGTGAACGGAGGCCGGGGGAGGAGGAGGGAAGGAAGTGAGAGGAAGGGGGAGAGGAGCGGGGTTTTGCGGGGCTCGAACGGTGTTGGGTGGGTGTTCGGCATTGGGATGGGTTGGGGCGTTGAAGTGACAATAATTCATACGAGGGAGAAAGTTGAGAGGGAATCCACGGCGCGGCGGGCGAGTGTGTGTCTCTGTGTGTTTGTGTGTGAGGGAGAGATGAAAATTCGGCGATAAGTGAGCTCGAAGGGTGCGGAGGGGGTTAAAATTACTGTTGACGGGACGACCGGTGGAAACGGGAGGAGGTTTGGGGGAGGGGGTGGGAAGGGATGGACCTGATGGTGTTTTCGGCGGTCCACTCTTTTGTACGTGGGTGCGAACCGCTGGTGCTAGTGGAGGTGGAGGAGGTTGAGTTTGGTGGGAGGGATGGAGAGTTGGGGCGCTATCAAAAGTAAAATATTTGCGCGATGAGGGGAGGAGGGGCGAAATATCATAAAATAAACGAACAAGCCGCTATAGTTCCGTGTGCGTACGGCCGTTATGGTCAGGGATGGTGGCCGCCGCAAGAAATTTTTTCTCATGGGATTCACCTTTCTGATTCCGCAGATAAATGGAAAGGAAATCCACCAGTGGAGGCATGACGTCTGCTTGACGTGACAGAATGGAGTTTCAATCTCGGGAAAAATTCCACGGCACGTGATTTAGCGCCTGACGCTTCGCAATACGCCATTCCAACGAGGTATATTTTTTTAGCTTTCAAACCAATCGGAAAGGGCGGATATTTTTTCAACAAGAAGCAATGCCATTCAAGAAGCAATGCCATTCAAGACTCCTCATGTAAACGGATTGTTATGTAAGGTATAATGTGTCTCCTTGCTCGCAGCTATGGTTAATTAAAATAACCGTAATTTTTAGTTTGACTTGGTTTCGAATCCATTTTATCTTTTATGAACGTTAATTCTGTTTATGATACACACTTTTAGATAACCATTACCATTTGTAAGGAATGATTTAGAAAATTTCTTCGATACAATTTATATCATCAGGTTGCGTAACTATTTTATACAATTATCAAGTTGAACTTCGTTGAGAAATTACTTGTTAACGCATATTTGATCAGTTTAGGTGGCTACATAATACGAGTATGCTACTCTCAAGTTGAGTATTGTCACGATCAATAGTGATGCCTTCAACGGAAAATTATCTCCTTGGAATATTGGATCAATTCAAAGAGAATATTTAAAGGAATTATGGCTATTTTGCAATATGATATTCAGTGTGATTTAAAACTGCTTATCAATAAATAACCTTCCCTTTGACTAGCAAACATTCGAAATCGAAGAATACCATAATGAATTGCGGGGTGTCAGGTTGTGTCTTTTTAGACGAAGCTGGAAAATGTAATGGTGAACAGACCCATCTTAATTCTGCCTTAAGCGGTAGACTACCAATAAAATAAAAAAAAATCAGTAAATAAGTCATAAGCAAAAGGCAGTGACGATGCTTAGAACTATTTGAGGTCTAGGTGGTATCTTGGAATTCCTCTCGAAGCTCATTACGTCGTAGCTCTATTTAACGCCCATATCGAAGAAACCCGTCACAATAAAAGTTCTTCCTGAATTTTTATGCCTACAAAAGCTTAGTTCACCTCATAGCCAAAGAGGCTGCCTCTTCTGAGATTATAATCTGGATGCGTGACGTAATATATCATTGATTTTTAGTCACGGTTCACGTAATGTAGTCGTAAGGCTGGTGGATGGTTTAAAACCCATTTAAAAATGACCAAGAGGACCAAGAAAGAGGATAGAGTGAATTTTAAAATACATTATTATTTCTCCAATGTTAGGCGCCATATAGGCCTACACAAAAAAATATGTAACATCTCCCACAGCGAATGTTTTAAACTATGCCACATTTTATCATCTATCAGAAGAACAAGAGGAAGCTAAATTTAAGTATCTCATGATGACATGATACATAGCATAAACAGAAGCCTGAAAATGAATCACATGTTTTTAAATTAAGCATAAATGGAGTTCAAGCTTTAATATTAGCAAAGCGATATATCAAAATGTTGTTTTATCGATTAAATCAGAACTTAAAGTTTTCTAAATTTTATCATTTTATATCTAATATACACTTCATTGAAATAAAAACTTGGCCTATATTTTTATTTGACCTATATTATGTGTTTAAAAGGAATTTAATTGACCTGGCAGATAAAAAGTAAACATGGTTAAAGCCCCGGTCGGTTAAACTTTATTATCCTTGGAATCCCCTCCCTTCCGTCACCATCCTTCAACCCCTCCACATCCATCCTTTAATATGTACTTCATCTCGTTTCTTCCTATATCTAGAGTATATATATACATATATATTTATTTATTAATAAATAAATGTACATATATATATATATATATACATATAGGGGTCGCAGTGGTCCAGTGGGTAGAGCATTGGACTACTGACCGGAGGGTGCCGGGTTCAATTCCTGGGCAAGGCACTCTGGGCACCTGCAGTTCCACCCAAGCTAGTTGATTTTTCGGGTACCAGATCTTCCTGGGAAACCATAACCGGCACAGGGAAAGGAACTGGCCCCACTACCCTGATGTGTGAATATTCACACGCCGTCGGGCTTAATGCATGGGTGAGCTAGCTCTACCATCACTTACTAAACCGACCTTCGGGTTGGTTACTGTGTTTATGGTTTATATATATATTTATATGTATATATATATATATATATACATATATGTAAATACACACACACGACAATCGGTAATAGGCATGTAGGTAGTATGTATGTAAGCATGCATGCATGTATACATGCATGTAGATATAACGAAAGGTTTATGGTTCCAGTTCTGATCTTGGAAACTTTTCCATTTGTGATCCGCACCCTTCCACCAGTCCTGTTTTCTGTGTATTCTGATACTCTTTCCTTGTATCGTAATTTATGTGAATATACATACAAACATGCACATATGTATACATATATATGTAATTATATATATCCACATACATTTATATGCGAAAAGTCTCAGGTCGCTGGCGAGTCGACAGGCGAAAATGTTTTATCACAAAAACTCATTAACAGAGAATTGGCTTTGAAGTGCACTAACGTTTTGGTGATATGTCGCCTTTAACAAGAAAAGGGACAATGTCTTCTCTGAAGTGATACTTTGTTATAGATATTGAGATATCTAATTAAAAAAGAGATCTAATCGATATCATTCAGCAGTCCCCCAAAAAATAATAAAAATTATTTTCTATTAATGAATATAAAAGTATTCTTTGTTAAAAATAAACTAACACACATGCTAAATAATGAGAAAAGCTTAAATAACAGGCTAAAAGTTTGAAAATACATAAATTTGAAACAAACAAACTCTAGCCCACCACAACGAACATTTACGAAGTGATTATTTTTGAAAATAATATTTAAAATTAAAGGAACACTAAATAACTACAGCTCTTATATCTTGTCTCCTTTTCTACTTTTCACTCTTTTTATGGAAAATAATGCATTGGAAAGCCCAACTACAGTAATTGCATATTGAATTGCTTTAAATATGTGTGCTAAATTATTATACATCCAATAAATAGTAAAATATTATCTTTTATAAATTTATTGACCTAGATATTGGATGCTGTCTTGTGTCAAAAAAAGGCCCACAAAAATTCGACATCTCATTCAACGAAATTTTAATGTATTTACAAAAAAACTGCAGTAAAAAGTACCATTTAAAGTGGTATAATTGGTTCATTGAAAAAACAAAATAATCAACACCTCAATGGTTTCCATGGCCACGCGTTCGCACCTGAACCCCAGTTTTGCTCCCTCCGGGGCATTACTCATGGGAGAAATACAAATAGGGGCATTGGAAAGGCACAAATCTCTCGTCGGGCACACTCCACTAGCCGCGCGCCGTGTTCATAGGACGCAATGCGTTGAAACGGGAGCGAGACGAGGTGGGAGGGTACCGAATCCGGGTGACGAATGTATCGGATTCAGCCACCGACAAGCAAACATTGATCTATTGAAACGAAAGGTGGAAAAAAGTATTCCCTTCGTCCCTGTAAGCTTTCCCTTTCCCTTGGGAAAATAAAGCGAGAATTAGTAGCGGAATCCTGCGTTGAATATGGAAATTGCGTATATTTTCCATGAGGCTCGCGCAATTGGTTGCCGGGGTTAGCTCGAGTTTAGTGGCGATGGGTGTTGGGGGCGAATGGGAAATTGCCCGGGAGTGGGGCGGACTTCTGGTAGAGATGAGACCAGGGAAAGGGCCTGGCGCTAGTTACGAAACATGGATCGCATTAATGCAATGGTGTGTCTATCAAAGAGCGCTCTAACGTCCCAGTTGTGATCCTGAGTTTGCAGCTAACGCGTAGATGCACTTAACATCTCTCCGTCGTCAAACTGTTTAAAAATTTATAATGAGAATTACAAATACACGATGCTCCGGATGAAGTTCTAAATCGATTACATTTAAAAGGGATACCATACTCGTATATAGGTGTAACCCTTATTACAAAGCCTAAAATGTCTTACGTGACGATGATTAGGCTTGTTGCATCTTATTGCACCTTCTAAGGAAGAATATTATTACTACAAATGATTCTTCCGTAGTTGTGACAACGAAAATTATTTAAAAGCTTTCATTGCGTATTTTCAAATACATTTAAATCAAATTCCGGATCATAAAATTTCTTTATTTACCAATACCGTAAAAGTTTTGATTCTGTCTCTCTGAAAATTTATGGAAAATGTGATTCTGCCTGTTATCTTTGGTGTTTCTTCCAGCATATTGCATTGTAACATTCTCTGACCTCGGCTCAAACATAAAACTGAAAATGAAACAGACGTAATTTAATATTCGTTCCCATGAACTTCCTGTATAGCCAGTAAGTTTGAAAAGGATCATAAATGTGAAAACATCCGTGTTTCAGCTGTACCCTTACGAAATCAAAGCGACCTTGTCAGGAGCATAGTTCATTGTATTTTAAACAGTAAGGCGTTTTGGGAAAATAAAAGTAAAATAAAATAGAAACAAAATCGATAGTAATAAAAACTATAGTTTAAGAGAAAATATTGGAATAGAATTAAGATTAAGACATTTTCCTGATGAAAAGTTAATTCAATATTTTTTCCTTCGGGCAGAAGGAAGAAGAGCCTATTTTAAAATTTGATTCATCCCTTGGGAAAATATTTCTCTCAAACAGGTAGGTTAACAAATTGACTAGCGACATGGTTTGCCGTTTTTCATGTGATATGGATAGTCACTCAAACAAGCTTCTAGTGGGGAAGGGCAATCCAGACATTTCTTAGAAACAGCTACTGGAGGAATTGCAAAGATTGAGAAGTGTGTAAGAGGAAATAAACTAATGTACTGACGCAAGAGAGGACAAATTTACGTAATCCTTGATGAAAAATTATTTTGACCTACTATGCAAGATATAAATGACAAAACCCACTCGAAAGTAACTATTTTCCATAGGTAGCAAACATACTCGTACAGGCAGCACTCTCTTAAGATAGTAAATATTTCGCAATAAAATATGCCAAATAAGTCTATCCTGACGCATTAGAGGCACTCGTAATAAAGTGCTTTGAAAAATGACCAGCGAACGATAAAATTTAAATCGACATTAATTTTATTGCATTCCTCTTTTATTACCATTTACAACTCACTATTAAACTTTCTATATTCGAATATCATAATATTTTTGAAACCCTTTATTAAAATTCTTATTAAATTATACAATAAATACAAACTATGCCCCATATGGGGTAAACTGCAAAGGGGCATACTGCCAAACCGTAAGTTTGTACGTGTTGTTATGGCTTTAAAATGGCATGCTTGACTTATAAAACCATGTAACAGGTATCAAAAGCTCTTGTAATCACCAGAAAACCCAAAGTCAATAAAATTGTATCCAATTTATTTAATCAAAAACTGCATCATTTAGAGAAAATTTAAATTTTAAGTGTCATTGTGTGCAGTCTCTCCAAGTACTTAGTTTTAATGTTATAAGTCATATATAATGTCATTTCGTAAATCAGCAAGGCAGTTTATGAAAACTAAACCCAGAAGACCTGTAGAAAGAAAAATAGGTGCATGCATATATTAATAGGTAAATTAATCGACCAGGTGATTACTTTGATTGATGAGGTTATGTCTCTCTTTAAGGTGAACTAAACGGGGTATTAAATTCATCAGTTCGTTTCCACGTGTCAATTTCCCTGAAAGATCTGGTATCCGAAAAACCACACAGCTTGGGTTATGATGGAGGCGTATAAATTAACCAGGAAAGGAACCGAGACCCTCCGATCAACAGCTAAACTAGGTTATGGAAGGAACCTTGAGCTAAATATGTACTTATCCTTGCGGACAAATAGGCATATATCGTCTGAATAAGATTTACTTCGTTTTGAAGCCATCTATTTTGATGCTGAGGTTACCAGAATTTCCTCTTGAGGGCGTAATAAAAAGTTTCCCACATGTCAGATGGAGGTGAATTTCCCCGGGGGGTGAGTTTGGGGGATCAAGCGGGCAAAGTGAGCGCACACTCCCAGCGCACCCAACCACCCCTCTTTGCGTCCCGCCGGCGGTGGGCGGGAGGAAGAATGCGTGCGGGGGACATGGAGACTGTCGGATAGGGAAAATTAGGGAGCGGGATGGCGTGGGCGGGAGGCAGACATCCCCTTCTCGATGTTCGAAGAAGGGGCGGCCGACGGATGATGCGGCGTCGAGGGTGGGAAACGTTGTGAAGGAGGCGGCGGGATACGCCATCGAGCTGTCAAAGGAGCGCGCACCAGGGCGGTGGAAATTCGAGGGTGCGCGGAGGATGATGAGGAAAGAGTAGACTGGATTAGGTAAAAGAATGTCGTTCGGGAATGCAAACCGCGAGGGGGCGCGGAAAGAAGGCACTGAGGAACACAGGGGAGTCAGGTAGCAAAGTAGAGAGATAATGAAAAAGAGATGAGGGAATGAGGAAGAAATGGCGGACTAGAAAAAGGGATATAGTAGGATGGCTCGGCAGGCACGCGAGGAAAAGGTGTGGGAAGAGATAGAGTGTGAGAGAAAGCAGAGAGAAGGCCCGTATGAAAGGAGTGGTAAGTATTTCGTCTGAAAACACATATTGTTTTCCCTATGGCAATCGACTGTTAAGCGCTCGCCTGCCGGGTCGCTTCCCTCGCGATTCTAAAACAGATGGAAAACAACTTTTGTTCCTCTCACCAGAGGGAGGCCTTTTGCTCCTGTCCCTCCCCACATTCCGGGCTTTTGGCATTGCCGGATCTGAGGAGCGGAGAGAGAGAGAGAGAAGAGGGGAGCGGAGTCGGGGAAGGTCGTCCAAAAGAAACGTTTTGCGGTGGATGGAAGTGGGGTGGTTTTGTTTGCTGAATGTGGAGCGTCACGCACTTGGTGGATGGCTTATGACTGGAGGGAGGGGAACCTAAGGGTTGGTCGAATCATTCCCGCAATTTGAGGCAAATTTGAGCGTTCTCATCTGTGTGGTGATAGATTGATTAGCACAAAAGTTATCATTCACTGACGTGAAAGATTGGTTGCTTGATCATCGGAATGTGTAAATACGGGGATTGTCCTCTCGGAGCGTGGCATTTATGTTTTATTGATGGTGTGCTCGTAAAATATTGTGTGCACGGACTATTGTCAAGATTATTATGCGGGGATTGATGGATTAGTGACATTTTTGCTTCATGTTCCTCTGTTGCTCACCAATAACCCATCCTGACCATGCGATTTCGTAATTTTAATAAAACTTAGCATATTTCCTTTGGAAATTTGAGTCAACGTCCCTCACCAAAGTAAAGGCGAAATGTGTTTTGTCTTTTAGGAGGGCTACTCTCTTTTTATTATGTTGTTTGAATTTTGGTTGGCAAATCTCCATCCTAGAATTAGTGCGTATATTTATTTCACTGGCTCTCCATTTTATTCAAAATTTTACGGAATGTTGATGTATTATGTAACTGTAGTCAGCGAAAAATGAGAATTAAATGATTTTTGGCTTCTACAGGCTATTAGGTTTTGCATTAAAACATTATCTCTGCATCACCGGATAGATATTTTTCTATTGAATTGACTCCGATAAAGATGATCATGTGGAAACATGTGAAATTAAAGAGGCGGACTGAGGCATGTTAGGTAGAAACGAGGAGTAAACTGGTAGTGCGAGTCATACAATTATTAAATATAAAATTATAAAGTGTCATACTAATACTTATTCCCTTCTAGCATCTTATTTCTAATTTTTTCAACTCGCTTTGAAGACTAAGAAGTGTCTTCTAGGTAGGAGAGTTATTCTATTAAGAGGATTAATTTCGGTTAGCTGTAATTGTTTATTAATCAACTTTAACTTTTATGCCTAGAAATATTTTCTTAAAAGTTTCTTTAAAATTTATTGTGGATATTATATACTGTATAATCTCATGAAAATTACAAATTTGATGCAAAAATATGAATTTGCTACTCGTATTGCCATGCCAAATTTTTAATGTTGTGTTCAGGTTGTCTTGAGGTGAGTTTCTCTCTTAAAGCTTTCTTTGACCCGATGAAGATTTACATAAATTCACTAAAGCAAAGCTCAACTGATGGAATGAGTTTGATTGTGAAAAGCTACTCATGTCAATAAAACTTAATTTTTAGTTTTAACACTAGTCTGCTGTGAAAATGCATGTTTGAATTGATCAAGTGATAATACACTTTTAAGCCCTGACTATCGTAATTAGGAGCGTGAAAATTCTCATTTTCGTCTAACTTGACTACAGATTCACAAAATGGCGGTAACACGTGAAAAAATTGGAAATGGAAGGCAGGATCCATGTCCTAAATTTCTCCTTTTCAAAATGTGTTTATATTATTAATTCATTTGAACAAGTTCACGATTTAGTTGCATATTTTGAGATTATTAGCCAATAAGCAGGAGTCGTGTATGCAGAATTTTACAAACGCATTCACAAAGTTTTCAATGACGGGACTTACTACAAACAATGGAATATCTGATCGCCTCCAACGAAAGAGCAAAATTCGAAACATACATGTATCGCCCCATCTATCGACCCTCTGCGTCGCTCATCGATTCCGAGGCGGCGCGATAAATGGTGGCCAGCTCGAGGAAGTTTTATTTAAATTAGCGGCTGCGATAGATTCACCAGCCGCTCGCGTTCGCACGATTTCCGCGCGCGGAAAGGGTGGCGGGGTGTATTTGTTCCCGTTAACCGGATATTTTTCAGTGTTTGCGCCGAAGATTCCTCCTCGCTCGTGGTGGGTGAAGCCGCCCCGCCCCAATTCTGCTCTCCACCCTGCGTGATCTGGACCGCTCACTGATTTACAGTCAAATGGCGGCGGTATAAGGTTCGCTCTTGCGGTAACCACTCCAGTGGGAATTGAGTTTACCGACGAGCCGTGGTCCCATAAATGAATGCTCCCACTCCGCCTGTGCCTCCCGTTTCAACCCCTTCCCTCCCTCGTCGTCTCATCTTTGCTCTCTCGCCTCACCATCTCTCCCAACGCACACACATGCACACATATACACACACATACACCACTCCCTCCTCCTCCTTCATCGCCATGCTCTCCCCATCGCCGGGCTGCGGTCAAAGAGATAGCCCGACAGCGCCGGGCTCCCTGCCAAGAACGAATGAATGGATGGGAAGGTCCCGATTGCGTGCGAGATGGCGAAAATATTTTATTTTCTTTTCCCCCTACCCTATCCTTCGCCCCCGCGACTCCGTTCTGGATCCCAAAGTCGATAAATATCCACCTCAGTTCCCCTCCCGGAAAAAGGTTTCCCTTTTGGTCCCATCGTTCCGATGAATTAATTAATTAAATTTATTCCGGGGCCACGCGCGCGGGGAGGGGGTATCGACGGAAAGACTTAGATCTTCTGACATCATAGCTCCGGATTTCGTGGGGAATGATAACGTGAAGTGTAGAGTTCGCGTCAAAGCCAACTTTTATGTGGCCGAGACATCAGAACTGAGAAAATACTGCTGAATTCTTGAAAGAAATCCAAGATGGGTCTTTCTGGGAAACCAATGCATCTGTGCGTACTTAAAGATACATCCCAGATTAGCGAAATATTTTGGAGAAAGGAGTCCCAATTCATAAATAATTACCGATCACTTATAAACAAAATTTTCTTCGAGGATAAAATAAATTGTTACACAATTGTTGATAATTTATAATTCATACCTAAGCTTATTTAGTTTACGTAGCGTCAAAATGCGATTACTGTATGTGTTCGGTAACAGATGAAATCGGACTATCGTCAACATACTAGTTCTATCTTAATTATCCTATGAAATTTCCTTTAAGTACAGTTTTCCAGGTATCAGATGAGAGGAAAAATGTCACTTTAATTTATTTCATTGGTTTTGAGGCAAATTACAAGTATAGCGCTAAATCCTTCTAAATCTTATCATATCACGAGTGCTAATTACCCATCGTATCTGGCGTTGCCTGGATTTTAACTGTCAAGGCTACAATTCATCAAAGTTTAGAGTATAGAGATGATATTTTATCTTAAAAATATCGTAGGTCTTGTATAAGGGTGATCTGAAAAGTTTCCGATCTAAGAAAGATACAAGACATTTTTTCAGAAATTTTCTTAGTCGGAAACTTTTCAGATCAGCAACGTATTTTAACATCTTACTTTTAACTTGGCTTTCGCATTACCATTAGCTTTTGTTATTTCATTTTTATATTTTAAGTTTCCCTAATTGAAGTAAAAGAAATTTTGAACTGTGTAATCCTAAAAGAAAATTTAATGACGCCATCATTTATAGACCTATCCATTCTTGCTTTCCTTTCATTGAGTGAACATGAAAAACGCTTAAGTTCCATATGAGTCCAAAATTATGTTCACATTAAAGTAATAGATCTTCCTAACAGTTTTTAATTCACGTGGGTGATTGTGATTTAGGAGTATATAGGATATCTACGGTTATGTATACAGTAAAAGGTTATTTCTAGTCAAGTTTTCAATAATCTTTGTAGAATTTGCCTAACACGTTATCTCCAGTGTATTTTTTTGGCGCAATTCATCCCAACTCCCATGATACTCTACAGTTGAAATGGGAGGAGGTTTGGATGGGAGATCTGATTTGTCATCACCATGTCTCCGTTTGGCCAAAGATGGAATCGATAAAACGAGCCATTTGTACTATCAAACGCATAATTCGTGCCAGCGCAATGTACCAATTACACTTGTAGCATGCTTGCTGAAATAGTAAGTAGTTTTGAAAGATTTTTCTTTTGAATTCCAGGTCCTCGAGTGATTGGAAATTTATTTCATTAATGGTAGAGTCAAAGTCCCGAGTAGCGATGGCAGAGAAAATTGGACTGATTTATCTTGAGCAGGTAAGTGTTGGCTAATAAGACTGATGAGGATTTGCCGTATATCTGAGAGATTAATTCAGCCTAAAATATATGAAATTTCATGTTTCTCTCCCAAATATGTATCAATACGTCGTGTGTACGTGATGAAAATTTTTTTATTAAGTTAGTAAACAATCTTCTATATTAAAGGCAGATTTGAAAGGAATTACATATTTTTCTGTAAGGTTTCCCGGTTTTTTTACGTATACACAGGTTTTAACTATTTGCTTAAAAACTATTAGTTAACTTGATGGGAAAAGAGTTTTTGGAGATTTTTTTAGTTTGCGCTTGTTAAGGGAAAATTACTTTAAACGACAAAGAGTGTCTGAAATTTCCGACAATTAGAATTCATAAATTTATCCTAAGTTGATTATTAAATATTACATATTTGTTTTAAGCATTAGAAACGGAGTAATGGTGAAAAACTGAAGTCTATCATGAGTCGTCTTGACTATGTTTAGATATTATTTGTTTTATTTTCAGGACTTTCTGGGGATACCATTTGTCCTTAATAATACCCTATCGTCATTGTGAATTGAGTTAATGATAAGATAGTTAGCTAAATATTTTTTATGTGGAAGGAATTAAAAAAAATATTTGTTATATCATTATTAATAACTTTCGAATATCTCTGAATGTCATTTAGAGTAATTTTTCTTTAGAAATCGCAAAATAAATGGAAAAGGAGCCTTTTGTGAGGACAATAGAACTACAAGTTTCTTTTCACATGCGGCAGAGGCATTACTTAGGATAATCTAGGACAGAAAAGAGAAGAGAGCAAATGAGTACTTCGGAGAAAATCGTTTTGTGTTCACGTAAATAGCACTGAAATCTGTGGGAGACTTATGCAATCAACTGCCCCAATTATTTGATCAGAAAATAGCGTTTGGGAGATTTTTCACCCAATACCCCTAGTGTGGAGCAAATGTTAAGGAAATCACGAGAGATAATAAAAGCTAGAGTGAACGTTAATGGGGAACTCTTAAAATCAGTTATATGGGGATAATCAAACATTAATTAGCCATTCAATCAAATGATCCATCAAAAACCTACCTTTAGTCAGTAGACTACTACTAACACAAGGTCTGCTACAAAAGTAGTAAAACTGGGTCGATTAAAAAACGTAATGCCAGAATTTATAAATGCGCTCAAAAGCCTTCGAAATAGCACCATTGTACGTCCACAAACTACCGCCAGCGGGTTTTCCCCGCCTCGTACACCTTCTGGAAAGCGACGCACGGAATTCTACTACGCTCCCTGGTCACGACCAATTGTAACGCTTCCACCGAGCCGTGGTGATGTTCTTTCAGCAGCGATTTGAGGCGTAGGAAGAGGAAGAAGTCTTGGGGAAACTTCAAGGCTGTGGGGTGAATTTGGATCCTCACTCACATGGTCGAGAAGCTCTTGTCAGATCCGCGTTCAAGTTTCTTTTCGTTCGTCCGAGAGCACTCGAGGCATCATCTGCGCACGCATCTTTCTCATGTCCACGTTCTCGATCTCAAGTCGATGTGCCTCACTTTTAGGTATTTCAAGTTCATCAAAAATCAAGCGAACACTTAATCTGCGATCCCTCTGCATACTTTCACTCTTGAAAAAATGTCGTCGTTTTTTGAGTTCGAAGGCTCTCCTGAATATTCTGCGTGTTCCATATCTCTTCCACCCTGCGGAAACAACTTGTGCCCCTAAAAAAACCCTATCTACCCATTGAGTTATCACCATAAGCTGCCTTGAGCATGTCATGATATATATGATTCCCGGTTTTGCCCAGTGTCACGCAAAATTTGAAACCGAAGCGCTGTTCTAATAACCGGTTTATGACGACGCGTAACGAGATTACGTTAAAGAGGTTTCGAGTAGAATAAGTTTCGTAACTGGGTTCTTCAATTGCCGATCAGGCGTTTGTCAGTTGAATTTAAGAATCCAATTAAGACTCGTTGACTTGCTACAATGATCCTGATGGTATTTTCCTCGGATTTATATTTTATGCATTGGTATAAGAATATTTCAACCTCTCAACTGTTTAAAGATTTACTTGTTACTGATTGTTGATACATCCTACGTGAGATTTTCAAGGTGTCGCATTGATATGTTAATATTTAGCAATTTAGCAAGTATAAAAACCGACGTTCAACATACATGTATTACATCACGACTTTTGTTGCCACGACTATGTGTTTCAGATTAATAACTGACTTTCTACATATTTTGTATATGAATGGCGCATCCAATGGTAGGAACGTATATGTCATCTAACAGAAAACCTATAGCACAAATATTTTTTTATAACAGTTCGCTTTCAGTTAAAAAAAATATTTTTTGACCCAAAGGCAAAAGTAAAAACAACGATCGAAAGAGATGTCACAAAAAATGACCGCGACTAATGGTCACCGAGATCCGAGCGAATGTTTGGTAAAATGTTGAAATATGATTAAAATAACAGTGCTTTAACTTCGTAGATAAAAAAAATTCCACAAAATTCTTCATGGCGCGGTGCCGCTAGTCCTTTCACGACTCTCTCGTACTATCTTGGAGACTTTGGAGTCTAACCCTTGGGCGTTGCGTTGTTCACCAAATAAATAGAGAAGAGCACGCGCACCGTGCTATGGAATCTCGCGAATCGCATCAGAAAGCCTCTTTAATATAATTACGTGAACCCTGCGTAAACGAAGGTCTTGTGCGCTCTCTGGGATTAGGACACGCCTCCACCGATTTCCTATTCATTTGCTTCGGAGAGACGCGCGCCACCATCCCACGACCACCTTTTTCCTCCATCCCGCACCGAAATCCTCGCTCTCTCCTCCACCTTTCTATCTCACAGTTCCACTCACCTAGTACGCACGCCCACCACATTCTCCTCCCCGTGGATTTTCCGTTATCGCGGAGCGATTCTGGAGAATGCGAGTGAGGGAGGGAAGGAGAGAGAGGAAAGAGCGGGGGAAGAAGGAGTCAGGAGGGGATAGATCCGTTGGCAGAGACGGAGGGAAGAGTAGGACCGGGCGCTCTGAGGGGAAAATGGCGGTGGGACGGAAGGCATCTGCGGGTGTAAGGGGTGGTAGAACGGGGAGGAGGAGGAGTGTTGGTAGGGCTCCGCTGCCGTCGCGCTGCTGTGCGGTTTGGACAATATCTCATTCATCACGGGGGTGTCATCGGCGGGGGGCCGGGAGCAAAGGGGGCGGAGGTGAGAAAGTATTCGGCTTCGAATAGGGGACGGGGCGAGGGAAGGGTATAGGGTGGGAGAACGGGAGAAGCTTTAAATGGGAGCCGACAGAGATTCGTAATACGTCCCTTGCAACCAGCCGCACAACACGTTAACCTTCTCCACATCCCCGCGTCATGCCCTCCAGAGGCCGGCTACGCCTACAACCAATGTCAAAACAAATGAAATATGCTCCTCGAAAACAAAAACTTGAACATTTCGCGTAATTCTCCCGTTATTTTCCCGTTGAGTTTTTCCCTTCTGGTTTGGATCCTCTTCACTGCCGTCCGACGTCCCACCCTTCCCCCAGAGTATCTCGCCTTGCGTGCCCCTTTATTTTATCCCCGATTTCATCAAGCGTGACCGAACCCGTTAGAATTATGACACGTGTGCGACAGGTTTTTTTTTACTCTTATGGCTATCTTTTTCTTTTTTTGTTTGTCATATGATTCCGTAGGAGGTGTTTGCAGCTGTGAAGCCATTTTGAGGTGTTAAGAGCATTATTTCAGTGCAACACAATTGGGGAGTTCTCCTCTTTGGAGTGACGATTTTCGACCGGGGGAGTAGGAGAGATTTATCTTATCAAAACTTTCATCCACACCATATGACCAGGGGCCTCTGCAATGGTTATGAACTAACTTAAGCCAAAGGGATTTTGGTTTTTGTTCAAGGGGATAAAGACGTCTACCTCTGTGCGTTGATTCCTCATTCGTCAGATGATTTATTTCCTACGCCAGTTAATTCCCACAGCTTGCTACACTGGTGGACCATTTAGTCCAATCGCTGGATGTCATTAATCGCATAATAATGAATCATGCGCTCGCCATTTCAAAGAGTGACCTACTCCTAACAACTGCTCTGTGATAGATCACGAACATATTATTTTTAAAGTCCTACGGCACAATTTGTGCTGCGGATTCCTCTAAAATTTGTATTAAATTTCTTATGTTTTTCACCGTTTTATTAAATTGACATATCCGTGTGATTTTCAAGTTTATCTCCCTATACTTCTTGAAGGGATAATGTTCTTGGTCTTCCTTATCCTCATTCCTCCTATTCGAACTTCTAATCTTCTCGAAGGTACTCTCCCTATCACATGCTATTACCAACACCTTATCCCAAGACGAATTTG
The DNA here is from genome assembly GCA_037158775.1 of Hetaerina titia. Classification (NCBI taxonomy): domain Eukaryota; kingdom Metazoa; phylum Arthropoda; class Insecta; order Odonata; family Calopterygidae; genus Hetaerina; species Hetaerina titia. The sequence continues at coordinate 89,834,459 of CM073771.1, read as the reverse complement.
TATTTATTGTGAAATAAGTGTAGAATTTATTCCGTAATAATTTCCCTGAGTTGGTTTTTTCTTACTTTTATGATGAGTGCCCTGCGGATATATTTTATCCTAGAAATCCTAAGCGTAGCTGTTCCTCAAGCCATCCACCCCCACAGCAAAGTCCCCACTCCACACGCAGGTATTCATTTCCCTTCTGATTATGTTGACTGTTTATCAAACGCATAAATACCATCGAGTCATTTGAAATACGTTCAAAAAAATCCAAACGGCCTAATTCAAATTTACTCACCTTTTTGATGCAACCAAGTCCTGCGGGTCGAATTTATATGCTTGACTAATCGGAGGATAGAAAGGCTCTGGGCAGAATCCTCATCATTTCTTTCCCTCGGGTGGGCAGCGTCTGTTTTTGACACAGCCGGTGGCCCTCGATGTTCCTACGAATGACACTTCTCTTCCCTCTGGAAACAATGTCAGGAACACTAGCATTGCTCTGAAACGGATGAGGCGCATGGTGACCCTCCTTTCGTTTGGATTGGTGGACGGAATTAGGAAATCTCATATGGTGCAACTAAGGGATTTTTTTTAATTTATACAATTGAATCCTGAATGGCACATATATTCTGGTGCCTAATATTAACTTATCGTTGAGAAATCGGGAGTAATGAGTAATTTAAGGGGTATCTAATATTTCCATCCTCTAATTCTCGTTTTTCCGATGAAAGCTATGGTGCTCGTATATGAAAAATAAATTCAAATTTAAAGTCAAATCGCATTTGAATAGACCAATTTTTTTCGACTCTTATAACAATGATTTAAATGCATATTTATGAACCTCACACGATATCATATCGATTGATTTGACGTTTGTGAGAATTTCTAAATTCTAACGTTAAATTTGTAGGTTGTTTTTTTAGACTACACACCTAGAACCTTTCTTGTTTTTAATAATGTTATAATTTTGAAATAATGCCTCAACGAAACTGAGAAATAATTAATTTATTGCTTAGGCTGATAATATTTCTTTTCAATACTCTTAAATAATTTACAAGTGAGTGTTATAGATATGATTAAGAATAAACCTATATCATTTTGAAAACCTGTGCATAAAAGACTAACTCCATTAAATGGAAGAAAAACTGTGTATATTATCATGCCTTTAGATGCTGATTTCATACATTAATCATTTAATCATATATGTAATTATAATGAGATCAGCACTAAATGTTAATCCAATGGGAAGGTAAATGAATTAGGCCCGAAGATATTGGATCGGTCAGATTCTATTGACCATGTATTATGCATTACATAATATAGGATGAAAACATAGCGAATGGTAAATTATTTAATTCATTGCGAGTTTCACATTTATAACAAATTTAGGGTCAGAAAATGCTCTTGAAATTTCGACATCAGCTAGGTTTTTGTTAAGTTTACACTTGCCTAAAGCTAATTCAAGTTTCACGTGAGCTATCATATGTTATGGAAACATATTGAAACGTAATTGACAGGTTGATATCAACTAAAATTCACTATTGAAATATCGCACTAAGAGAAAATATAGACCCCTGTAATACTAATTAAAGATACAGTATCTAAACATACTAATACTAGTAAGACATTTTATGATCGTTCCATTTAAGGAGTGATAATCAGGTCATACTTATTTTTGGGACTTTTTTATACACGAGAAATTACATTAAGAGTGTTCAGATTGCCAAAGATCAAAAAACAAAAACCAATTGCAGTATTCTGGTTCACAGTATTTAAAATATCTTATGTAGCTGAACAATATCTATTATAGCAGAAGGCTATTTTGCGCAGTCATTAGGAGTTAGTGTTTCTTGGTGAATTGCCGATTTCTTCAAAAAGCTTTGTAACACAGTATGGTTTAAATTTAGGTAAGAAATTACACCTAAGTACATGCTCATAGCTATGGTAAATATAATACTACTTGATACGCTACTGATGGAAGTGATTGAAAGGAGAATACATTTTAAAGCTTTCCATGACAATCTATTTAATATTACTTTGCATGTCAGCACTCATTCGACGCTGCGTTACTCGAATTTGCAATGAAGCAATAATGGATGTGTTATAACTCTTAAGACTTAATTTAATTTAAAGTATGTGGTAATTTGGCTATAATTATTCATGAAAATTCATTTCAGACATTGGAACAAAATGAAACAGTGATACGGGTTTTTTAAAGTTAGGTATTTATATAAACGAGACAATTCGTCGATAAAGGGTGAAAATATTTAAATTATGCCATTTAATACCTTCTGGTATATAATTACTCAATATGCATACTGTATGGTACACATTTTATGCAATTTATGGTCAAGAAATTATTTCAGATTTATCTCATGGATGGATAACATTTAATAGTTCCATTCGAGTAACGTCAATATTGTAGTTTCATTGCTTGTTCGTGACAACCAGTATCCGACGGATAACATTTCCCTAAAAAATTGCGCAATAAGGTCATTACAGTGTCACCCCTTGGTGTTACTACGGAATCGAAAATTAACAAAAATATTTAGTTACGAAAAAATAAACTTTTATGATAAATAAAATGAAAAGGCAAGGCGAAACGAATGTGAAACGGTTCTGTATTACGCTACCCCTCCCTTGATTTATGCCTATGCACAATTGACTCTTCATGAGATTAAGAGGTGACTGAAACCAATTGGAGAAATTATTCACCTCCATTCTGGTCTAGATTTTTGCAGCTCATATAAATAAATGAAAAGGAATTTTGGATTTTTGCGATTTTTTCATTTTAATAAGCAGAAATGGCTTGGCTTTTAATATTGTCGGATAAATCAGGATAGAAACATTCCAATCTAAAATATATGTATTATATTTTGGCGAAAGTTTTACTATTTACGAAGTGAAATCGCATTACCCCAAAACATATTTCAATTACTTTCCATAGAATAGGTCGACGACAAAATTTCGTGAATTTAGCGGCTACGTGAACGTAAGCATTAGCTTGCAAAACAATCGTTTCCGCAAATTATATAATATTTCTGTTGTCCCATGGAATTCTTTTTAAAACACGATCTACACAAAAATTGAATGATTAGTTCAAAAAGTCTTCATTAATGCATAATTAGCATTTATAGACTAAAAGCTAATTAAATAAAGAATATTGTGCCTAATTATATCCGCTTTTTATTATTCCTTAGAGGAACATAGTACCCAGAACAAAACTATATAGATGCGTTTATGTAAATATTTTTGCACATTAATGTTTTTAATTGTTTTCTTATTTTAGATAACTTATAAGGTCTATCAGTTAAATGACTAATGGCAACACATCACATCAGTCGACTCAATTTAAAGTTTTTCTCTCTGTTTTCGTAAGTTGAAAGAAGAAATAGTCTAAAAATATCTCCCCTTGCAGTTTATTTAAAAGATGTAGTTTTGGTGAACCGGTTTTCTTCCTACATGAAGTGCACTTAACATTCGCCCAATTGAGTAGAATCACTAAAAATCTGCATGTGAACGAAGGTTTGCCATTTTTTCTTGCAAGAAACGAATAATGGTAAAGAGAATTAAATAATCAAAGTTTATCCGTATCCGGTTGAAGTCAGACACAAATAACTCAGTTCTTCCTATTTTCCTTCCGATCAAACAAGGTTCTTCAGAGATATTTATATCAAATTTAATAAAAGTAATTCTGAGATCCATTCCTTCTTCCAGCTCAGAAGGGGAGAGGTAGAGCACATAAACGGTCAAAAAGATCACATCCGGTCGTTTGATTTTGGACAAAGTCTAATCAGTTCTTTTATCTTAATAAAAATGAAAAAATGAAGAGAGAAAGCATCTTTTGCGGTTTGGAAGTTATCATATACATGGACCTTTTACATATTCTCGCATATATTATTCTGAAAATAGCCTAAACATATTTAGAGCGCTTTAAAATACGTGTTTCCGTTGAATTCTTAATGCCTAGGTTATTCGTAAAAACAAACCTCTAAATTTACTAAGTATATATTAAGAAAACTGTGTGTTGTAATACATCTTAAGACAGCATGCCGTTATAAATTAAGCTACGTTTTTGTCTGACTAGGATACAAATTTTACAAAATTTAAAACGAAAAAAACATTTGCTCTGCTCGACCCCTATTTTGTAGATATCAGGTTGTCATGATAATAATAGTCTATTCAAAGATAATGTATATTCAGGTATTGTTTATTTATATGTTTTGGGGTTTGTCATTAAATTTCGTCAAGTTAAATATGTTTTCTATTTTGAATCTTGCAAATATCTTGACTTGAACCCCAATGCTACATTTTTACTTTTAAATGAATAAAGCTTTATGTTGAAATGAAAGGCAGTTATTAGGTATTTAGAATTAGTTTTCATCGCATTTAATTTGGTTCTGGAATATCCCATTTGGACAGAGCGAGTTTTTTTTTTAAATTTGCACTAGTGCCTGTTTGTACGAGGGTAACCCCAAAAGTAAGGTCTCCAATTTTTTAGAAATAGAAATAAACCATTTATTTTCCATGAAATATGCATCATTTTAAGGATAGATCAATTATCTAGTTTTATACATAATCGCCATTTCGCTGGGAAGCTCAGTCTAGGATTGGCAGCCGTTGAGAATGGAGCTCCCGTTGCATGTTTCCGCCAAGTGTGAAGTTCGCGCAGTTAATCGGTTTTTGAATGCAAAAGGGGTTGAAATGCTTGAAATTCATCTCCAATTGATGGAAGTGTATGGACAATCGTGTATGAATGTCAAAAACGTTCAAAAGTTGTGCAGAGAGTTTACATCCGGTCGTACTGAAATTCAAGACGAACAAAGGAGCGGGAGACCGTCAATTTCTGACGAGACTGTGGCGAAGGTCGAGGAAATCATGCGTAATGATCGGCGGATCACGCTGGATAAACTCTGCATTTTGGATCCTTATGTTTCTCGAAGCACCATTCACAGGATTTTAACGGAAAAGTTGCAACATCAGAAGACGTGTGCAAGATAGGTTCCGCGAATGTTGACTGAAGACCACAAACGGCAACGGGTTGATTCTTCACGTGAATTACACGAGATTTGAACCACCCACCGTCTAGCCCGGACTTGGCCCCAGCAACGTCCACCTGTTCCAATAGTTGAAAGAATATTTGGCCGGAAAGCGATTCAGCTCCGACAAAAAGGTGAAAGATGAAGTTCAACGTTTCCTCAAGGACATGGATTATTTTTAGAAAGAAAAATTACTTTAAATTGGAGATCTTACTTTTTGGGTAAACCTCGTATGTACAGTGCATTATAATACTCAATTGGCTTAGGGTTAGATGAATTAACGTAACCGATATCATGAATTTTTGACTACTGCTGCTCTATTAGAGTTCTCAGCATATGCTGTAGCATCGTTACTTAGAAATCATCCTATTAAAGTACAGCTATTTAGGATTTGATAACTTAGAGAGATTTGTGCTGAGAAAATAGCAAACAAACAAATTAGGTGATCGTTAATATTTAGACTCCCGATTCCTTCTAAATTTATATCGTTTATTTAAAATGGGTAATCAACTTCCTTACTTATAAAGCTATCAATGGCGCTTTTGGAATGGTTTTGGTTTGCGGTTATTTTTTCAGTTTGGTGGGTAATTTTGCTGAAATCGATTTCTGGAGACGTTCTTCCTCAGTTGATTTAGTTTTAATGAGTTTTATCATAAGCACATACGAATGAGCTCTAAACAACTGCACATCGCAGGAGTAATAAATATCATGAAAAATAATTTATGAGGATGGATACGAGGGTCATCCGGAAAGTAGTACCCGTTCGTGCCGCATGAAGTGCTGACGACGCGAGTAGCCGCTGGACGAGGTCAGATAGCTTCAGTGGCTTGTCTGCCTTCTCTGAGCCAAGTTGCGTGACGCTAGCATTGCCTGTGTTGTTTCTGTGATTGTTTACAATGTTTAAAAAAATTGAGAACGCCGCCAGTTGTGAAGTGAGGGCAGTGATTAAATTCCTCAATGCAAGAAACGTTCGCCCATGTGATATTCATCGCCAATTAAAGGAGGTGTATGGAGACAATGTAATGGACGAGTCGTCTGTTCGGCGGTGGTGTCGCAACTTCAACATGGGGAGGGGGAACACACACGACGATGAGTGTTCGGGGAGACCGTCTGTCATTACAGACCAACTGGTGACCTCAGTTGACGAATTCGTGAGGAACGATCGGCGCGTCACAATTGATGACATCTGTGAGCATTTTCCCAATGTTTCTCGAACAATTGTTCATGAAATTGTTAAACACCATCTGCATTATGCAAAAATTTGTGCAAGATGGTCCCTCGCATGCTTACAGATGAGCACAAAACCAAGCGTATGGCTGCAGCACTGACGTTTTTGGGACGTTATTCTGATGAAGGAGACTCTTTCTTGACTCGCATAATTACTGGTGACGAAACATGGGTTTGTTATGCATCACCTGAGAGTAAACGACAGTCAATGGAGTGGCATCATGCTCATTCACCAAACAAACCAAAAAAATTCAAGACAGTTCTGTCCACCAGGAAACTCATGGCAACCATTTTCTGGGATCGACGAGGTGTATTGCTTATTGATTTTATGGCCCGTGGAGACACTATTAATGCCAATGCGTATTGTGAAACATTAAAGAAATTACGGCGGGCAATACAAAATCGGCGGCGAGGTCTATTGTCTACTGGTGTCATTCTCGTTCATGACAATGCCAGGCCTCATGCAGCTGGGATAACACAAAAACTTTTGCAGCAATTCAAATGGGAAACTTTCGACCATCCACCGTATAGCCCGGACTTGGCCCCTTCAGATTTTCATCTCTTTACAAAGCTTAAAGACTTTTTGGCAGGAAAAAGATTTGACAGCGATGAAGAACTTAAAGAAGGAGTGACCCTGTATCTCAATGAGCTGGCGGCGAAGGACTATGCAGCAGGAATACAGAAACTTGTCACACGTTATGACAAATGCCTTAATTTGCTTGGAGATTATGTTGAGAAGTAGTTTAAAGTATCCTCTTTCAAATAAAATTTTTTATGTTTGTTAATATTTACTTTTGTGTCTTTATTTCACGAACGGGTACTACTTTCCGGATGACCCTCGTATTAATGATAAGGTTCAATCCCAAAGAAATATATTTTAATATTTTAGAAATTGATATTCTCAAAAAAATATTTTTTTATCAGAAACGATGTTATAAATATTTGATAAGGATTATAGGATATAATATGCATAATTACAAATAGAAATACAAATAGGGAGATGGTACTGACATAATTATTTGGTATTTTACTCGAATAGCATAATTTTAGGTCTAACATATGAATCTATCGTTAATTGGATATGATATAATGAAAAATAATCAAATATACTGAATAGCAATAACTACCTTCATTGACCTGAAATTGGGGACTTTTACAGGGACGCACCCAAAACTGGTAGGACTGATTTTTTTACAAGAATTTTATTGACGATATACTTACATCGACTTAATAATCTTCAAATTTTGCTTCTTGAGCTGCTACACACTTAGTATAACGTTGCTTCCATTCCCCGTACGCCCGCAGGAAATTTTCTTTGGGGATGCCGTTGATGACCCTTGTCGAAGCCTCTTGAGCGGCCTTTGTCGAGTCAAAACGTCGTCCCTTGAGCTGTCTTTTCATCAGGGGAAAGAAGAAGAAGTCCGGTGGTGCCAGATCGGGAGAATAGGGCGGGTGCGGCAACGTGGCAACGCGGTATTTGGCCAGGAGCTGTCTGACGACGTGCGCGCCAATTAAGAATTTTCGGCCCGATCTTGGCGCACACCTTGCGCATGGCCAAATCCTGTGAAAAAATGCGTTGGACGTTGGATACAGACAGACCCAACTGGTCTGCAATTTCTTCCCAGGTTAAGCGACGGTCTATGTCAGTCGGTCCGATCAGCAGTGTCCTCATTCTGTCCACAGTCGTGTCGGTTCTTGCCGTCGACGGCCGTCCGGAGCGATGGTGTTCTTCAACGAGCTCCCTACCCTCTTTAAACAACCTGTACCACTGTGAAACGGCTTAAGGCAGTGTCCCCATAAGCCTGCTTGATCATATCGAGGGTCTCAGTTGCCGTCTTCCCGAGTTTCGCCCAAAACTTCACGGAATAACGTTGCTCTAAATTCAGATTCAATTTGTTTTTCGACGGGGACAAAAACCTGGCTTCACTAAAAACGGTGTCCTCACTCAACGACAGTCCGCAGGCGACTGAGGTTGGTGGCGGACTTTTGCTAAGAGCCCCCTCCACCTTACCCTGCCAGGAAGACCCCCCTCCACCCCTCCGTTCGTGCCAGAGAAAATCAGTTTTACCACTTTTGGGTGCGACCCTGAAAATTAGGGTTTTTATAAGTTCATTCCAGTAAATAAACAGACACGACGGACAGCTAGTAACTTTGCAACAAAACTTTTCATTTCATTATATTGGTAATTAAAACGCAAACCCTGCGGACCTATATATTGAAAAATCTAATGATTATCGTGCGTTAACGTCAACTTTTTATGCATCGTTTTATTTTCCAATTGTTTCTTTAGTTTGCGGTACTGTCAAATTCTATTGTCTCCAAAATATTTTTCGTGAATGAGAATAGATACTGAATGTGATTTTGTTAAAATAAGCCAAAAATAATTATGAAGACAGGACATAAATGTCTACGCCTTACCGTACATAAGGTTCATAAACCTGCCACTAGACTGAGAAGCATTATCAATATTTAAAATGGCATCATGGTGTAAGTTACAATGTGTAATCATCCGTTACCAACACTTGTGCGTAATTCAACACCTTTCAAAATTCATTCTCAATCGAGTGAGTCATGCGGTATTGCTATTTTGAATCTGAGAAAAGTTCTTTTGTGGGTACCGTAGTTCGAAGAAGGCCAAACATCGCGGGGCAACGAGTCTCAGAAGCTTCGGCCATGGACCAACCGGTTTCTCAAGTGAGAAAAAAATACATCCACAGAAGAGTTCTCGGCGCCGATTAGATCATGGCATCAATGTTGTGAAAAATGTGCATTTCTACAAGAATATCATACTGAAAAGTGGCATAAGTTTTTAATTGCTAGTATAACTTGTTAGAAAAATGACGAGACGCATTAAAACAGTAAGGCACGTATTATGAAGTGATCTTATAGAAAAATAAATCTTATTAATAATGATTCTAGCGTAGGCAGGTGAGTTTGAAAAAAATATCCCCGAGCAGGTGATTTCACTTGAGGAACTCAAGCAGTTCAGCTAAGTAACTCCATTTACTAAATTATCCTCTCTTAGACCAAGTCTTACTTTATATTAATTCCTAATGAACTATATACTTTCGATCCGAGAGATAAAATGAAGTAAAAAATAAAATATATAATTGTTATAAAAAATGATCTAATATTTTTATCTTTACCCAAATGAATTTTCACACCATTGTTTTTAATTTTATAATGATCGCTCAGCCGTATAGCCTTCTTAATCCTATTATTTTTTTTATAGTCTTATATTTCCATATCTCATATCTTATTTTATTCTTAAGGTACTTTCGAATTTCAGCCGTATTATTTTTGTGTATACTTTAACCGATTGTAGATCTAATTTACAAACAATTCCTGTCTTCCAATCAATAATAAAAAAATAAAACTTTCCACACTTACTGATTTCATTGTTTACGTATTTATGCACTTATTCTCCTTTCTTCTCGATACCGTGGCTTTTTTCTCTCCTCTGCTTAGTAGTGCATTTTTAACTGTCATCCCATTTTTGTAATGTCAAGCCAATTTCGAAATTTATTTTCTCAGTTCTGATAAATGTGATACTATTATTCAAACCATTGTATTATCTAACAGTATTCTTATTGAATAAGACCCATCCGAATCCCAGTTAATTTAAATAAATCTGACTTTTTACAAATTTAATATCTATATATTCTTATAGTGCCGTCGGAAATTTTTAATTGAACATGATTTACTACACATTTCCGCGAATATCATTATGAAAAAAAACCGAAACTTTAACGGAATTTATGTTTGGGTAGTTATTGGAAAAAATGAAAACAAATGGTAAAGTTTCAGATATGATATCCATTAACTTATGTTCAAATATTATCCATTCGGAAATGTTTTGGATTTAGCTCTGAGTTTGAAATCTCTTGAATGAGAGCGTCATGGTTGATTTTATCCTAAAACATACGACATGCATCGTGACACAGGCGGTGAGCATACCTATGACTAAAAATGTACAATGTACAATAAAGAATATGTTCCTAGCGTCTCGGTCGTGGAGAGAATGGTCACCCTTCGTCTGCTTGGCCCCTTTTCCCCATGATGCATGGGTGTGGAGGGAGAACGTGACCGCAAAAGTTATGCGATACATATCCATAGCTGGGCTGTTTTCACCGACTCATTTTTCCACGAAATTTGGCCGCGCGTAAATGAAAATATACATCGTTAAGCGAAAAGGTAAAAAAATGAGCAAAAGACATGCTATGAAATATTATCCTCACAGAAGTCTTCGCAGGCCGAACTACTCTTTCCTGCACCCTCCTCTATCTCCCGCCCTCTCCTCCCTCGCTTCCCGTTCCTTTCCCTCTCGGGTTTCGACGGAAGAATAGCTCCATTAAACGGGCCGTAGATAATAAAACACTCACATAGGCAGTTTGTTTAAAAGTTTAAAAAAATAAAGGGACCGAGAATGGGGTTGGAGGAGAGGGTTAGAGAGTGGAGGAGAGGGTTAGAGAGTGGAGGGGAGGGTTACAGAGTGGAGGGGAGTCGGGTTAAAGGGGTGGGAGAAACTCGTAAAGAATGTCACTTTAATTAATTTGCGGAGGAAGAACTTTTGAGCCTCGGCGTTTTATTTACGTGGCCTCGGTCCTTGAGGTTTTAAAAACCCCACGGTAGATTAAAAAAAAGAAGGGAAGAAATTCGTGTGACGGACGGGGTTTGGTCAGAAGGCGGGAGGATACGTGGGGGTGGGGGACCCTCCGTAAGGATGGGGAAAGTGCGACGGGCACATAGAGGGGGACAGTGAGGTCGGCGTGAGAAGATCGGAGTCGGGGGCGGGGAGTTCGGGCCGCATAAAGAGCAGGGCTGATCCCGTCCTGGGTGTGGGTGTCGCCGACTCGCATGAGGTCCACATAAACCTTGAGAAGGGGCTTAACCTCGGGTTTTTAGGGGGTTTAAAGGTGCCGCATTAAATAAAGCAGAGGGCAGTAATTCCACCGTGGGCTCCCCATTAGCCTCCACGCGTCTTCATTGTGGCACCACTTGCGATTCGCACTTTCCTTTCTTTCCGGGAGGTGTAAAACGTGGTATATGGGACAGGGCTCGCTAAGTAGTGGCGCCCTCCCAGCGGGAAAAAGACCGAGTCCTGATGACATCCCGAATACTTAGTAACTCTTAGAATCTCTCGGTCAGCCCAGGTTGCCCCATTTGAAATCTTAATGGTCTACATAAAAAAGGCAAATCTTCATTGATTCGCATGAAACAAAAACCACTACGAAGTGAACACATTTTGGTTGATATCACCGTTTCAATCTTACGTAAGAAAACCTTGAAGTTATTGCAGAACTGTTGCAAAAAGTAAATCAATTAGACACTTAAATACACTCCGCCCATAGACTTCAACCTTGTCGTCGTGGAAGGGCATGTGCGTTCGGATGACCCCTGACTATGGTGGCGGAAGTAACGATAATTGCTCCTAGTACGGTCATCCACGCCAGATAGGTTGAAGGCTTGGAGGCAGACGAAAGATTTTACGATGGACAGTATAGAGAAACTCAGTTCTGGCAACTATGGGACTCGGCCCAACTGGCAGCGTGTCGTGCCTGGCAGCGAGGGAGGCAGGACTTCCGCTGTCATCATTTCACGAAACCCTTACAAAGGAAAACCGACAGCAGCAGGACAGAAAACACGGAAGAAGAAGATCTTATTAGGAACTTGTGAATGTTGAGGCAATTTTACGGACAGAAAAATTAGAGAATATAATGCGAGATATGAAAAGACGCACTATAGATATTTTAGGTTTATTCGAGGTGAGATGGAAGGGGAGTAGAAATTACTGGAGTAATAGCTTTAGCATGCATGCAGCTATGCAAGATGCATATATACAGCGGAGGGGACGAGACCCAACGATGGGTTACCACAATATTGGAAAAAAACCGTAGGAAGAAGCGTAGTAAACGTGGAACAAGCTTTGGATAGCATATTGCTAGTAAAGATAAAAGCAGAACTGACGAACTTGGTCATTTCTCACGCATACATACCTCCAACTCATCAGAAAAAGCAAGAAGTCGATAGTGGAAAACTAATGAGTGTGTTGAGCAGAAAATAGGAATAGATTGGAGGGGTAGGAGGGAAATCCGTAATCTGTACATGTCTCAGACTGCTTATGTGCGATTGGGGAACGGAGAGTCCGGATGGGCAGTGTTAAGAAGAGGTGTAAGGCAGGGTTGCCCATTATACCGATGCTGTTCAATGCATCTATGGAGGAAATAATCGAAGAAGCATGGGAAGAACTGGAGAAGGAATGAAAGTCGGCGATAAGTTCGTAAAATCAGTTAAGCTGATAACCAGATTGTAGTTTCTCTGTCCGCCAAGGTGTTACAAGCATTGATGGGTGACCTGGAAATTCAATGCATTAAATTTTGGATGAAAATCAATTTTAATAAAACAAAGATAATGCGATTTTACAGAGAGAAAAGGGCTAAGATTAACATGAAAATAGGAGGGCAAAAACTGGAGCAAGAAGAAGAGTTTACGTATCTCGGAAGTGTTTTGGACCATAAAGGTCAAAGTACTAGGGACGTAAGGGGAAGAATTGCGCTAGGTGAAGAGGAGGTAATTGTTGACAGCGACGTTGAGTAAAGATCTTAAGAAAAGGATCGTAAAAACTTTGATATGGAGAGTAGTTATGAACATTGCGGAATTATGATCACTGGAGTAGGATGACAGACGTAGAATGTAGGTTTTTGAAATGTAGGTGGAGAAGGAAGCAGAAGATAAAATGGACCAAAAGGAAAACAAATGAGTAAGCTGAGCAGTAATTGTAGGCTTTAATCTTAGGGAGACAGGAAAAATAGACAAAGGGCGTATTGATCGGCTGTGGGACGTTAAACACTGTGATAGAAAAGAGAATGTTAGGCAAAAGAGGAAGGGACAGTAATAGAATAGGGATGTTGGGCCGGATGAAGGAAGGAAATATACAGAGACGAAGAAGGGCTTGTTCTAGAGTACGATTTTTGGGTATGCTTTAATAGTAGAAACTTAATATTTATTTGGTATTAGTGTCCATCCAAAACCATAATCTTAACAAATAGATTACCAAAAAAAATTTAAACACATTTCCTTCTAATACCAGCCTCTGACCTATGGGCAAAAAAGCATTTTGCTAACAATGATATTGTAAAGTTTTTCAGAACTGGATGATATGGATGCAGAATTGTATGCCTGGCATAATAATATTAATGAAGAAATAAACATGTTTTCCATATATCTTTGAGATAGTAAATATTGAAAGTTTTCATTATTTTTCTATATTAAAATTCCGTTGTTAAAAAAAACCTAAAATTCATTAATGGTAATTATTAATAGACTATGAAATAATTTGAGCCTGAAATTAGGATCTTTTTAATAAAATATATCATACTCTATGTGTCTTCATTCAACCATATTTGTTGGGGTGCAATGTGGCGTAGAAAATGAAATCCAAACTATTCACTGTAGAGAGGTGTAACAGTATCAGAGGAGTATCGTATGTGTTTAATGGATACGTATGGCAAGTACAATTTTATTAATACTACGTACATACACTTGCAATGGTTCTAAGTTAAAAGTTATTGATAAATATTCGTATTAAAATGTAGCATATATATTTCTAGAGGGGAATGGTGGATATTTTAATTAATGCAGTGGATTTCATGCATTTTTCAACATTTAATCTGCACTTTAAACATAGTGAGATTGCAATGCAAAAGTTATAGAGTATAAAAATCATTCGCCTTGACCAAGATTCGAACGCGGATCCCTCGTTATCCGGCCGAGTGATTTTCAAAATTCTCCAAAATTTCAGAGTTTAAGAGGGCGCCTCGGTAGCTTAACTGGCTAAATCACTCGGCCGGATATCGAGGGATTCAGGTTCGAATCCCGGTCAAGGCGAATGATTTTTACACTCTGAAATTGTTGCATTGTAATGCACACGTAGCGGATGACTCCGTTAAAAAGTAACTTTTGCGGCATTTTCCGCAGTTTCTTGAAATTTATCTTGAGATTGTGTCATCCACCAAACAAAATCGATAATCATGTTGAATATTTATCACCCTGCTTAATTCTATAATGGTCAATAAGTATTGCAATAAAGATATCTGACAATCATAAGTAAGACGGGGAGCTTTCTTTGAGGCAGAAGATAGTTTTATTAAAGCCCTTTGAAAATTATGCTTGAGTGATTCGGCCGACTATCATGATTAACATAAATATTATTCAGCATTTAGATTCTAAGATTGGCAAATCTCCTTTCTATGGAATTCAAAGATGCAATTTTTTAGGGAGATTTATGCGATGGCTTCCCGTTGCCTTCCACATCGCAGTATTATGGTGGATTACCTAAATTTAACAGCAATATCTCAGATAAAAGTTTTAGTGGAGATGAAAGATGTTTATCCAATACAATTCTAAAGGAAGTTTTTCATTAGATTTTTAAAATCCTAGTAATCTTGGTAAAATAAATCATATGTAAAAGTACTATTCTTTTATTTTCTAAATTTTAAGATGTTGATATACCTAACTAAGTAAGGTATACTATTATTTTAATAAATATTAAAAAATATTTGTTACCATGCTAATCTTATCCATTATAGGTGATTATGTTCTTCCAAGTTTAAAAGATTAATTATAATATTTTCCCAGATATTACGGAGTGCTTGAAAGCGATGCGTGGTTACCACAAACATCTTCCGAACGGAAAAAGGTCAAGTGCAACGTGTTCGGGTTAACAGTTTCGCAAAAGGAAGAGGGGGAGGGAGCAATCGTCTATTCCCAACCGTGTTAGATTGCATTGTAATGAGTTGCGCGTGCAGACGGCTGAAATCCAAGGGCATGGAATCACCTCAGGGAATAAGGGAAACTTTGGCAAAGACAGGAGACGTACCATGGAGATAACTCAGCCGCAGAGGACTAAATGATGGAGTGTCTTTGCACAAGAGTGACGTGTGGGAAACTTCGCGGAAGAACACGACGTAACATAGAACTGTAGGAGAACGTAGCCTTTCTGTTTCGCACATGACGAAATAAATGGCGACGAAAATACTCCTCAAGGGTTTCCTGCTTTCTCATTGGCTATTTCATTAGTATCATGAACTCTTTCTTTGCGTCTTTTTTTGAAAGATATTTTAACTTCTGAGGACTGCATCCATTTTAGAAAGTCACTGGTTGAGTGAATAGGAAAGAGGCATAGCCCTAAAGCCCTTGTGATTTATTTTAAACTCTAATTAAATATTTACCATATGCCAAAATGAATAAATTTTGTTTCCCAAAAAAAAATACTTTTCTGCAGAGTGCATAGCGGCCATTAAAATAGTTCGATTATTTTCTAATGAAACATGTCTAGCAGTTTTTAGGGAAATGTTATAAAAATATTTTGTCCTATTATAAAAGTTTTCTAGATATCTCTCTGAAGATTTCATTAGTGATTTAAATATTCACGAAAAAGAGACTGACAGCCTCCCACTATTTATTTGTTCTGGGAGAAGAAACAGCCTCAATGAGAATCTCCGAAGTCATGGTCTATACTTGTTCATTATTAAATAATTACCCAACATTGGCCGGAACTCAAACTATAGAATTAAGCATTGAATATTTAATGCACATGCTGATATATGATGTAATATTAGGATATCCATGAGTATGAAAAAAATGACAACACTCCTATTAATACGAATTATGTCATCAGAAAGCACGAATGTGGATTAGGTTTGCGAAAATGAATGGATAATGTAATAAAAAGAGATGGGTTAAAATGCTTGCAAAATCACAAAAGATAGCTTTTATAGTGGGAAATATTATTCTATTAAAACTATCAATAAAACTATTAAAATCATCAATTATAAAAGTATTCCTCGACATGAAAAGCAGTAAGAAATACATTCAAAGTTGAATTATTAAATATAAATCTAAAGATAAGATACTTCAGCCATAGAATCATTACCGGAATAGAGACAAAATCCATTAATCAACCACAATGCTGACCATAATGAAAAAACAAATGAACTGTAGTCCTTTTTCAAAATTTGTCTCAAAGCTTGTTGAAGCCATCAGACTTTTAGAATATTCCTCATGCCGAAGAAAAGTGTAAGTTTGTAGAGCAGAAGTATTCGCTGACATTCTAAAGCGACTTGATAATCGATAAACTTTATAGAGCTCCTTTTAGATCGTAAAATATCCAACCATAATTTGTGATTTGAAGAGGTAATTATATCTTTAACCTGTTACATGATTAATAGAGAATCCATGTCTACATAAAATGGATAGCTATCTAAGAAAATTTGCTTTACATAGCGAAAATTAGCATAAATGCTCGAGGAGGTTTTTTTTTAATCAGACGTTTATTACGCTTATATTGGCAAAAATACTTTTTCTTTGGAGGTCAGGCGGTGTCTCCACCTCTTCGAGGTTGTAAAGAGCAACCATTCAACCTTCCCTGGACGTGCCACAGTGCTAATCGCGGCCAAAGCCTTCCTACCGCTACCCTTAGCCCCCGACGAGCAAAAGCTTCCACTCACTCACGTCGAAGCATTACCCTCCCCTTTTACACCCCTCACGCTTACGCCCATTTTATATTTGTCGAGGCAATCGATTGGTTGGGGGAATGCAAGATGGGTGGAGATTTCGGTTCTGTGGCGGCGGTGGTGTGGAAGCCCACGGAGTAGACGGCAAAGGTTGAAAGGAGGGAAGAGAGAGAGGGTTGGTAGTCTTGTTTGGGTCCAATGACGCAGCTGTGATGGACGCCGCCTTTGGGCAGAGGGTGGCGGAGGGGTGAATACGGAGGGAAGGCCCCGAAATTGGCGACCTCTCGTCGCCGACCGCCGTTGTCTTCCCTGGGCCTTACTCCGCCATCAATTCCCCAAAGCCTCCTCCTCCCCCGTCGTTGCTTCCAATATACCGTCACACACCCCTACCTACTCGTTATGTGCATCCCGCTTTGACAATTCCCATTCCATTTTCTGTCCGCTACCTCCTTCTATGTGCCCTCCTTATGTTCCTTCCGTCGTTTCTCTTTCTGAGAGGGGCGATGTTTCCCAACATCGCACGCTGACATGGGAATCGGGAGTTTTGGCCCGGCCACGACTCGTCTGTCACGTTGTTATAGTTACTTCAACCGAATCGATTCGAATCCCATCATCTTTCGGAGGTTTGGCCACCATTTGATCCTTTGGGAATTTAGAGCTCCCGCGAAATGGTTCTGGGAGCAGTCTAAACGATGAGATCAATCTGCCTTCCGGAATGAAGTCTGTAATTTGGTCCCTACGTTCAAGAAATGGGATCATCAAGAAGAGGAAGGGTAAAGAATTAATTTTTTCTCTTTTTTTTCAGTTCTAGAAAATTGATAGGGTATAGTATGTTTGAAGGGTAAAAATATGGAGCGAGATATAAAGAGAAGAAAACGCGAGTAGAAGTTATTATTTATTCCTAGTGCTTCCTCTATTTTAGTTAACTATGGAGATAAGATTCTCGATGTTCATTAAACCCCGTAAATATCATCCAAGTTCGTATACGGTGATTGCCTGATCCTCAGCCCGCAACGTAAGAGTCCGGAGAAACAAATGTTTCACTTACTCATAAATGTTAGAAGGAACTCTCAGAGTAACCTCATATTCAAGGATAAGGAACTCATTCCTCTGATATTAATATCGAATAGTTTATCCTTTTTTCCCACCAGGCGTTTCATCATTTCTCAAATTCATAAGCAATATTCTTCTCCCAGTATGTTGTTTCATCTTGATTATAAGCAGTTCTCATTATTTTTTATTTTAGCAAGGCATAATTGAAAATTCCAGAGCCAATGGGATCAAATATTCTCTCTCTGTCTTTTTCTAGCACCATTACCTTCCATGTTTGATGTGCATTTATCAATTTTACACTGTAGACGACTTTCTAGAGGTCAACAAATGAGATTTTTGAAAGAATTTGCATAAATTCATTTTCATCAACTCCTGATTAATTAAATAGGCACAATTTGTAACAGATTCCATTTCTATTTCTTAAAATGGGATTTCCCAGTTAGACATACGCGTTTCAGAGAAAATTATTTTTCCAGATTTCATCTATGACGAAATTTCTGTTATTTTCTTAAGCAAGGCATACCATCAAGTTGTTATTCACATCAAAAATATGTAGTTTTGTTCAATTTTGATTTTGCAATCAATTTTTCTCAATGAAAAATCAGGGAATAGTAATAATTCAAATCTTAATATCAATGTTCAAAAATTTTAGAAGTGGAGCGCTTGCATTGTCATACCAATTATACCCAGTTTCACTCATAAACATGTAAATGTTTTTTAAAGTTTTGTTGTATACCATCAGTCATGTATATGTAACATGAAAATTGATAATCTATAAACAAATATAAATTTAGCGAATACCTTTTTTTTATATTTGCTTGGTTATTAATACGTACGTTCTCGTAACGGGCAGCTATTTTCAAGTTACCGTATCTATCAGTGTATATAAATGAATAAATAAATAAATAAAAATATATATATATATATATATATTCTATATAAATAGTGTGGTTTAAAAATATAAATGTGTTTACATATATATATATATATATATATATATATATATATATATATATATATATATACAGGGAAAGGAACTGGCCCCCCTACCCTGATGTGTGAATATTCACACGCCGTCGGGCTTGGTACACGGGTGAGCTCTACTATCACCTACTAAACCGACCTTCGGGTTGATTACTGTGTTTATATATATATATATATATATATATATTTATATACATATCGATTTAAATATATACATTTACAAGTATTTTGGTATAATTTCGTTCTTTAGTTCCTATTCCGGAGTGTATTTGAAAATGTTCCCATTCCACCGCCTATAAACATCTCTTATCTTGTAAAAGTACCTTCACTTTCAGTAATGGCTACGACATATTGGTGATGTGACCTCTGTGTGGCCCCATTCCACTACTGGCTTTGTCCCTCTTCCTTATGACTTTCGCTTTCTTCTCCTCAAGAGTATGAACTCGGCCCATTGTTTCTCTCACGCCATTTCCCCCTTTGCCCATTTCCCAACCTCTCAAGTTCTCTCATTACCCCCGCCATTACTTAAACAATACCTTGTGTCGGGAAGAGTATAATATTCTTTTACTCACTAAAGAAAGGAAGAGCCAGTAACGTAGGCGAGTTTTTTATCCATTGCGTTATTTATTTAATCCTACTTCTGTGAGATAAATTGGTCATATATTATACAAACTTTAAGTTTTTCTGCATAGTTTTAAAATTAATAAATTTTAGTAGGCTCAAGCAATTATGTGTACACATTCCATTTGAAACCAATTTTTTACTAAAACGGTTTTTACAATGTATATGAAGGTTAAACTTTAATTAGGTTTAGACTAAGATTATATGAGATTATTGGGTGGCTTTTTCCAAGTATAGTATTAATATAAAAGTTACAAATACTTTTTATGTTGTTGCAAATTTGCGGTCGTGTAAATGCTAATATTATGCGCGAAATTAATGAAATATCGGAAAGGTAATTTTTCTTTTAATTTTCAAATATTTTTGTGATTATTTCATCACCCTGTTTCTTTCCATAAACGCATTCCATCTGTTAAATTAATAATTGGCCCGCTTTCTTTCCTTTGGACTTTATCAAAGAGTTGAGTGCCTCATTATAAATATATTATTGCAATATATAATGACACCTATTTTCGATTGAAAAATGCAAAGTCACGCTTTATTATAAGAATTAGAAAATGGTACTTTCTCCATAAGGAAATCCTAGTTACTATTACGTAGCAAAATCAATACTTTTCATGATTTCGTAGTATTAGTTCTAATCAATTCGCTTAAAAAGTCTTCAAAGAAAAAAGGACAAAAATTAAGTAACACCCATTTCCGTAATCAGGAGCATCGAACTCCGATGCGATAGAAAATAATTGTTTTAAAATATTTTTTAAAACTATATAATCAATATTTGTTCTTTGTCATGCCCAATGAACGTTTTATGGATATATATCCTTGTTTCATATCCAATAATAAGCAAGATCAAGTAGTGGTTATCCTGAAAACCTGCAACTTAATTGACACGACTGGATTGCACATTGCCTATGAAATAGGATATTTATAAAGCCCCCCCCCCAAATTATGTTTTTAAAGCCTGAATAAAAAAAAGATATTTACCTATAGCTGTAGTTTTAATTTTAATCACGCTATGAATATTTATTTTGATATTAATTTTTGATGGAATATATATATATATATTTAGATTGGTATTTTTGTGAAAATTTGAAAGGGACAGAAAATATCCAGAAATTAAAAATGAATTATTTTAATGGAGCTTAATGATTGTATATATAATATACATATCTGTTTTTTTATTTCGCTTCTCATATGTTTTTATTTATGGGTTTATTCATCTCTCCCTTTTAAAATGATTTACCGGTAGAGCAAACTCTTGTTTCCATGGCTCAACCTTGAGCGGAAGATGATGTCAAATTTTACGGAAAGAGGTAGTTCATCAACTGCGCTCTTAGACCCAAGGTGGGTGGGTGGTAGAGGTGTCATTGTACAGGGAGGGAGGTGTTGTCTTCATTTCTGCCTTCTGCTCCCGACAGTAGAGTTACTGCATACCCACACCCTCGGAGATGGCAAGAGAGGAGAGGGGGGATGTTACTGCGGCAGAAGAGCCGGAGAACGGCGTAGGGGTAAAATTTTCGCGCACAATTCCAGAATCCCAGCACCTTCTCTCCCGGCGGAATGTGGTTTAAAGAGTACGAAGTCGTGAAGTCTAGGAGTTGTGGATGCTTCTTTGCTCCTCCGTTTACTTATGGGCAATTAAGGAAAGGAGCCTGTATACGCCTGGTTGTGTTTACTTGTGCATGTTCTTGTTTCCGATGCCCTGTCAGTATTATTCCTCCCATGCCAATCCTGTATTTACGGCCCCTTCCTCAGCATTTGTAATTCCTGGGGGTCCCAAAGAGCTCTGTGACGTAGGCGAAGCCGGGAGCCGCTGAGACAGTGAGTTGAGCGAGGCGCAGGGGAAATATACAGCCGATAAGGTTAAGATAGAACCGTGGACCAAATGTGTGAGCGTGAGGAAATACTATTCCGATGAACCTATCATTCTTATATGCCCACACACAAATTATCTTCGACCATAGATTCTATTACTGCTGAGTAGCATATGGCAGGAAAGGAAAGTCAAGTTAAATGAGGTGATGGATGAATAGAGAGAAAATAAAAATGTGCTTTAATAATTACAATTTAAAAATTAATGGAAATGTATGGTATATAAAAACCTTTTTGATTCGGAGAAAGCCATTTTTTTAATAATATATACGGCATTGATAATTTATTTCGAATGATTTCAACACGGTATTGAATATTGTATCTGAAATTTTTTAGGCTTAACACAAGATAAAACGATTAGATGGACTCACTCATATTTTAACGATTAAAGTAGCCTTATAATTATTTTAAAACCTCATTCTCGTTACTTTGTTTACATTGAATCTCATCTAATACTTTTCACAATGATTTTATAATGTGCTAATATACTTGTAAACATTGTCTGACAGTAAAGCATGCATATCCTCAAAACTGAATCCATAAATTTCCTGGGGTATTTATTCCTTTCCTCATTACTTTCCGATCCACTTTTCTTATTTACTCGACATATACATTAAGTAGCATGGGTGAAAATTGATAACTCAGCTTTTACTTTTTTATAACACTTCCTACCATTCGATTCTCAATCCCCTACTCGAACCGGAACGGTCTTATACAAGTACAGGTTGAAGAAAATTTGCCTATCCCTTCAATTCACTCCTGTTTTCATACCAAACTCTTCATTTACACTGAATTTACTTTGTCAAAATACTACTCAAATTCTGCGACAACAATACATTCTCATTTTATTCTATATTTTATCCAGCTATATTATAAATATCTGCTTTGGGAACACAGGTGGGTTTCCCATTCCTAAATCGAAACTGATTATTATTTATCATTTACTACATCTTAATCTATTATTGATGATTGTATGAACCACTTCCGCTGCGTGTTAAACTAAACACGTTTTTCTTTAGTCCTCATATATTAATTTTTATATTTTTACTCATATATAGTCTTTTGCTTATAGTTTATATTTTATTTTTAGCTTATTAGTCTTTGACCGATCTGACTTTTCTCATAAATGCTATGAATAAGTTCATAAAAATCCTTTCCTTCCAGGTTTTTCTAAACTCTTGCGTAGTTCTGCAGGAATATTATCTGACCCCGCAGCCTTATTGATTACGATTCCCTTAAACCTTCTTTACCTCCCCATTAATTATATCTGGACTTAAGTTATTCCCCTCTTCGCCATATTTTTGTTCTTCCTGTCCATATATATGAGAAGCCAAACACACAAAATTATAGGAAAAACAAATCAGTTTAACAATAACTGACGGAGGCTCAAATGAAATAGGTAAAACCGGCGGAATTTTTGAGCCATAGGTGCTGGAGGGTCATGGATGAAAACAAGTCCTTTGAATAATTTCCGATAAAATGTGAGCTTTTTCATCTCAAGACATCAATCTTCAAATAATTTATTTCTTTTAGCATTAACATAAAGATACAAGGAAAATATGATTAAAACCTGACAGGAATTATCAAGATTTTCTTGCGCCCAAATACGAATGTGCAAAGTGTGAAATACATAATTATGAGTATAACTTATATTTTTATATTAATTTTAATATTTTTATTTTAGCAAAATTGACATTTATTTTAGGGAAATTTAGAAATAATTAGACATCTCGAAAGAAGCATTTGACAGAATAAAGACAAATAAGCTATGTAAGTTATGTAGTAAACAGTAAGCTATATTAGTTATAAGTTAATTAAATGCGACAAGCAAAGTGTAGCAAAAACTGCAATATAAAGTGTAGTGTTGTACACGTCCTAAACTAGATCTCTGAGAATGAGCGGACATTAGAGTATTTCAAAATGAAGGAATCGGGGGAATATATTTAAAAAAAAAACGACTAGTGTAACAGATAACGTTGCTGGGTGAAATCTGGAAATGGCAGAAGTGATGGGTCGATGAGAACGTGAGAGTTGGTTGAGAGCTTATGTCCCTAAAAGTTGAAAGTGTGTTAGATAATCTCAGAAAAAAGGAGAAGAATGGAATTTTGAACGGTAGAGAGACATTAAAAAAAATAATTAAATTTTGAAGAAATAAAGAAGGAAAGGTGAAAGTTCACTCGATAGGAAGTTAATGAAGTAAAGCATATTAGCTATTAGTGATCGTGAATAAGCTAATTTTGCTAGGTAGTATATATCAATAGGATAAATATTAGGTTAAGCAACTTTTTCGGTAAAAGGTGTAATCGGCGATTTGCTGATTTGAATAGGTCTGATCATCACGACTCTGTTTAAGCAAAATTCATGCAAAGGCAAGGAAAGCATGACTGATGACGTTAACGGTGGCCAGTGACCATAATTCTTATGAATATATGTGTGTATGCATACACACACATACATTTTTATTATATATATATATATATATATATATATATATATATATATATAATTATAGAAAAATATAAAGCTCAGAAATATTTCCATTTCATTTTCTATATATATATATATATATATATATATATATATTTCTGAGCTTTCCTTTACAACAGTTTATTAATAAACAGCTAATTGAAAATATGAAATGTCTTGAACTTTTCGATTATAATTTTGTTGAGGTTCCCACTGTCATTTCAAAACTTATGCTCTGCACCACAATAACATCTATGGAATGAAATAATATCCAGTAGGCATACTTTTAACTACTTAGCGCCACATAAGAGTGTAAGGTGAATATATACATATATATATTCACCTTCTTGGAAAAGCCACGAATGTGCACAATAAAATTCACTAAATAGTCATAGCAAAAACAGACACTAAAACATATTAAAGAGGGACTCACTAGTTCTCGAATTTTCGGTGGTGCAACCACCTTTCTCAAGAGGAATATATATATATATATATATATATATATATATATATATATATATATATATATATATATATATATATATATATATATATATATATATATATAATGTATAGGGTCGAACCCAAAAGTGGTAGGACTGATTTTTTCACAAGAATTTTATTGACGATATACTTTCATCGACTTAATAATCTTCAAAGTATGCTCCTTGAGCTGCTACACACTTGTATATTTATTTTACTTGTATAACGTTGCTTCCATACCCCGTACGCCCGCTGGAAATTTTCTTTGGGGATGCCGTTGATGACCCTTGTCGAAGCCTTTTGAACGGCCTTTATCGAGTCAAAACGTCGTTCCTTGAGATGTCTTTACATCAGGGGAAAGAAGAAGAAGTCCCGTGGTGCCAGATCGGGAGAATAAGGCGGGTGCGGCAACGTGGCATCGCCGTATTTGGCTAGGAGCTGTCTGACGACGAGCGCGCCATGGCACGGCTCGTTGCCATGATGAAGCACCCAGCAGTTTGCGATGGCCGGTCGGACTCTTTTCACGCGTTCTCGGAGGTGGGTGAGCACTTGCACGTAAAAGTTCGATTTTCACAGTCTCCCCTGGTGGGACAAACTCCTTGTCAACCACTCCATGACGGTCGAAAAACACAATCAACATCGTTTTGACTTTTGATTTGCTCATGCGAGCCTTTCTTGGGACGCTGAAGTGTGCCATTCCGCGGATTGTCTTTTCGTTTCGGGGTCATATTGAAAAACCCATGTTTCATCACCAGTTATCACATTGTGCAAACAATTTTCATCTCGGTGTAAATTGGCTAACATTTCTACGGAAAGGCGCACACGCGTTGCCTATTGGTCGACACTCGAATTTTTGGCACCATCTTGGCGCACACCTTGCGCATAGCCAAATCCCCTGTAAAAATGCGTAGGACGTTGGATGCAGACAGACCCATCTGGTCTGCAATTTCTTCACTGGTTAAGCGTCGGTCTGTGTTCAGCAGTGCCCTCACTCTGTCCACATTCCTGTCGGTTCTTGCCGACGAGCTCCCTACCTTCTTTAAACAACTTGTGCCACTCAAATACTGTGGAATGGCTTAAGGCAGTGTCTCCATAAGCCTGCTTGATCATATCGAGGGTGTCAGTCGCCGTTTTCCCCAGTTTAGCGCAAAACTTCATGGAATAATGTTGCTCTAAATTCAGATTCATTTTGTTTTTCGACACGGACAAAAAACCTGCTTCACTAAAAACGGTGTCCTCACTCAACGACAGCCCGCAGGCGACTGAGGTTTGTGTCTGTTGCTAATAGCCCCCTCCACCTTACCCTGCCAGGCAGACCCCCCTCCACCGCTTCGTGCGCACCAGAGAAAATCAGTCTTAACACTTTTGGGTGTGATCCTGTATATATATATATATATATATATATATATATATATATATATATATATATATATATATATATATATATATATATACTCGTATGAGGTGTAGGTTTTAGGTTTTGATCGGTTATAGGGTAGTTAACATATGGTTAGGACAAATCTCATCCCCATTCTCTAATAATATTATTGCAATGTTTGGTTTTACAACCGCTGCACGGGAGTCTAACATTGATCTTTCTTGAGCCATGCAATTCAAGAGTTTATAAACCTCAATTTTTCCGGATTCACACCATTTCCATCTGCTATATGAAAGCAGGACAAATGACCACCATACGGCACGTCGATCACAAAAATATCGTTTATTTCAATTTACGCTCGAGTGACCTTTTACCTTTTACTTCTGGACCGCTGCAAATGGAGATAACCAAGACGATTTTTAGAAATTCATCAATTCCATCGCTTGCTGTTGTAGGAGGAGGAATCGAGTTGGAGAAAATCCATCACATAGATAAAAACAGTTGGATATGGCGTTGGCGAGCTAGCTGTTGATGGTGGTTCTAGGGCTGGATCGTAGTTACAACAAGATAAATCGTTAGTAATGAGAGAAAATTGTGCAAGGAAGGGTAACGCCGGAGGATTGGTTTTGGATCCCTAGCATGCTGAGAGCTAAGGAGATAAGACAGCATGAAGTATACTTGCTGATGAAGGTAGACGTGATAGCGACTTTCCAATGGATACTTTACTTATCTATTAGATATTTTTGCTCCATATTCTCTCTGCGTCACAATCTTCCTCGATCAAAAATTACATTTGGCACTCGGATTAACGGTGTTTTTAAAATTAGAGTCCACTGAGAAAATTTAAAATTTCTAATTTACCTGGTCTGTACTACTATTTTTTCACCCGAATTTCGATGCATAAACAGAACATGAAAAAAACTGATGTCGAGGAGAGCAGATTCTCAGTATTCCACCAGTATTCATTAATTTAAAAAAATCCTCCAACACATATATTCTTTTGTTTCACCAGAAACAGTGAATCATAATGAAGGCAGCGTAGTGAAGAGAAAGATGGTAAATACTTCTACAATGCTGTATAGATAGGCGTTATTGCACCGGTTCTTCCTGAGGATTTATTTTTCTCATTAGAATCTGAATTTATATAGTATATGTTTCTTCGGAGATGTTAAGTGAATAATAAAATGAAGTGAAATAAAATAAAAGGAAGTGAAAGAAATTAAATTAATGAAAGAATGATGGTATTTGACTTCAAATTCATATTATTGAGAACATTCAGGTTGAATTATTACTTAAATTTTTTCCTAATTAGGGATATTTAAATTTGTGGACACTTACTTACAAAACTGTAACACTGGTTTTTCCTTTTCTTCCTGAAGAATATTAAATAATAAAGACAAATGATTAGTCTAATTTATGATGTTATTTCACTACTGATGGACGTAGAAGAAATATTCATATTAAATTTACTCCCTCTTTCCCCTTCGTCTAGAGAAAGTGTGATGTGCCATAAATTAGAGGTAGACACATTCATAGCTGATATTCAATGGAAAAGAAGATATTTAATGAATTTAATCTGCTTTGAATTTATATTTTTAAATATTCATTTGTGTAAGTTTTAGCGTTTTCCCGACGCACAATTGCAGTGAAGCCTTCACGGGATCTCCAACGGGTCAGGTGCCAACGTTTCGATGCCGAAGTTAACCATCGAAAACTCGGGAGCTGAAATTCTGATCCGATGGAAACCCATAAAGGGCTTCACCACAATCAAATGTGCCTTTAAAAGTATTTAGTTTAGTCTTAGGAGGGTTAATCCCCTCAAAAGTGAGATTTTATTTGGAATGAAATTACAATGGCAAATTTATATTAAACGTTTACTAACATAACGAAAGAACATTTTTTAGTTGTGTTTTAGTTAACAAAATGTTAGTTGTGATATATTTTATGCGTGTATGAAATTTTTAAATATATCTAGTGCGTAAGTTTTTACTCTTAAGGAGTTAACACTGATTTCATTAAATAACCATTTCCAATAAAAGTTAAACTATTCCTCATTAATTTAATATATGCTACGAGATAGTTTTATTTACGGCATTATCAAAAGCTGTCCTCTTGAGCCATTGCATTACTTCATATCCATTTACTATATGTGAATGTGCAAAAACGACAAAAATACTATTTCCCCATTATATATAATTTAAATCTTGTTTATAACAATTTGAAATACAACATTTTGAGCAGTGTTTAGTCTTTATAAATGGGAAATTTAAATCCGGATTATCATATTTTTTTCAATTCCTCCTATTGCAGTTTTAAGTAACTTTCTCTGCATAGGTTTCAGTACTACATCAACATATTGAATTATTTCTGACTTGAAGTATCTGGTTCATTCTTTTTCTCATTAATAAATTGTGTTTAATTATTTTTATCAATCGATTTTTATTTTTAATGAGAGACTTTTTATCATATTATGAAATAAAATGCTGGTATTCTGCATTTAAATGTGAATTAATTTCTAAATTCCAATTCACCTATGTGAAAGTTGTGTTGGTTGCTCCATTGAACATTTTTATATTTCTTCATTTGTAATAATTATTTTTTTCACGCATAGGATTAATGCATATTAGGGTTACAATTACACAAAAATATTATTGGAAATGTTAGAAGAAAATCTTCGAATGGAAATTTTACTAACCCTATTTTCAATTTTATTATTTATTTTGTTATACTAACATGCAAAATAAGGTACTTCACTGGATAATTACTCTCGTAATATATTGCCATTATGATGCCTTCATATTGTTGAGGTGTAAGATTTAGGTTCACTTTAATTTTCTGATAATTATTCTTCTCCGTTAAATTCTGTCTCTTAATTTCTTAAAAATTATCAACAAAATACCACTCTCATATTGTTAAATATTGACAAAATTTTAATATTTTCTGGTGTTTTGAGTGCCATCACTTTGCCCTCATTTTTTGGCGTTGAATTCTTAATTTTTTGGTGCAAAAAGCAAATGTGTTTATGTACCTAATATTTGACCATGAATTTATTTAACGAGATACGCACCTGAAATAAAGTTCAAGGTTACATCCATGGAACATTTATTGTACACATGATAATGGTTCAAAAATATTAACATCTTTTTACTGTCCAAAGGAGAAAAGGAATGAGTTCAGTTAGTTTTATTTCAATTATGATACTTTGTATGTTTAATTGTGGATTGTAACGTTGATAATTTATGTTTATGGTAACTTAAATATTTTGCTGCAATGTTGAATAATCATGATTTACTATTTGTGAACGTTTTGTGAATGAATCGTGTGGCGGAGTACTTTAAAAACCCCACGGGATTAGTTTGACGGTGGTAGGTAATATGCCTTTTTTATTTGTTTTTACGTAGGTGGAAAGGAAATGAATGGTAGTCAAGTAGGCATGAGACGCTGAATAAACGCCGATGAAAGGAAATGAGAATGCTTCAACTCCAAAAAAATGGCCTTAGCGTTGTCCATGTAGGAGGTCGGATGAGGTAAGAGATGCGAGAAAAAAATAAAGGAACGCCATGAAGCAAATTCATGAAAAATCGATGGGAAATTGCGTAAGAAAGTAAGTGATTTCCCAGAGCCAGGATAGGTATAAAAAAATGGAGACGGGAGGTATAAGGCTGGTGAGTAAACGGTAAAATAATTGATGAAGAAAGGAAGGGGGATGAGGCCGGGGTCCCGAATCGAAGATGCGGAGAAGGTGCGGAGGAAGGTAGTGGAGGGAAGAGTGCCAGCAGTGGGAGGTGAAAGGGAAAGGGGGAACGGAAGGGAAGTGAGAGACGGAATGCAATCGTGGTTTGAGTGATGAGAGGTAGATAGGTATTAGAGGGACCCTGACAGCTGTGGAGGGGAGGGAATGAGAGGGAAAGGGTGCGGTATAAGGGGTGGTAGAGATGAAAAAAGCCACCTGGAGGAAAACAAAGACGAAGTGAATGGCGGGTGGATTGACATGTAGGGCTACAGCTTTTATTGGAGTGTAATCCGAGAACACCACGCCTCAAATAACATTCACGTGCAAAACGTGAACTTGACGTATAAATAAAAAACATGTAGTTACGCAAACCAAAGCTTAATTACCTTTGCTTTCGGGAAGTGTTCAGTTCTGTACGTGGATGACCTTAACGGATTTCATAGCAAGTATGCGAAATTTCTTTCAAAATTTAGATTTCGGCCTACGTTTAGAGAGATTATTATTGAAGAAAGATCAGTTTAGTCTTTTTTTGTACATTTTTTTGTATCCATGTCTCTACTTTCGAAATATTGCAAATTATCCTGTTCAATTAAGTTCTCATTTAATGTTAAATGCAATGAAATATTTGGTTGTCATGATCCGTCTTCCTTGTGTGTAAAAATAATAATTGGCATGGATAATTCAATAAAATACAGAAGAGGTATCATCTCGTGAGTATTAAATCAAATACCCTTATAAAACATGGTCCAAAATATAAAAAATAGATTTTATTCTCAAGATGCTCTTCTTCGATTAATTTTTCGCTTTGAGAAGAAAAATCATTGACTGATGAAGCTAACTTTACTCAGATTATATGAAACCATTTAAAATTCCTAGCTCTGGAATGATAAATAATATTTAGTTGTTTTTACGAGTACTATGATGATGACAATGATTTAGAGAGTACTATGTTGATGAGAGAGATTTATTGTTCCACAAACAAGTAAGAAATGATTAAGTGAGAAGTGAATGTGATTTTCTTACTCGATTAATGTCAGGAATATCTATCTATTTGTATTGTGAAAAGCATATCCTTTGAGTGGCCATTAGATACTTCCAAGAACACATACTAGGTAGTTGTACGCTTTTGCCCAAATTATGCTACACTTGTAGTCTCATATTCCATCACAGCATTTTAACAGGGATATTAGTAAATATTTCAGAAGTAAAATTTAAACAGTCTGATGCTTTATATCTGCATGGGTAATTTAATCTGGCTGTAAACATTTTTATGATTTGAATACTTCATTTTCGTTTAAGGTATGAGAGAAATCCTATGGAGGCAGAAAAAATGGATGAAAGGCGTATTTAGCGGTAGTGAAATGTTGAAGAAGGTAATAGAGGGGAGAATGTTGGGCAAGTGAGGAAAGTGCAGGAACAGGATAGGGATGTTGGACGGGATGAAGGGAGGAAAGAAGTACACAGAGATGAAGAGGGACCTGATGTAGACGAGGTTGCTGGATTGGGTTTTATTTGGAGTTACAAAATGTTTATTTGATTGTTGTGTCCATCCAAAAACCTACCTTAACCAGTAGATTATCTTATGATAATCTATTACATATTAGATTTTACCCTCTCAAATATTTAAATTCACACCAAAGGGTAATTCCGTTTAATTTACTGTGATGGTGTCTCCATTAGTATTGAATGTATTAAAGGTAAGTTTTGAACCGTCCTTGACGAATATTTCCTTTAAATTATCGAGATACCTTACTTGGAAGAAGACGTTTTTGCCATGATTATTAGAAGCAAATAGTCGTTTGTCATCTTCCTAAGGCTTGAATTGGTGAAATACCTAGAATAAAACTGTTTTGGTAAAATTATAAAAATTTTTGTCCCTTCACCATGAAGATTTGAAAACCAAAGCAGCCAAAAAAAGAACTTCACTGCATTATTGGTTAAAATTGACTACTGAAATATTTACTTAGATTCCTTTTAAGATACTCTAATCAAATAGAACCATAAACACAGTAATCAACCCGAAGGTCGGTTTGGTAGGTGATGGTAGAGCTAGCTCACCCATGTCCTAAGCCCGACGGCGTGTGAATATTCACACATCAGGGTAGGGGGGCCAGTTCCTTTCCCTGTGCCGGTTATGGTTTCCCAGGAAGATCTGGTACCCGAAAAATCAACTAGCTTGGGTGGAGCTGCAGGTGCCCAAAGTGCCTTGCCCGGGAATCGAACCCAGCACCCTCTGGTCAGCAGTCCAATAGGTATATGTTATAATCATATTTTACATATTACTCAATAAAATATAATAATTAATCAGCTCTTTAAGCTTTTATAGCAAAGTTATTCAAAATTGGCAAACTTTTCTTTGGAATAAAAATTTGTAAATAATTTGGCAATAGCGCTTAAAATTAAGAAATAATTAATCTGATGCTATTTATCTATCAGATGCTTTTAAACGTCCTGAAAGGTATATTGAGGTGAATGCAAAATCATCTGCTTCATTGAGAAAAGGACATAAAAATTTTTTGTTGTAAAACTGAATGAGACTTTTGCGTAGATACCACTTATTTTAATGGTTCTTACTTTTTCGTGACTAAAAACAGGAGAAGACGGTTTCACGATGAAAGTAACGATCATTAAGTGGAGTGGCATTTACTTTGAGCGTATATTTGAAGTTATTTTTTTCATTTTCTAATATGGAAAGAAAAAATCCGAGAGAATGAGGAACGGAGAAGGTAATAAGAGGAACAGTGAAAAGGAACGATGTAATTAAAAGGGAATGGGGGTTAGATAGGAAGGAAGTCTCTCTACTTCACTGACGCGCTAAAAAGGTTTCCTTGAAAAAAAAACGGAAAATAAAGGAAACTCTGGCATGGGATATGAGAGTACGGGAACGAGAGTGAATGGATAAAGAAAGAACAATGGTTAAGAGGATGGAGAAAAAAGTGAATAAGGATGAAAGAAGTTGGCAAAAGGAGGAGATGCAAATTAAGAAAAGGGCAATAATGTAATCACCTAGAAGAAAGATGGACGAAGGAATTATGACGAAACGGAGGCACGGAAGGAATTGAAATGTGTAAAATAACCGCAAAGACGAGCGAACGCAATCCGAGGCGATATTAATTCGAGGAACGGCACGTGTCAGGGCACAGACGCAAAGTCTTTCACGTAATATCCCCACCAAAATGCAACTCGACTCGTTTCAGCGTACAGCATGAGTAGTTTTGGTATTCAAAGAGAAAAAAGCTCAACGAGCAACAGGGAGAGATTAATTGAGCACTGAGTTGATTTAGTATGCAACAGGAGTACATTCCGCAAAGAATACGAATAGATTCAATGAGAAACATGAGCACAATCAGCGAAATCCAGAAAGGACTCAACGAAATGGTATGTGCTAAAATTTTTTGACGAATTTCTTTTTTTGGAATTGCCACGGATGTATCAGGCTTTGCAATCATGTCTTTGAAGTGTTTATGAGCACACAACCACTTCTCTTCGTCTATTGGTAGCCACGTTTTCATCCTCATTAGTTTGGGAATAGTAATTTTCACCGAGTGGAAAATTTGGGAATTGAACATTCTCCTCAAATTCGATTTAGCCCCAATATCCTCGGAAATATTTCCGGCTCATTATTCGGTTCAAGCGGCCAGGCAGAGAGAGGCAGAGAAAAAAGCTTACACGTAACTTCTTTGGGAGACAAATACAACGGTCATCAAAGTGGATGATTTTATGGCCGAGAAGCTAAAGGGAGGAAAAAAAGGCAAACGGTGTGAAAATTAAAAATAAGAAAAAACTTGGGGGAATGAGTGGAGAGGTACGAAAAAAAATGAGAACAGAAAGGCGCAGCTTGGGAAAATTTGGAGTGGGAGCGAAACGGAAAGCTTTCGGCGACTCGAATCTCGAGAGGGAGAGAAAAAAAGAGAACCCGGTATGAAAAGGGAGAGGAGTGGAGAAGGGTGTGGAGAGAGAGAGGGAGGAAGAGGTAAGGATAAGGGGAGAAAAGGGGAAAGGGAGAAGATAAGAGCATTCCAAAGTAGTTGAATAACCTCCTTCCCCCACTCCCTCTCAGGTTTGGAATTGATTGATCGGTCAACACAATGCATAGTTATGAACTCTTATACGAGGTTGGATGGGGGAGAGGGATGAGGATGGAGACGAAAGAGGTCGGGGGAGCGTGTGGGGAAGCCTGCTTAAAAGCGCGAGAAATAGAACGGAAGAGGGAAAGAAATGGCAGGGGGGGGCGGAAGAGAGAGATTAAGGACTCGAGGAATGAAGGCGGAATTGTGAGGAGGCAAAGAGGGCGGCTCTTGGATGAAGGAAGGGAGAGAGAGGGGAAGATGGGTAGGGTGGCCGAAGGCCAGGGGAATGAATAATGCGGGAGTCCTTATGGGTGAGCAGAGAAAAATAGGGAAAGACGAGGGGGGCAGAAGGGAAAGAGGCGGAACCGGTGGTGGGGTGGGTGCGTTGCTTGAGCTGAAGGGGGCATGGAAGATGGGGGTTGGTGGGAGTGACTGGCGTAATAGAAGTAATTGAAAAACTGAGCTGTCTTTCGCGGAAGGAGCTCGCAGCATAAATCAAGTTTTTTGATGCTCAGGTTATGAAACAAAATAACACGTACAAGGGCCAGGATAAGGATTTGTTAACAGGACAAGCTGTGAGTTTTGCGCCGCGAGCACCAATTTTACCACCCATTTATCTGATATTTAAAAATAAAATTTAAAACTAATATTTATGTCTATATCTGCTTTTTAATCTTTAGTTTTCTTCACCATTCCCCATGGTAAAAGGAATAGTTTCATTGAATGTCCCATACAGGCATCTCACAGTATAAACTTATAAAAATGTTCTTATTTATTGTGTGAATAATTGTAAATGTATTTTTTTACTTGTTCAATTACTAAGTCAATAAGTATTTGCAATAGTAATTAACAAACCATTCTGATCACGCAATAATTGGAATGGGCTAAGGGTTTCCTTAAACCCTCAGTTGAAAGAGATAATTGTGGCGTGAATATTTTACCTGGAATTTAATTATCATCGATGAGTTAAAGATGACGAAAATGATTAGTTTTACGAAATATTCTCTCGTGATAATTAATTTGGACGGGGAAATAAACGACGACAGACTGTGGTATTGAAGGAATGCAGAAATTATTTGGAGAGGATTGACCCCAATGTATGAGAAAATATATTCAATTTTCCGTGAATAAATGGAAAAGATGGCTAATTAACACTAATGAGTTCATTTAGAGAATCAGCGACAATATATTAAATTTAAAGGATTACAAATAGGGTAATTGCAATTTGATGTCACCACGAAGTTTGTATGGTTTTTACTCTAAAGTTATGCTACTATTATCTTCTAAATTGCATTTTATAATGTTCTCATGGTTCTTCGATTATTTGACATCCATATTGCAGTAAAATATAATGCCTCTAAGCGGCCAAAAGACATATTATAGAGAAAAAAGGTAGTATTTTTGCATCGCCAGAAAGAGGAAGCTTAATATTAATGTGTTGAAAAAGAAGTTTGTTAACTCAAGGTTTTATAAAAAAACAAAACTCATACGGGAATAAGACGGGTTCAATATCAGAAATGCAAACAAATTCAACAACTACTGCTATTCTTAGCTATTATTATCTGCCGCTACAATTTTTATGAACAATTAAACCTTAGTTTTACGTATTTGCTAAGAAGTAATCATTGTTCATTTGGCCGTACAGTTATATGTTTTATAAACAAGGAATTATGAACGTGATAGCTCGTGTTTTATTTGGTGTTCAACATATCTTGATTATAACTGGAAGCTACATCCTTACGTAGTTATCTCAAAAGTTGGATGAACTTACAAGAAATGATCATATGAAAGTACTTGCTTCATTTGAATGAATTTGGAGAAACAGTACAACTCTCACAGATATTTATGTCTGAATTAGATTTTTAAATAGACAAAGTTGTTAAGTAAGCTGCTTACTGCCAATTAACTCTATGAATTGACTTGAAAATCCACTCACCAGAATATAATCGTGTTATAAATATAACAAAAGTATTTATCTATATATACTATATTCATTGCGGACTTTTAGTTATGTATTTCAGATTCATGTTCAGTTTGGATTCTTCTAATTCGATGTATACATTTAGATTTGTGGCAACATAATATTTATTAGACGGATATTAAAAAGTGGTGCTTATTTGTGCATTATATTTTTATCAAATACTATTATTTTATTTAGATTGTTAATCGTGTTTTAAATTTGTGGGCCTTGAATTTCTTAAAATCTGAAACATTACTATTGCGAAAACGAAGGATATTAGTTTTCTTGCAGGATCTTCCCATAGCATACTAAAAGTAAGGATTTGGTAAAAGTTTCGGTTGAAACCCGATGAGCAGCGCTGTGATGGTTTTAAGATCCAGATAGGATACCCTAGTGTTTTGAGTTACAGGATATCTGCGTGTTTCCAACGACACTTAAAAGCACCTCTAAATACAACTCAGGTGGGAAATAGATATTTAAAATCAGTGTAACAGACTCTCTTCTAATAGTGGCTCTAGGAAGCATGAGCAGATTTATAGTGATTCACGATAGTGACTTTTAGTTCTTGAATAAGAGTCATTTCCTGCAAAATGTAAAATTAGAACCTTATCATCAGAAGAATTACTGAGTCCTATATTTTAGCTTTAGGAGTCACGTCTCTAGTGCACTTTCAATAATTTTAGCTAACTAATATCACATCCACAAGTTTCTCTCTCTGGATGGAAACATTTCCGAAATAATTTTTCACAATTTTCGGTTTTACTAAAAACATTGATAATTAAAATTAGCACCGTCTGCAGTTAGTTAAAATTACAATAATTTGATATCGCTGCATATAAAAATAATTTTAGTAGTTTTCCCCGTACACTCGTTAAGTTAAACACATCTGATTACCTAAGACAGAAGTCATTCGTGGGTGTTTTTCCGTATTAAACGTATTAAGTTCCTACCTAAGGAAACTACGAGATATCATGTCGATTCTTCAATGGAACACCATTGTAAATGTGTTCCAAATAAAAACCTCTCCCCAAAGGCCTTCTATTAAAACATTTTCAGACGATCTTTGACTCCTTTAACAATGAAGCTTCAACCATTTATCTGCTCTCGCCTGACTCCGTCTCTCTTTCTTGCCATGTCGTGTTTGTGGAAGCTACTTAAAGATGGCGGCGGACGAAGATGCCGTGGGAAGGAGCGGGATAACGAGGAATGAAGGTACCAGCGGTAGCGGGAAATAAGGGAGAATGGGTTGGATCCGAGTGGAAGGGATAGGGCGAAGGGTGTGGGAAGGGAGGCTATTTTGAATATGAAATGATGGAGATTAGACGGAGGTGGAGTGTGGAAGCAGGAGGTGAGCGGGGAGCGCCGAGGAAGACGCAAAGGAGAGGAGAAAGTGGAGGCTTGCTTAGCGGAGGAGACGGATAACGCTGATAAAGGCAGGGGCGACCTCTGAATCCGCTGTATTCTCTCGGTCGGTTCTTCAAGATATCAAGTATTCGGTTGAATAAGAGGAAAAGATATAAAAGTGGTTTGAATGTAAAGGAAAAGGAGAGCACAGTAAGTAGTAAATGACGGAAAATTCGTAGCGATCGAAAGTGAAGGGAATTTCTGGCGAGCTATGAGGATTATTCTATTAGCTTCTTCTTATATTTCTAGGAAGGTAAATTAATCCAGATTAGTTGCTCCCAATTCCGTTTGATACTTTCTATGAAGCTCCTATAATTTTTAATTATGTAATACCATTTTCATCGACACTTTTTTAATCATCAATAATTATATCCTACCCTCTAAGACTTAGGTCCTTTCCAAAGAATACCTCAATGAAATAAATGATCAGTTTTAAGTAAAAAGAATGTTTTTCCAATTTTGAATAGTACGACTTATATTTTTTAATTATTTTTAACGCCTTGTTTGAATTTTGGAAATACATACCAATATTTAGTAGTTATTTTTCGTTTTGGAATACTTTCAGTCCTTGAAAACGTACAGCAATCCTTGGAAACCATTTTCATGACTTCGTGTTACACTTTGACCATTATGTTTTCCTTAATTGATCTTCGATAATTATCAATGATGATTATAATCAATGGGTATCAGTATCTTCACAGAGTAATATAACC
This sequence comes from Hetaerina titia, assembly GCA_037158775.1. Lineage (NCBI taxonomy): Eukaryota > Metazoa > Arthropoda > Insecta > Odonata > Calopterygidae > Hetaerina > Hetaerina titia. The sequence continues at coordinate 89,796,960 of CM073771.1, read as the reverse complement.
TGCCGGTTTAAATCCAAAGAAGCAATTTCTGCGACGGTTAGCTCTTGCGATATCACAACTATTATATCCAAGTTACGAATTTTTCACAACCGTATTGATCATTAAAACATATTGGGTGAAAATGAAAAACTATGAAGTGTTATTACCATAAATTAGAGAAATAGGATGGAATAACTGTAATCAGACTTGTATGAAAACTACTCGCATTTATTAATCCAAATTGGTACAGAAAATGTAGAAATGCATCTAATAACCAATGCAGGGAACGTAATAATAAGCATTGGATTCTATTGCTATAGGGTTAGACGCACTAACAGAGATAGACAAATAGATAAATAAACGGGTAATTCTGGGTAATTATAGTACATTTGGTCCCTACTTCCGCTTATGGATGAGAAGTCCAAATAATTAGATATTGTTTGTCCAACTTTTTCAATTAAATTTTGGTTAAAAAATAGGACAGGTATGTATCAGCGCATGTTAAAACAAAATATTAAACTAAGTCGAATTAGACAATTGGAAACTCGTGTCCTGATTTGAATTGACTTGGAATTTCTTGTTATTAATTTAATGAATAAAACCTATTGGATGCAATTTAAAATTTGAATGGAATATTGGAAACCTGTTGATTTTAAGTTTTCATTATTATCCGCTTGAATTTTACAAAAAAATAATACATTTTTTTACCTATACGCCAAGTCTCCCGCTCTCTTTTAGTCGCCAAATTCATTTCAATACCTTGAAAAAGGGTTTTCGCACCTAACGGAACATTCCTCTTCTCCCAAACGTACAAATTCTCCGCTAAGAAAAGAACAATTTCGTCATAAACCATTCCAGGAGAGATACACTAATTAGGTGTTTTTCCGGGAGGTAGTCAAAGGAAGTATTGTATGAAGTGAAAGTCGAGGACGATAAAGTGGACAACTGGTATCACAGAAGGAAAGCACACGTTGGTTGAAATGAAGGAAAAAAACGGGCAAATTTCTTAAGAAGCTTAATAAAATTGAACTAAATGGAACATTTGGATATATTTTTTCTTCCTGAGACGTGAAACGACCGCAGCAGAAAATTAGAAACTACAGCAAGGAAAATTTCAGAAGAAACTTTGCACGTCACTAGCATGAATCCTTGTGGGTAGCAAAAATTAGGAAATGTTTATATTTTTTGGTCAAGTCGTATTAAATATTGGGCAAAAGAGTAGAGAAATCACCTATCACGTTACGGAACTCTCTTCACTACGGATGGGAAAAAGACTAAAAGAAAATATATAGCACGTATAAAATAATTCGTTTCCCCTACGAGAAGAAACCACATTGTTTTATCCTATGGAAAAACTGAATAATAGGTGCCGAGGTGTCAAGTAAGAATTGAGTCCAGAAATATGGACAGCATTTAGAGCAGAATTAAAAGGAATAACAGGAAGAATGAATGGGTATGCGAGCTTAGTACGTTGAAGACGGAGTGTTGGGGGAAGGGAGAAGAGAATTTATAGGAGGAGCCCTTGCAAAGATGGTGGAATCCATTTCTTTAAAAACTTTGGGAAAGAATTGGAAGACGAATGGCGGCAAGATGGCGTATACGTTAAGAATGGGGAATAGCCTTGGGGGAAGTGCCGGGGTTGGATGTGTGGTGAGAGTTTCTGCGGCAAACGGAAGGGATTACCAAAGGGGTCATCGGAGGGCAGGGAGAAACAAGCATCGCCTACAGGTACCTCTAACTCACCTAAAACAATGGTTATTAACGAACGTTTCCGTCGTTTGGGCTCACCAAAAATATGCGAGCATAGTGCATAAATGAAATATGTTGTTCTGCAAAACATTTTTTATCTTGATTTCACTGCTTGGTTCAAACATAAATATTCACTACAGTGACGGATCAATATTTTGTTTAAAGATTTTTATAGCAAAAAAATGTCTTAAGGTGAGGTTTATGATGAGTTTAAACCCTCTCTATTCAGATAGGGACAAATTTAGAAGCATAAGAAGTTACTCGTATGCTGAAACCGTCAAGTGGTCTGATTTTTGCCACTTTAAATGCAAAAATAAATTAAACAAAATCATTTTATAAATAATTTTGGCCCATCATTTGAAATTATTATCCTCTTTCTGTACTAATATGGGCAATACGTATAGAAGACCGATGATATATGCACCAGATTAAAGACACCGTACACTTTGACACGCAATGAAAACTAATATTACTAGGGCACTAAATTAATAAAAGAATAAATCTCCTTTGAGCATCCTCCACCTTCCAGAATAATAAAATTAAATGTTTGTCTGATAGATTGGTTGACATCTTCCTAAATCATACGCTTCCTCATGCCTCTTTCCTTGGCACATAAACATTTATTCCACAATATCTTCTCTGGGAAGGTTTCTCCTTTTGCTTTAAGGGCCTTGGCATTTTTCTACACTGTATAAAAATGGTATTTTTGGCACAGGAAGGAGTAAACTCATTCCCATACATTTTCAATGATCATTGCAATGTTTGCAATAGAGACGATATTTGATATAATTTCGACTTTTTCTCTTATATGCCAGCTCTATTTTCTCCAAAGTAAATTTTGCTATTACAGTGAAAATTAATTACCTTAGCTTTATTTTAGATCATTTAGTGAAAATTTATGGTAATTTTAATGGTTCTCTTATGATGATTGTCATGTGGAATGACGGCCACTAATTATCAAGTCATTTTATAATTTACATTGGTTTCTTATTTCTAATAACTTAATTTGCTTAATTCCACGTAAACCCAAATATCCATGAGCATGGACGAAAAACTGTGTGATTGATTTTATAGATAAAAAACAAGGAAAACTATTTGCAAAGTGAATTCTTAAATTTATTTTCATCTATAACGTTGTAAACGTCCGGTTTAAATTTAGGTATGAATTTTCATCATTTCTAAACGAATCATGTCCTTTATAATATATATGTGTTAGTAGAAATTTTCGCAATGGAATCGTTGGAGGTTAAAAACGGAGATGTGCTAACGCTACTACTGTACTATTTGATTGTCCGAGTTAGGCAGTGATATTATCAGCGCTTGAAATGAGTTCAGATCATTGCTTTCGAGAAACAATGTAATTTCCAAAACAGAATACTTACATTTATATAATTCTATTTGAAATTTACTTAGAGCTTTGGTTCCATGACTAACGTATTTTAATAAGTGAAGTGAAGCTTCGAATGCTTTGTTGCACTTATTAGAGTGCATTTATCTCTACAATAAGCAATTTTACAGCAGTAATATTCATTCATATTGTTATTTGGCCGTGGTCATAATTTTCAAATCTCCTCTTTAAACACTTTTATAACCTTACAAAGGGCAACTGTATGTAAAAATAAAACAGTTTATTATTTTGCAAATTAACGCGCTGATTAATGGAATATTGTATATAAAGCCCTCTTCTGGCATATGAAGCAGTAGGTTGGGTAAATGAAAATATTCATTTTTTTTATTTCTACGTGAAAATGAAGTTTTTAAGGTAGACATTGGTGCTCAGATTGAAGGTTTGCATCTATGTTGATATCTATACTATGACGAAATAACAAAGTACTTCTATGAAGTGTCTGCTGAGCCTAAAATAAATATTAAATAGACTAAATCATCGATATTTTTTTGATAATATGAATCTCCACAAGACGAGTTTTCCACCAATCAAAGGTAGCTTCTCGACAATCGTGTAATTCTATGACAATTATGTTACACTCTGTAATGTATATTTTTTCATCCATTGTTCCCGCATAACTGGTATAATATATTTTCTCACCCTCAGATTATCTATTTCTTATACTCATATGCTGAGATATTCATTTAAGCATGTAAAAATAGACAAGAAGCTATGCTCTTGAATGGGAACGACTTAGCCATCATACAAAACCAAAATTCGCTAAAAAGTTCAAAGATGCCCCTAATGATCTTAATCATGTTTGATACCTTAGCGAATTAAAAGAAATAATTGAAAAATATTAATAACAAACATTAAAAGACTATAATTTAGTCTTTCATCACCATGGAGTATGTAATGTTAGAGTACATACTGATATAAGGGTAGCTTGCTGAACCCAGCTTTCACCTACCTGAAAAGAGGGAAAGAAATTCATTACAACGGTGAAAAAAGAGCACGTATCAAAAATATTGAGGGAAGAAGGAAAAAATTTGTACGCAAGCGTAATCTAATGATTCACCAAAGTAAATCAAGTGGCATTAATTCTAATAAAGATGGAAATAACGTTTTGAAATCAGGTATCTCATAGTACACCTCAATAAGAAGCAACCAACAGATCCGTTATTTTTGATTTTCTCTTGTACACTTAAAGACATGTTTCACAGTGATGAGTCTTAGTGCTGCTTTACTAGCATATTTCCAGTCTTAAGTGGAGAAATATTAGCTGAAGTCAATGAGTAAACACTCGTTCTTACTACCAAATTTTCTTACTATACCATGTCTCTTCACTTAAATGTTTGCTCACTTGCCCAAACACTCCTTCCGTCTCAATACTAACAATGAGATTTCAAGGAAACAAAGAGAGGATAAAATTATGTTTATTCATTGAGTTGCTACTTAAATTTAATAACTTAACAACTGAAAATAATTTTCATAGTTTCAAGTCATGGTTTATTTTTCAGCTCTCCAATGAATGTCTCGTTCTTCGTGAATGTACTCCATGAATAAACAATTTAAGAAAGTATGCTTGTCGTACTTGAAAGGTATTGAAGGGGGAATCCATCTTTTGTTTTAAACTGTTACAAATAATACTGCCAATTATAACCTCATAATACTGATAGAGTCCGCGGAGGTTCCGTGAATAATAAATTCTACATCATAAACGCAAAGGCGGAGTCAGTAGTAGTCGAAAAACGAACACTCGTGTCACTAAAGGTGTAGTAAATGTGACTGAAACAGCAATAGTGCTTCGTTGCAGATTTTCACGGAAGTCAATAAATTATTATACCGAGGGAGAGAAAAAGCTAGCTGAACCTTCCCTCGAGGAATTTTATAAACAAGGAATGAGAGAAGGAAGGGTTCATTCTTGCTTTTGTACCACCAGTTCTGTGTGCTGTGCGGCGTAGGAAATGAATCGAGGGTAAGGCACTTGAGTAGAGACCGTGTAGCGGTGGGGAAGGAAATGTCGAGGGAAGCACAGGAAACGGGAGGAATCAGATTGGGGGGAGACAGAGGGAGGGAGAGTAGCAGTGGATAACTAAGACTCAGTTTGGAAAAGAGATAGACAATGAGAGATCTCGGGAAGGACATGAACAGAAATTACATGGGGGAGAGGAACAAGAAATCCCGACGGCAAACGTTGAAAAGATGGGGAAATGAAAGGGAACGAGGATCGACGATAAAGTAAATGGGATGGACCTGGAAGAAAGGATGCGGGACGCAGGGCCGAGGAGGTGACAGGGTATGGGGCTGAAGCGTACAAGGGCCACGGGGAGAGAGAGAGAGAGACAGTCGTGCGGAATGTTACCACCTATGAGGAAGACCGCGTGGCAGAAGAAAGGAGCGGAGACAATAAAGTAGTAACTGGGATGGAGGAACCGGAAAGAATAAGATAGAACTAAAAGTGGATTAGAGGGTAATCGAATGAGTCCAGGAGGAAAGGTTTGGGGAGGAGAGATTTAATAGGCGAAGATGGGATTGGATTTATAGGAACGGGAGTCGTAGATGTAGGAGTTCTTGTTTTATTTGTACGCACAAACAATGAAGTTATGCTTTTGAAAGACGTAGCCACTTCCTGCTCCTTTATTTATAAAGAAAAAGAGTTCCACAGACGGATGGATTCCAAGTTTCTCGGAAATCGATGAAAGAAGATTGTCGTCCTGAATTTCTGAATTAAGTTTGCGTTAGCATCATCAACCTCAAAGTGGATTTTTATTATTTACTCGGAGTGAATAGGAAATTATTTCATAACCTTGAATGGATAAACTTTTAAGAGATGAGGGCAGATTGAGAATTACGATGTATACGTTTATGGCACTTTACTTTCACTACACTCATGACGTACAGATTAAAGCTCTTAATGCTTTTGTTATTAAAACACTCTGATCCGTTCTATCACTTCAGTCTTAGAACTCTCACGGGCCTTAAAACATCAACCAGTTTATGAAATGAACATTTACCCATGAATTCATTCTAGGGAATAAATAACTTCTTCAATGGCTCGTAAATGTGTACTGACGCTCTCGAGTACCACGTAGTCATGTTGCTCGATGGAGTAGATATCTCCTTGATGCAGATGAGATTTTTATGAGGATAAATAACAGCCATGCTTTCATCAAGGCGTTCAGTCCTACTAATTGAGATACTTGTCCTTTCTGAGTACTTTAATAAGCCATATATATTCAAAGCTTGGAGTGGGGACGGGGGTCTGTGGAGAAAATTTACGATATTTTCATGGATCCCACGTGGTATGATAACGCAAAAGAGTACATTTAGGCGGCAATTTTCTTTGACTACTCCTTCCTTCCCTCCCAATTCATGCAAAAAACCTGCCGCTCAAATGAGGTTGGATGACTTTTGGCAACGTGACAACGCCGTGAGGCCCCCATAATTCCTTCGCGAGAGGATCCTCAGATTGTGTTTTTACGAGATGAACACCCTAAGAGGAACAGACGAGTCATTTTGACAGGAGAGGGGTGTGTCTAATTTAAGGAGAACAGCAGAAAACAAAGTTACTGGCGGAATAAGGAGTGGTTAGTTGAACAACTTGATATAAGAAACAAACAAGAATTTAGGTATATTAAGATGTATTCCACCAAAAATAATGCGGGAGTGAAATAAGGTGAGCGAAAGCGATTGTCATGGGACTATAAGATAAGAACACTCGCAAAATGTTATTGAAGGTAGTTAATTCATGTTAATTAGCCTTAGGAACATTAAATGTAGATTTTCATTACTACGAACCAACGGTAGACGGTCAGCAAGAAGAATCTGATGGTTCATTAAGCAAATATATTGTATGAACATAGATGCGTTGTTGGTACGCGGACTATTAATTTGCGCCTGTGAGTTGTCTTTATGCAGTTCTCCTACCTCATCGATGGCAGTACCTACAAACAATGTGGCCACCTTTCGTCCGGATTGTGTTATGATGGGTATTCGGTATTCTTTTGACTACCCTTTTTATATTCAAAAAATGTATGGAGTAGTAGTTGAGAATTCACGGTTACCAATTTAAAAACATTAACTCCAAATTAATGAGATGAATGAATCAATATAGCCACCGACGAAAGTCAATAACCATTTTTAACAATACGTGAGTCGTAACTCAAATTTGGTAGGGTGGACATTAATTTAGCATTTAAGAGCCCTGTGAAATTCTTAACATTTTGGTTTTATTCCTCAAAAATCTTGCTTGGGAATATTTTATTTGTCTAATATTTTTGTTTGCTGAAATCGATAATTTCCCCGGGAACTCGAGTTCCTCCATCCTAGTAATCAGTTTAGCAAAGTTGAAAACTTTGCGCGTTAAAACTGAATCGTAAACTTGTGAAGCAAATCCTGGGTGTAATATGAACACAGGCCAATAGGCTACGAGGTATCAGTATGATGCCGGCGAGCTTGGAATTCTTGAATTTCAAACAGGTTTGGTAAAGAATGATAGAAATAGCAGACAGAGGTATCCTCAAGGGTACAGTATTTGTTTTCTAGGAAAAATTTAAAGAGTTTTTATGTTTTTTACAAAATAGTGGTAGGAAGTGTTGCTACACTGCTATTGCTTACCAATTAATTTTATCTCTTTGACTGCTGGTACGAGAGCGGCCGAAGGAGTATTTTGGGATTCTACCATTATCTCAGGAAATATAAGTAACATTTTTAGTCCACTATTGAAAATGTTACATAGACCCTGCCCTTTTTCCTTCGTTTTTAGGATTTTTTTGGGCAAATAATTCTCAGAAATAAAATACTAGTAAGCTGTTGTAGTTTGTCAACAGCAGAAGTTGGAACTCCAGGTGAACAATCGATTACCACCGCACGAAAGAATACTTAGACGGTCAACTTATCCGTCATCGAACCCTTATATCGAGGCCACACCCATGACGCTCTCTTTAAAATTGCTCCAAACCCACTCCGATATGAGTGAAATTCCACTCATTCCACTGGCCGAACCGTCGATCGTCGGGTAAGGTAATCACGTAAACGAGTCCCAGTCTTTAAAAATTATGGGCGGCTCCTCCCACCACGAAGCCCATTAAAACGCAGAGCACCCATCCATCCATTTCCCACCTTTTCAAGCATTCCTTTCCTCCCTCCCCTTCCCCACTTGGTTCATACAAAGCCATCCCTTAAGCTTTCCTTCATTTTCATACGCAAAATGCCACGCCACCCACCGCAATTTTTAAGGTAAAGGGAAATTGAAAACTCCAAACTTCTTGGCTTGAAAATTTTGAGATTCATTATCACTCAGGGTATTTATTTAATCATGAATTTTCTAAATATTAAAGGTTAAAATTTGGGCGAACATAAATATGTTCTGAATCAGAAATATTGTATTCTTTATACAGAGGATTATTTTAACTGTTTCTATCTCTATATAATAATGAATATTTTCTCTCAATTATAGTAAACCTTATTATTCAATTGACTAACGAAATAATGTTATAGTATAATATCATTATGTGTCGACTTTTCCATGTCGTTTTGTTTATTCAGCAAAATAAGTTCTTGAAAAGTCTTTAATCTATAGAAAATTCCTGTTGCTGTGGTGATGATGCAAAATCATCAGCTCTTTCGTCATATTTTTACTAACTCCTGAGCAGGTACATTAAACCAATTTGGGTTTTATATTATTATTATTATGGCTATTAAACCTAGGTTTTCTTAGGCACTTACCTACCCATAATTTTAGTTCTTTAATTGTGTTTGTGTGATTGGAGGGTCCCTGGCCTAGGAGGAATCCTGGTAAACCCTAAATGAGTGAGTGCGTGCGTTTCACAAAGGTCCGATAGACCTGAGTGATTGCGTTTTTACCAATGTCCCTTAATTTCCGTTTAGTTATTTTCGTTTGATTGGCGGGTCCCTGGCCTAGGCGGAATCCTGGTAAACTCTGAACGTGTGAGTATATGTGAATCACAAAGGTCCTGGTTTCAAGCACACCTGAGTGATTGAGTGCCTGTGTATTCACGTAAGCTGTTTTTGTTTCTTTACATCCTTTTAGAATTTTTATTTATTTGTGTGATTGACGGGTCACTGACATAGGAGGGGTCCTTGCAAACCCTAAGTGTGTGTGTATGAATGTGATTCACGAGAGTGAAAGTTATTTCGTAACACACCCTAGTGATCGAATGGTTGTAAGTTAGTTTTATTATTTTTTAATAATTGTATTATCATTATATTTTATTATTTGTTTAAGTTTTTGTGCGTGTGTGGTTTTTTTCTTATTGCTTAGTGCCATTCAAGTTTACGGTTCCGGTATTTTTTGTTTACATTGATTCACGACCGTAGCTACGTTCCTTGTATATTTAAACCTATTTGAAATAAATGTATTTTTCGGAATACTGAAACTATAGTATATCACATATTTACAAACAATGTAAATGTTCCAAAACGAATAGGACCATCGAGACCATAGGACAACGGACTTGTACCCATTGGGTCTGGCTATTTAGCTACAGTCATTCTTTTTATTATATAAAATATGTCAATAATTCATTTGATTAAACAATATCCTTGGGTCTTATTTGAATAGCAGTTACACCTATGATGTGCCTGTAAATATGTAATCCAAATAATACTCATTGATATTTCGGATCTTGTAAAGAGTTTGACCTCAAGACTTCTACAAGGTGTAATTGAAACGCGAAAAAGTAAATCTTGAAGAATTGTTATTTTTATTTAAACAGTAACACTTTTTCTTTATCCGAATGTTAAATAATCATAGTATTTAGTGTTCTAAGATTCATGGCGCTGATGTTTGAAAGTGGGGGCAGAAAAGTACAATTTGACTATTTATGGTTTTGAGTGCTAGAAATTAATTGAAGATTTTGCTACAGGTATTGTAGCAAAATCTTCAATTATTAGCTACAGGTGTCCCTAATTTTGAGGTCATTAAACTCATACGTAATCCATTTCTAAATGGTATTTTTACATTGGTTAAAAGTTTTCATAAACTTTGCATTAATAACAAAAAATAGACTAAGATAAAATCGATAATTATTCTCTATTAGTTCTCGTCAAGCTTGTGCAAAATTACCTTTTTGAGAAAGATATTTCCCACCATCCATTTCTGCTGGCTTGATTAACTTCTGCCAACAATTTCTATATTTGTATGAGTTATAAAATAATACGCCGAATATTTTAAATTTCATTCATTGAAATATAATCTGCATTATCCCCTTGGCTAAAGAATCTTGTCTTCCAATCCTCTCCATCTTTATTACTCACGTCCGTGTGCGCTCGCGGACACACATACACACAACAATGGTGTGTGGGCTCCAAAAGGCGAATCCCTCCCCGAAGCAGCATCCCCTTTCGTCCCACCCCATGGTCACCTACTCACACAATCCACTGCTTCGGCCCAACCCCCTCTCCTATTTCCGCCGCCATGTAAGCTCTCCTACCCTCCCTCTGGATTTGGGAACCTGACTCATTCCCAGATCCCAGATCATCCCGATCCCCGCCTTCGTACCTGCCCTCTTCCCGCCATTCCCCTTTCCTCCCGCCTACGGCCACGCCCACCTCCATTTTGCTGCCGTCCCACATTGCCCGCATATTTTCTCTTTTCTCGCTCTCTCTCCCATTTTTGTTCCCTCCTCAGCCTCTTCATTTCCCCGGCCTCACCTCACACCCACTCCTTCATCTTTCTACTCAGATCAATAATTGTTTATGGCCGAGAGTTTCGTGAAGTGGGCCGTGACTTGTACGTAGCATGCCAATTTATCTTCCACCTCAGTGCGATCCTACCCATTTTTAGTCCGAGAAGTCGAATAATTTACATGTATGTATCTATATACATAAATGTATGTATATGTTTATGTATATATATATGCATGTTTATTATTAGGTAATCTACCGGTTAAGGTAGGTTTTCGGATGGACACAACTATCAAATAAACATTCTGTAATTCCAAACAAAACCCAATCCAGCAACCTAATCTACATCAGGTCCCTCTTCATCATGTATATGTTTATGTATATATATATATATGTATGTATGTATATATATATATATGTATATGTATGTGTATATATATATATATATATCCCGGATAAGGAAATATTTTTACATTTGTGATCTGCTCAAAGCCGCCTTCCCCACCTTTCCTGTGTTGGTCTTTTATGTGTTTTCCTATCCCCTTTCCTTATATGTCTATTTCTATGTGCGAAAATAATATATATACGTGTATATATATTTTTTTTATGTGTGTGTAGCAATTGGTATTCGTGAATGACGACGGCCTTACTGGTGAACTTAATCCAGAACCCCTTCCCTTCGCTTTGTATTGCTTTGCTTCATTCTTTTTTCAGTATTTATGCTGCTCTAATCTTATATTCCCGGACGGCTCGGGAATGTTGAGATAATTTTGGCTGTTGGAGCACACGAAAAGGTTTACTTTTGATATTATTTGTAAGTACTCCCGTATTTCCTTCGCCTTTCGACAAAGGAAAAAACCTTATGGCAAATAACGAACAAAATAGAAATGTAGAGATGGAGACGGAATCCAAACCCTTCTACCTTCCTTCTTCCAAACCTTCGATATTTTCTCCTCCAATGCATTTCAAAATTTTATATTCAAATCTCTTACGCATCAATGGAAATGCGATAAATCTTTGTATTTTAAACCTCCAAGTTTTCCCACATTACGTTTTCCTTTTGTTTATGAACTGATTTTGCTAATGATAATCGTTTTGGGCCCTTTCATTTCAGGAATAATAAAGTAATATTATTTTTCTATGTTATGCCCTCTGCTGCAATATGTATCATAAAACTCATTCAATGATTTCATGACTACGTTTAGAGATCCATAAAAGTTGACGACGCGCGGGTGAAATAAAATTACAAGTGCCTAAATTTATGAAGCTAGAATTATACTCACAGTATTATACTCCCTCAATCCAAATTCATTCCAGTTTGTTGGTAATGTTTGAATGAGAAACTTCTCAAATATGCAACCGTTGAGCGTTTTCTTGTCACCACAATACATTCATATACAACTTATATATATGCTATTGATATAAAGTTAAAAATAGCAGATACTTGATTTATTAAGTAGGAAGTCTTCCTCGGAAACCACATGTAATAGAATGGAATGAATTTAGCTCTTCCTTCAGCCATGGTTGTGAGTTTTATGCCCAATAGCTAAGATATCAAAAATGCCATTGTTCAACCGATCTGTGGGTCGATTTTAATGGCTATCAATGTTTTTTCACCTACCTTTTTTAATGACCCCAATTGTTTGGTATAGACTAAATTTTAGGTTATAATATTCCTTTACTCAGAATTATTAACATTGAAGATTCTAATGGATCAAAAAACTTTCCATTACGCATTCATATTATTCTAGAAAAACAAAAAAGCATGATAGTGTCATGTTCAGGAAATACAAGATTTTGTCATTACGCTTTGAAGAATGCTTCAAATGTTATTGTAGATTACGACGTAGAATGCAGATTAGCTCTTCCAATGAATAGTTTCTTAAATGCACTCAAAATCACCCAAATACATTGCACATTCACCTATTTTACTTCAATTCTTCTCCTTTTTGGTGATTGAATACTAGTTCCACCCAAAAGTTTCACCGGGACTAGAACCCTGTGAATTCGCCGGTTGACGTTGGGCTTTTCCATGTTGATAACTCGTGATGACTTATCTTTTTGCAATTACCATGAATATTTTTGCAGTAGGAAAATATAATACATGAAATATATAATATAAATATATGAAGCCTCATTTTCAAACCAATTACCACCGTGTCTTCCAGAGCGAAAATTCTTCCCTCGGTTGTTTCTGCTTATCCCTCTTCCTCGGCTTAAATGACTAATTCCCCTTGCCACAATTCAATGAAGTATAGCCCTGCCTTTCTCATTTAACCCTTATTCAATTGGTCACTTCTTCAACGGCCCATTAAATGATTTTCTAAAATGGAATTATATAATGATCTCTTCATCTAATCCATTCGAAATGTTTTGCTACGGAAAGAAGGTTGAACGATATTGAAATTGTGTTACAGGAAAGCAGATTTTATGAAAACTTTACCTTGGCTTCAAACAAAAAATAGATAAGGGGACAGATGTTTTTTTATAAAATAGGAGCATTTGTAATTTTATTAAAACTAAAAATAATTTAATATTTTTTAATAATAAAAAAAATAATTATGAGAAATTCAGCCTTACAATGTTTTATTATATCTACGATCACATACTCAGAAACGCACGAAAACAATTCACTAGTCGCGTGATTTTATTATACAAACAAATTGCATAAAGAGTTTCATAAATTTCCAATGCATATAAGTGTTCATGTAGGTATCCTACAACATATTATTTTCAAGTCAAATGAAAAAATTTATCGTCGTGATTTCCTCGATATTAAATTCAACTTTAATAGAAATAATAAAGAGTCCCATAAAAGTACCTCCTCACTAAGTTATACAGAACAACTGTGAACTTCGTATCTGCTTTAATCGAGAGCTAAATCTATAAGTGTCTTTCGAGAAACGATTTCCAAGCTAATGTGTGAATGTTCTTTGAAGAGTAAACTGCTATTACTCCGTTTCAAGACCAGTGAGATTACCACCCGGCACCAGATTCCTTTCTTATTTAGTCCTCTTTCATCATTTCCATCATAATTTTCTACCCCAGCAGGCACTTACCACTTCAGCTGCTGCTCTCTGCATAGAATGATGATTTTATCGCATAAAATTTTACGCGCACTCATCTCCATATCTGTTTTATCTTCTTGCAAGTTTTTCAGCTCTCATTTATACAATATATTATTATACACTACTTCATAAATTACAGGAAAGTATAGTTGATGAACCAAAACATCTCATGTCTAGCAGAAAGAGCGACATCTTTATCTTGATGCAACAAAACATATAGTTTTTACATTTATGTCAGGATTTGAAGGGATATCAGAGTATTTTGGAATTTAAGTCGAATGTATATTCGATATTATTAATGTATGTCTGTATGTATATATATATACACAGACATATCAATAAAAGTTATACATTATTATTAACAAGAGTACATGTAACATACCGTTTAATGTGCTCATGATTTGCAAACAGTACGTATTGTAATATACCTAGCATGCAATTTACAACAATGAAAAGAATAAACGTCGAAGTTTCTGGCTAGACTTTTTGGTGCATGCACAATAGAAGAAATGAAAAAAAAAATTGTAAATTCCACTTTATGTTTTAATTTTACGACATGTGTTTCAATATATAGTCCCATCGTCGGATGTATGTATTGAAACAGAGCCGTAAGATTAAAAAATTAAGTAGAATTAGAACAGCTGTTTCTTCTTTCCGTAACATTGAAAAGGTTTCCCTTTCTCTGATTTTAATTACAATTAGCTAACTGTGTATTGATAGGTTTCTGAGAGATCCAGTAAATAAAATCATCTCTTAGTTGTTTTATTATTGCTTCAATTATTAATAATCTCCGAGGATCTATTACACGCCCGACAATACAGTATTTTTCAGCGAAAGATGCGAGTACTACTTTTTTAGGAAAACGTTATAAATCTTGCACCTTTCTCTTACTTTTCTAAATTCAGTTTCTATGAGAGCTTGGTGTCTTTTCATGTTTAAATTTCATGGGGCAGGAAATCGTAAGTTTTGAATAATTCTCTTCGATACATTGGTCCCAAACGGCATATATCTCAGAGCGTTGGAAATTACATATGGAAAAATTGGAAATTTTCAAAGACATCCAGATTTCGGTATCAATTGGACCGTAGCAATATCGGAGGTCCTATAAAATGAGCCACCCACTCTTCTCCGGGGAGGAATGATTTTCCATTGCTTATGTACCATCAAGAATCTCGGAATCAATATCACCCTCGTTCCTTCGTCCCTGCTGTTAACTCCCTTCCCCCTTGATTCCATGCCGTTCTTGCGCTCCCCCCTGCCCATAATATCCCATTCCTCCCTTCTTTTTCCATCCCCATACACCGCCTCCTCTCACCCGTCTTCGGGGGCCAACTCTTGCTTCAGCCTCCTCGAGAAATCTGCTCACCCTCCCTTTCCCGCCATCACGGGGTGGATTATCCGAAATTCCAGCCAAGGGTTAACCCCCTTGTTGTGGAGCCCCATCACCACGAAGGTATCTCCGACGAGTTTGGGGGCGGAGGCGTAGGTTTTGAGGCGAAGTACCTAAGGATATATTGTTGTGCAGGGAAAGTGAGTGGAGGGCAAGTGAGAGTGAAGAGGAAAAAATGTTTTTCGAAGGCATGCGGGTTGAACCGGGGAACGTCGCTCTAACTTCCAAGCACCTTTTCAGCACGCAACTTCGTCGGCAGTATCGCCGCTGACATCACCGGTAACATGGTGATTTAACCGTTCGAGAGAATCCCAATTGAAAAAGTAACTCTTTGTGGGAATCATAGTTGATCAGTACTACTTGTTGCAAAAAAAATATATCAGTTCATTTGCAGCAGCCGTACTAAATAAATCTTCAACTCTCAACATAAATTCCGGGTTTAGTTTCAAATGTTCGAGGAACGACGACTTCATTTTTCCAGTAACAGTAAAAAAATTCGCGGCACCAAGCTTCCTTTTTGCAATGATATTTAAATACATATATTGCTGAAAAAGCAGCGGTACAACATATCCTGCCTCGTTAATAAATGAAATATTTGCCTGAATTTAAAACCTAGAAATCATCGCAGGGGAAAGATAACTATCCCGACTTGCGTTTGCATGAGGCACATGAACTCTTTCAAAGTTGAAGCGCTTTTCTTGAAAGGTTTTATATGCGTATTAAAAGATAGAAACCTAGATATTCATCTCGCGTGTCACTTTAAATATGAAACCTCGATCAATGCAGTAATGAATACTTAACCAATAAACGGCAAGTTTATGAAGCAGCGCCAACCCAATTAATGAAGTGCAAATTGTACTAATGATGATCACATATATATTCAAATACTCTGCATAACGGAGATTATCCAACAACTAATACGAAATCGAAAGTTTTCTAAAGCGTAAAATAGACTTTTAAAATGGACGTTGGTGTTATGGGTGGAACTGTCACTTACTCCACTTGGAGGGAAAAGACTAAGTAAAGGAGAATGTAATGGAATATTATGTTCATTAAATAACATATAATGCTATCCTTTTACAATTTCAAACCCCAATAAAGTCCAAATTAAAAACATGAGCATTTAAAACATATCACATTTAATTCGAAAAGCTTACCGAACACTTTTGGAAAGGTTTATTTTTCTTAATTTATCCATCACCCTCTAAATAAATATATATATATATGTGTATATATATATATATATATATATATATATATAAGATAGATATACGAGTCATATCTTATCTTCCGAAGAAGACGGAGCTCGAGTCCGTCGAAATTATCAAGCGTATTATTGTGAGTGTTCTTTTTATGTGTTCTCCTGCTGTGTGTTACTGTGTGTGTTTAGGGGTAGAGCGTTGAACTATTGACCGGAGAGCCCGGATTTGATACCCGGGCAATTCTCTCTTGGGCACTCTCAGATTTTTCGAGTGTATAAACAAACAAAAAAATAACAATCTTATTCAAATATACCGATTCGCACCATGAAGGTTAATTTAAATTGCTGTGAAATACAAGTACTACTTTACGCAGAGTAGTATGCTAGATGTAAATTCTTTATGTGTGGAAAGTTTTTCTTTTGACTGTATTTCCGAGGCCAGCGAATATTTAAATGATAGTGAAATCTCTGTTAATTGAAATATAGCTCATTCATTAGATGATCTCCGCGCGGAATGTATGAACGTTTTAATGTCTCATCCTATTACGAAATAGTTTAAATGAATGAACTATAATTGTTTAATTAATTAAACCATGAATTCTATTTTAGCGGTCTTGAATCAAAACCCTTTACATATTTCCTAATATTTGGTTTTGCAAGGAAAATTTATGGAGGGTTATGGATCATATTCGTGAATGTATTCCCATTTGAATATACGGTTCCCGATTTCATTGATTATTTTTTTCAAATGGATTGTGATCATGTGACAGGGCACATAATATAAATTCTCATCCGTCAGTAAAAAAAACTCGATTTATTTTAAGCATTTTAGAGTGTATAACATGTTTTCATCACCTTATACAGTGTAAAAAGCATTCTTATCCGTCTGTCATATAGGAGAATTAATGAGATTTGAATTGATTTGGACTTGATATCAAAAGCAAAAGGAAGTACGAGCGTTATATTGAAATCGGATAACAGGCATGTACAAAATGAAAATGAATATTTGGATAAAAGTAATATCTTTAATCTCGGTAGTACACAACTAAAGAAAATAAATAAAATCGTAAGTACTCTAAAGGGATACTGGCCTTTGATAGTATTCCAGTATGTATAACAGGAACATAGATAAGAAATTTTGAGCAAAACTACATAAATATGCTTCTATTTGTGTGGCTTTAGACTCTCACCTATATTTCTGAATGTTGGCAAATATACACATGTACGTATGCCGCAAGAATCAAAGAGATTTATTACCTGGCTCCGTGCATAAGTCATTTGAGGAGGAAACGGCTTATCAGAGTTTTGAAAAAAGCAATATTGAAAGGAAACGAACAATATAAAGTAACATAAAATTAAAATAACAAAATTTGTATTCTAAGATGCTCAAATATTTCCAAATTCAAAATGATGATTAAGTTGAATGATTTTAATGACTTTAAGTGCATGATGAATCTTGAAAGACCATTTATCTTTTCTCCTTTATGCTATTTTTTGAAAAATTATCTTCTTATTTCACGGATATGACAGTCTTATTACATGGCCATTGTGCATCAATTTGGTCATTACCTAAATAACCCCAGCAAAGCCTCATATACACGATGAAACTTTCCTGAAATCCACCACTAGAGCGTATGGTCGTGAAAGTGCTATCAATATGTTTTGAATAATTGTTCTTTTGCTAATTAAATCATATATAATCGCGTTTCCCTATCTTTTGCCTATTTGTAAGAAAGGGAATTTTAAATGGTTTGTCATGAGTTGATAGGCGACCCAAAGCTACTATCAAGTTTTTTTTAACCCTTGATGCCCTTGTTTAAGGCCTAAAAGAGTCTACAGGGTAAAATAGTATTATTATTATCCTACCGGTTACTGTAGGTTTTGAATGAGCAAAGTATATACAGCGGTACAGCCATACGTATATTTACTTGCAACTCCCAACAAAACAGCTTAACATTCGACACTCAACTAATACTTTCATTTTCCCTTTATTTCATCGAATTCTATATTCTATTTCTACTCCTTCCTCGATTGCCTAATATTCTCTCCTCTATCATAGTCTTCAAGATCCCGTTTCCAATCAAAATGCTTGGCATCCATCTTTCATATCTCCTTTGGTCATATCCCAAAAGTCCCTTTCCTCCCCCCACTTCTTATTTTGTTTTCCTTTCAGTCCATTTCACCTTTCCCATTCTTCTTCACACCCACATTTGAAAAGATTCTGACCTACGCCTATCATCCTACTTCAATGACCATGTTTTCGCGTCGCATAAAACCACGATCTATATGAATGTTTTGACGAATAGTTTCTTAGAATTCATACACAATGTCCTTGACATAAATTCACTCCTCCCTTTGCAAACTACGCAATAACACCGTTTCACTTTTTTTACCCTTGAACTTAAGAAAAACTAGCATCTTTAAGGTACTTTGGCCTCTCTATCAAGAATGGGGTGAATTTTATTTGGGGTACCTATGGTGAGCTACGACTTTACCGCCCTGGTCTTAATATTTTTGGAAAATGCGCGCAAGCATTAGGGTCCTCCTCCGCACGTTCTGTGCCATAGTTGGTATTAATTCTGTGAAGTCTCCACGTCAGCAATAATATTTGCTTAAGATAAGTATACGTGTTTTTTTGCGGCCAGAGTTGACATTATTTCTACCTATAATTCAGCCAAGAAGACACCCTGATATTCAATTGGCACACTATTTTATATAAATTTTATTCACTTTCATTTTTTGATGATCATTTCATAAAGTTTTTCCTCTCAGTTTATGATAAAGGTTTTAACTATATTAAAATATTTTTTGGAATTTCATTATAATGAAAAAGGAAGAATCAGATAAATTTGCGTTTCCAATTGATAAATATTTATTCCCGAATAAATTTGCTACAATGTAGCATCAACTAGTCCATATGGTGCTAGAGTGTAGCGATATTAGTAGAAAAAAAATTCTATTGGAATCTATCTAGAAGAGCAAATTATTTGATTTTTCCTTGTTCATTGACTGTAATGAACATCGAATGGCAGTTCAAATATCTTTTATATAATTTAAAATGAATACTATAAATGTCACAAATCTCGATCTCATGGAACACTAGAAAATAAAAGGGGTATTATGGATTTTTATAAAATATATGTGCTGGAGATATATTTTATATGAACGGAGACGAGAGGTCGAATATTATTTTGACTCGATATTTGCAAATATATTTATTCAAAACATTATTTGAAGAGTGGTAGTAACGCTAAAAGTCACTCTAAAGAAATTGGCATCGGAACTTTATATATTTAATGAGTCACGTTTACGTAACCATTTTCAACACTTTCTATGCTTTTGGCGCTCTCATGTTCGCATTAGGGATTATTGAGCAATAGCACATTTTTTAAAGCTCAATTGCCAGTTATGTGTTCCGTTGTTGATGAAATTTAAGCTTCTGCCAATCAATTAGTTTTCATGTATGATTTTCATACACACTATTCAATCAAATTATACAAGAATTTGAAAAATATATCAGAAAGTAAATCAGGCACATTGATGACATATCTGATAATATTTAAATGACCAGTGTATTAAAAAGGAGCATTTTCAATCAAGAGGGCGTGTTTTTTACATTTTGAGTCGTATAGTTAATGAACCCTAATGGTAAACACCATTATTTAGGTAACTTCAAATAAATTCTTCAAACCTCCTTTATATCTGCGACTTCAAGTGTTGCGTCCCATACCCCCATAGAATGACTACTTGACTAAATATATCCATTTAAAGTTAAAACTACAAAGGGATACGGGAAGAGGAAGAGTTACAAATATACAAAATTACGGACGACTTTATTAAGAGCAGTGACAGGGGAAGGACGGGAGGTAAAGAAACCTTTCTTGAAAGGTCTCTTAGGTTGTCGACGGGTGATTGCCTGAGGAGGTCCGTAGAAGAGTTCTAGTGGTGGTGACCTCAGAAAGGAGCTGTGAGGGGATAGCTATTGTGTCTCGGCAGGTTGGAGGCTACGCCTTAAGTAACTATGTAGTTCAGATCTTAGTAGTGTTACGGAGAGAAAGTCAAATATAGAGTGTAATATCATCAATGCCTTCAACTAGAAGAAAGAGGTTCTTTTTCCGATGAAGAAGATAGGGGTTTGAAATTGCAATATTAGTGGCTGAATTGCGGTCTTTGGATGAGCATTTAACAGACCTTAGAAATTGGGGAGCATTTAAACGCGGGTCATCTTAAAGATATCGTATCTCTTTTCCGATAACAGTATTTTCAACTTTAGGGGGATATCTAGGATCTGGGATATTCAAAGCAAGATAAATTTTAAAATACCGAGATTCTATCGAAGATCTGTGTTTAATTCTACGGAGAAATATAAACTATAAACATTTTTGCATTTTATAAACTGACATCACATTGCTTATAGAAAATCACGAATGAGAATAAATCCCCGTGGTTTATGGCAGATGCAAAAGTTTATTTCTGATAATCGTTCTTCATATTAATGATATGATAAAATTTTTCTGCAATTTAGATATAACAAATCATTAAGCGAAATGAATAGGGCTTACAATTTGATCTCATTCTATAATGTGTTCAGTGAATTCACATTCAAGGAGGCGATTTGTAAAAATACCTTTTTGAAAGATGATAGAAGACGCGATTTCGGAATACGGTTGGAAAATAATATATCCGTCGAAGCGCTTCAAGTCTGCACTCAGAAATTAATGTGTTTCTCCTTACAGATCTCCACTAGTGAAATGAAGATTGCATTACTCTTTTGTGTTGTTGGTACCCAGCGTATATTCACATTTTTTTGGGAAATGTAGTTTTCATAGGATATTTGAAAACGATGAGAACGTTTACTCGAGAAAAATTTCATATTGCACGGGTTGCAAAAAATGGAATCCTTTGCTTTAAAACATGAATTTTTATTTTTTTTTTATTTTGAAAGACAGCATAGAAGTTAAGGTCTTTTAAGGCCAAGGTGAAGGTCTCGATTTATCCATTATAAGTACTCTAAAATATTGCAAGAGAGCTCAGCGTGTCTTGAGTATGTGATTTTAGGAACCTTGTATTATCCTTCCTGCTCTATCCAATGGAAATTCTTCGGTCAACATCTTACTAATTTGATTTTATGTATAAATAATATTAATAATAAATGTCTGGGCCTACATTTCATTTCAGAATATTCATAACTAGCCTTCTTAGGTACGATTAGATACATTGTTTGTCTCTTTTCTCGCATTGGATCCTTTCTCCACAGTTGAAGAGGTGAGTTTTGATTTTAACGATTATTTACAAAAGGATACTACTTAACCGGCCTTTTCTTTAGGTGTTCGAGATTAATATTTATTTAGACATCAATTGAGTTTAGATTAAATAGAGAGATCAATTAATTATCGATTTTGGGGATTATCTTTTTACATTAATTATCTAACTATGATGGAATTGCAATTACTGCCATCTCAGACTACCTCAAGAATAAAAATAAAGTATTATTTTCGCAGAGAAAAATAACAATAATATCAGTACATTTCTCTATTAATTAACGTTTTGAATATTGCCAAAAATTTAAATGTACAAGGGCTGTCTCAAAAGTAGGACTGATTCGATTAAAAATATGTATTGCCAGAATTGATACATTTACTCAAATGTCTTCGAAGTAGACCTCTTGCGCGTCCACACATCGCCGCCAGGGAGTTTTCCATGACATTTGCCCCTTCTGGAAGGCGGCGCCCGGAATTCTGCTAAGCTTTCTGGTGACGATCTATTGTAACTAATTAAAATTAGCAATTTTATGTTATTCCACCATATCACGCCAGAAACGTCTCTTTTTATACCTATTGTAACGTTTCCACCGAGCCGTGGTGACCTTCTTTCGGCACCTTTTTGAGGCGTAGGATACGGAAGAAGTCTGGTGGGGCAACTTTATAGCTATAGGGTGAATTTGGATCCTCACTCACATGGTAGAGAAGCTCTTGGCATATCCGCGTCCAAGTTTCCCTTTGTTCGTCTGAGAGCACTCGTGGCACCAACTTCGCGCATATCTTTCTCATGCCCATATTTTCGATCTTAAGTGGATGCGCATCACTTTTAGGGATTCCAAGTTCATCAAAAACCACAAAAACACTTAATCTACGATCTCTGTTTAACAAAGCTTTCACATTTGCAAGATTTAAGTCACTTTTTAAGTTCGAATGGCTTCCTGAGAGTTCGGCGTCTTTCACATCTTCTCGATCCAACCAAAACAACTTGTTCCACTCAAATGCACCCGATCTACCCATAGCGTTTTCACCATCAGCTACCTTGAGCATGTAATGAGTTTCTTCCCGGTTTGCCCAGTTTCACGCAAATGCTGATGCCGTAGCGCTGTTCTAATAACCGGTTCACGAGGTAGCGTAACGATATTACGCTATAGAGGTTTCGCACACGAACGATCCGCACTCCTCAAAGGCTGGGAGTACACTGCCACCGGCCTCCACCGGTCTTTTCGGAGACTCCCCTTCCTTGAACCCGCCATCCACCGTCCGTCCATCCTCGAAAAAAGTAGCCATACTACTTTTGGGACAGACCTTTTAATTATAAACTTTTATCTAATCTCTGCTCAAAGATCAATATCAAATTTTGCCGTAAGTTATTTTTTGGATTAACTACTTTATTACCGACTTTCATAAGACATTAAAAAAGAGAGGGACTTCAAAATTAATAATCACTTTTCACGAAATAGGAAGGCTTTGACGAAGGAGCGTAGGAACAACTTGATTTTGTAGAGAATTTTTAAAGGTACTACATCCAAATATTTTATAGATAACAAGACCCAAGATAATAGGTGTTAATAGTATGAATAAATAAATAAAATAGTATGTATAAAAGTATGAATGAATGAATAAGTTAAATTAAATGCATAGAATACAGAAGTGAAGTAGGTGGAAACGTTTAGGAAATATTGATAATTAGTAAGAGAATATGTGAGAAAGGAATTTATATCAGAATAGGGTTGACGGAACAGATCTCCTTAAAAATGAGGATACTGGGAGAGCTGCTATACTTGAATTTCAGGAAGAGGAAATTGGAAGCATTCTATATGATGGAATGATATATCCATATAGAAATACACTCCACTGTATGTGGAGTTTATTTCTACACGGTGCAGGGAAAATAGACTGCGAAAAATTGAGATAAGAGTGTTAAATATTTTTAAGAGCAAATGTTGGAGCTTAGTGGGAAAAGGGGATGAGGAAAAAATGAGGTAATTTTAGAAAAGATAAATGAAGAAAAAACACTTTCATTAAGGAAGAAAACAGCAAGCTAAAGAGGTCATGTGTTAAGAGGAGACGCTTTCAAAACATGATTAAAAGAAAGAAGAAAAAAGGAGAAAAAGATTCAAGACTAGATTAGTCTAAAAAGGAGATTATGCTGCGAATAAATGAAAAGAATGGCAAAGAAAATGGTGGAAATAGAGAAAACCTGAAAAATATTGGCTGAAATTGCTAAAGGAACATACTACCTATTAGTTTAATTTAATTGTTTTTCTTAGTGGAATGTCATACGATTTCACATGATTTCTAGAATAACGTGTAACTGACGATAATTAATTTTTTCATTTGCCACCATTGCTGATTCAAAAAATATTATGCTATATCGCTTCATGTTAATAAACCGCATGTTAGTAAAACAATGAATGTTCGTGTTCCTTATTATTTTATCTTTCATAGCGCATGAATCCTAAGTCGGTCTCTATTGAGCGAATGTTATTTGTTCTCCTAGATTGAATAAGATTTATGATTCTCTCGCCAGGTCCTACATTCCCTTTCGAATTCATGAAAATGATACCCCAAAAAAGGAGCGTGAAGAATAGTTCCGGCTTGTTTTTATATTCTCAGCGTCTCTCCGGGATCCGAGAGGGTCTTCAAAACTCTCCGGTAAGGGTTTGACGATGTCAGTTTTTTCCCCTTTCCCTTCCCTATCGCTTGAAAAACCTTTGCTCAACTTTCTCCTCCTGTTAGACTCATATTTCTCGTTGTGATTCACAACTTGTTTTTCTTTATTGGTACGAATCCTAGAGAATATTCACCCTGAAACATTTGGAAAGAGGAAGAGTGACAATTTTTTAAACTTGTGAAATTTATTTTTGAAATACTGATGTTAATATTTTACTTAAGTGACGTGAATTTGAATCAAACTTGAAAAAAATTGCTAGTGTTTTTGATCAAACATTTTAACCTTAGCACAAATATGGCTTTCGTGATCCCAATATAAATTTCTGGGAAGATATATCGAGCATGTTTAATCAATTCAATGTTTTATAAGATGTGATTGCATTTTATTAACCTTCTTTATCTATATGTAAGACATAAACGGGTCCAAAGATATGAAAGTTTACTTCCCTAAATGGGTTGAGAGATTTTAGAGAGAACATTTTCAGAATCCTCTCATGAATGCAAAATATGTTCATAGTTGATTCAGAAGCTCCGTCAGAAAGTAGTAATTATCGCCCTTCCATCGCCAAATTACTAATGTTGAAACAGACTTGCATGCAACTTGGACGAAAATGTACATTTAAAGAGTTACTTATGCGATGTTACCATATGCGTATATATATCTTGTCACACATTTTGACCGGTCATTCGAAAGCCTACTATACTCTGCTTAGTCTCTAAAAGCTCTATTTCGAGTTCTCTGGAACAAACCGGAAACTAACTCAAAGCTTCACATCCACCATGATTAGTGCAAAACTTGACCGAAAATTCCATTTCTTCTCTCAACTCAGAGCTCCTAACTCTTTCCGAGCCTTTGCTCCAACTTAAGCTTTTAAATGCACTTTACGCCTCTTTCATTTCGCTCCGAGTTACTAAACCACACCAGTAGCTTTGAGGTGCCCCGCGCTAATTAGTTGATGTATTATTATCCAGATATGTTAGATCGAGATACGAGGCGTATTCTTAAAGTAAGTACCGTTTGCTTATATTTAAATATTGGCGCTTTAGAACACAGTTTTGCTCCTGCAGCGCCATCTACTGGTTCATTGAAAAGCTATAGCAGTATTTATTTTGTTTCAGAAGTCGTTTGCTTGTCCGTGCATGCAAACAACAATGTCCGCGACAATCGTTGATCCCGCCAGCTGTGAATTGCGTTCTGTCATACGATTCTTGTATGCAAAAGGATTGTCGGCTGCTGAAATTCATCGGGAATTATGCCTAGTTTATAAACCTACAGTTATGAGTGAAGGAAATGTTAGACAATGGTGCTTTGATTTTAAAAATGGACGAACAAATGTCCATGACGAAGAGCGAAGTGGTAGGCCCAGTATTCTGACCGATGAAATTGTTTCGCAAGTGAAACAAAAACTGCGATGTGATCGTCGATTGACAATTAATGGCCTGGCTGAACAATTTCCTCAACTTGGACGCACTACTGTCTACAATGTTGTTACGGAAAACCTCGGATACCACACATTGCGTGCAAGGTGGGTACCGAAAATGCTCACCGACCACCACAAAGAGCAAAGAATGTCCAGTGGACGAGAGTTTTTGGGTCGTTGGGAACTCTTTAAACCACCCACCGTAAAGTCCTGACCTTACACCCAGCGACTACTTCCTCTTCTTGCACTTGAAACAGTGGTTCGGTGGACAACGTTTCGAAACCGAAGAGGAACTCAAGAATGGCGTTGTCGATTGGTTCAACCCTCAGGCGGCGAGTTTCTATGCAGAGGGGTTAAAGAAGCTGGTGCAGCGGTACGAAAAATGCTTAGAAGTGAACGGCGATTGTGTAGATAAGTGAAGTCGGTTTGTAGCTAACTAAAAGTGCCAATAAAATGTGTTTTATATGAGTATATTTTTTCATGTGACCAAACGGGTCTTACTTTATGAACACGCCTCGTATTATCTGCGTGACGTTGCCTTGTTACTTTTTCAAACTCCAGAACTGACAAATAAATCTTATTTAGGAACCCGAGAACGCAAGGAAACAGATGTCGAGTTAAGCAACATTGATATAATATAGCTGTCAATGCAACAATTTTAGAGTGTAAAAATCATTCGACTTGTCGGGAATAGAACCCGGATCCCTCGACGTCCGGCCGAGTGCTTTGGCCAGTCAAGCTATCTAGTGGTCCTCTTAAATTGCATTGAAATGCATGTTAGCGGATGAATCCGTTAAAGGTTACTGTTGCGACATCTACCGCTGTTTCTTGAAATAATAATAACTGTTTGAAGATTAGAAGGATTCTGTGTCTTCGGGTTTTCACCGCGTTGTTGTTTATAGCCGACAACAGTTTCGCCGAAGTTGCATTCGGCGTCTTCAGGTCGAAGATGAGGGACTCGAATTTTGGCTGCACTTAAAAAGGTGGTCCCGTCCAGTGGCTGCTCTCTGATTGGTCCTTTTCCAAAGAGCTCTCTTCCATGCGTAGTGGAGATGGTAGCCTTCATCTCTGTTGAAATTCTCCGGTTTTTGGCGATCTCAATAGCTTCTCTAATTAATCGTGGATAATATCTACTCTCCTTAGTTATAATTTTTGCATCATGGAATAAAATGTCGTGACCGGATTCACTCCATTTATGTTCGGAGAAGGCCGACAGGTGAAACTCTTTATTCGTTGTTGCCCGGAGGTGTTCTTTCATCCGAACATTCATTGGCCGGCAGGATTCCCCGGTGTAGGCTTTCCCACATGAACAGGGTACTTGGTAGACCCCTTCGTATAGGTCGTTCGGGATTTTGTACTTCGGTCCAGAGAGTGCGTTCGCTATTTTCTTGGTGCAGTTGAATCTTGTCACCAAGTCATGCTTTTTAGGATTCTGGCTATCTGAGAAGATAGATATCTAACATCCGAGAAGATAGCCAGAACCCTAAAAAAGCATGACGTGGTGACAACATCAAGTGCACCAAGAAAATAGCGGACGCGCTCCCTGGACCGAAGGACAAAATCCCATCCCAAATCCCAAACAAAACCAAGGAGAGTAGATATTATCCACGATTAATTAGAGAAGCTGTTGAGATCGCCAAAAACCCGGAGAATTTCAACAGAGATGAAGGCTTTCATCTCCACAACGCGTGGAAGAGAGTTCTTCGGAAAAGGACCAATCAGCGAGCAGCCACCGAACGGGACCACCTATATTCGGGCGGCCAAAATCCGAGTCCCTCATCTTCAATCTGAAGACGCCGACTGCAACTTAGGCGAAACTGTTGTCGGCTTTAAACAACAACGAGGTGAAAATCCTAAAATGCAGAATCCTTCAAGCCACCGCCGCGAAAATCTACGCAGCCATATGTTTGAAGATACTTTCATTTCTCCTATTCCAAAAATATTACGTGGATATAAATCACAAAGTATTAAAGAATTTTAAGTGTATTGATTGAAATTAAATGATAAATTTATTCAAAAATCTATATACATTTTAACATAAACCATAATGTATAAACCATCACGATACCTTCAATTGGAGCATTATGTATGGTGAATAAATAAGAGATGACATTGCTATCGTATGGCACAACCAAATTACAGAGCAGTATTTAGTCCTATATAGTTCTCCTTTTAGCGTAGCTTAGGCCCTTATTCGATTTTAAAACCAGACGAATAAAGAGATGGACATGTTATGTATTCCTAAAAATGAAAGAACATTTTCATCAGCGGGAAAAATTACATCGAATAAACACTCGAGCCATATATTTACTTACTCAGCGAGTATTTAATTGCTTTTGGCGGTTTTAAGAGTTTATCAATATGCACTAAGTGACACTCTTACAGCTTTGGTTTGATATTGTACCAGGGTGGATCTCATGAATCGCTTGGTGACACCGGATCCCGCGCGTGAACGACGACCCCCTCCAACCTCCAGGCACGAAGTCCTGCCCTCACTGCGGCGGGATCGAGGTAATACTTTACTCCCGCGCATCCTTGACTTGCACACATTTACGGAATCCTTCCTGCAACCGGGAACATTCTCTCCCCCTGCAATCCCCACAATTGAATCCACTCACATGCGTGCTCTGTCCGTAGATGGGGAAGTGGAAGGTGGAACACTACGTGTGTGCACGAAAATGGAGGTGGAAGGAGGAGGAAAGAGGAGGGTTTTGGGGCTCTTTGTCCGAGCCTCTTTCCCATCATTATCATTTTAACTATCCGGGGCACTCTCCCGCGGCACTTTCATCCAGCCGAAAGAGGGCGCTTTGAATCGGGGAGTCTGGACGGGTGCGCAGGGGAAGAGGAGGGGGAGGAGGGAGTCGGGCGGGGTCGAGTGAAGCCATTCGGAAACCGAATTGAAGCGGAGCGCACAACCACCCGAGAACTCCACGGGGAGGGAAGAAGAATGATGGGGCGGCGGGGGTCGGACGGGGGTGGGGAGGCCACCCCTCGGCGCGGCCAAGGGGGACCTTTCTTTCCCAATCCCCTTTCACCGTCTTTAAGTTTTGTGTCTCCACTTGGGCCGTTTTGCCTTTCCTCTCGCCACCTCTTTGGATGATTTTCCCTCACCAAACCTCCATTCCACCCGCTCTCTATGTGATCCTTTGCTCTACTTTTTCCTTCCTTCCTTCCTTCCTCCTCTTATGCCTCTTGCGTGCGTTCCCTTCGCTTCCTTTCCTACGGCTTATCCTCTCGAATTTGCGCGTGGCCGAAGACGATTCACGCATGCATGCACCCACCAGGGAGAGATATGATTGATGCCTTATTCAATTGGTCGACGCGTCCGATGAAAATGCATCAGCATGGAACCCTGGAGGGCTTTTTGTGTAATCGATAGTGAATAAATTCGGCTACAAGGCCTAATGTGACAGTTAAAAAAATAGGTTTACCATAATCTTTGGTACTGCTTCCTTTATTGATGTCAGTCTTCAAACGCTTGACATCTCTGAAAATAATGCTCCTAAATACTGACCACTTTTGAGGTGAAATTGGAGAATTTTAAAGGGTATTGAATATTACAAATTTTCTGTACAGTGATTTTGATCGTAAACTGTACAAGACTAACTTGCTCCGTGAACATTGCTGCAGATGCTGAAGAAATTATTAATTTTTTGATAGTCATTTAAGAACACGATTGTGAGACGGTTCTGCGAGTGAGCTAAGTATAAAATGCAAAGCTACAAAGGTTATTTATTTGCTAATTGACCTAACTGACGTATGAAAGAAAAAAAATACTCTGATGTAGGCCTTTTAGCCATATTCTTTGGGTTATAGTCCAGATGGTGATATATCTCCTGTTTGATTTACAGCTAAACTTCTTCCTTCTTTTTACCGTCTAAGCTTTACAAAATAACTTTCTTCATTACAATTTCAAAAGTTTTAGTACTACTTTTTCAAAATTTTGAACGATCTATCAATTTTACCGCTCACTGAAAAGAATGCATCTTAGTGACATGATAATAAACAAATTGAAATGCCAGCGCAATAACTTCAACCAATTTCCAGTAAAGTTTATACCACTACAAAGAGTAAACTTTGAGGATAGAGTCTCTCTTACTACTTTAAAAATTCTTACCTTTGCCGTCATATAAAAGGGGCATGAATCACTCAACGGCCATTAAAAGACTCAAACTAAAAGCTTTCTCATCCCGTAAGTAAAGCGCTCATTTTGTGAGTCCTATTCAGTTCAAATGAAAAAGTTCTTACGTCATTCCTGCTCTCAAGATCGATTCCCTACCAAAGTTAACTTGTATTCAAGCAAATTCTTACACATGGTTGTAACTTTTTGAGTTTGTACAGACTCCTCCTAATCTTTCCGCTCTACTACCGCTAGGGTACTCACTTGGATCCAGGATTTTGACTTGAGAAGTGAAAACACTTCACTATTTTTCGATTCCATTTCAAGCTACATGTTTGAAATAGCATTTAATCTACAATAATTCTAAAAAAATATCTCATTTAAATTATATCGGGCTTAACCTTTTGGTGAAAATTCGTCCAGAAGAATAAAACAAACTTTGTCAACTCACATTAAAATTATTTATATGGTTCTACCGATTTCAACACATGTGTGACATCTTCAGGATGACGTCCTGAAGATATCACCTATTTGATGAAACCGGTAGTACCGTATTAATAATTTTTTTGTGAATTTACAGTTTGTCTTATTCCTCAAAGTATTTCATTTTTCCAATGCTCATTTGTTTGGAACTCGTAAGTTTCTTGACAACAAATCCTTCGGTGATACCATCATGTCGTATTTCTCTGTCACTTTGAGATATCAAAAGAAAATATTTATTTATATTGTCATAACATAGATGAAAGACAAGCAACATTAGCTTTCGTGGTATTAATATTATATTACAGACAGCTATCTTGGCTATTATCGAAAAAATCAGGAGTACGAACTGAATTTATTTCGTGCAAATGCAATGTGAGGTTAGTTTGAAAATAACTTACGTATATTCCCTGCATTATGTATTGTGCGCTGCACTTCCGGATAAAAAGTGGGAAGTAAAATTGGAAACACTAGCACTCAAAGTAATATCCTGATATAGATTCAAATATATATTTTTATGAATCATTATCAACAAACGACAATATGTTTTTGAATTAGAATTATAGGCAATATTCTCTGATAATTATTATAATACCGCTAATAATTATTTTTTCTCATATTTGTTTTTACATTTTTTCAATGAAATACGTGTACGGGATCCATTACTTATTATCATATAATATTAGAATAGGTATACATCATAAGTTCGTAGGGCAAAGGAACAAGGAGGACGGAGTTGATGTAAAGGGCGCTATACAAGGATGATAAGAAATGATTAATGAAAACTTTGGTATGGAACGTAGTTTTGTAAGGCAACGAAAGTTGGTCATTGAAGCAAGATGATGGATATTGATTGGAGGGTTTTAAGATGTATCTAGGAGGAAGGAAAAAGTGAAATGTGCGGATAGAAAAACAAATTAAGAGGTCATTGGTGTGGTTGGAGAGATAAATGTTTGGAAAAATGTAAAGGATTCGGGTAGGGTGGCTGAAGAGAATTTTGACTGGCAATGAAATTTAGAAGACTGATAGTGTGAAGAACATTCTGCTGGATGGGAAATGTGAAGACAGTCATCTAGAGCGAATTGAAAGGAGGTAGTACACAAACGGTTTTAAACAAATGTTTATTGTTGTTGTGGTTTGAATGAGGCTAAGAAATGTAGGGGTATTGAGTTTGTGTCCATACAAAACCTATTAAAACAATATTAGAGTTACGCACTGCTTTATACTGTGACCATGACAGGCTGCTGTACGCCCAACAATTGGTTTTACTTCAATTATCTTCAACTTTATGCTGTTTCGTGCTTTGGTTTTTAGGAATCTCTCAAACGTGCGTCTTAAAAGCGATATCGTTTTCGTCGTAGTTCGTAGATGGCGTTCACGTTCCATATTGTGACGACTTGGGTAGGTGTCATAATCTATTTCATGCCCTTCCCACTATACTTTTTATACACGGTTCCAGGTGCCAGAGAGCGTATGATTACTCTGCTGTGTCATGGCCCGAATAACTATAATGACCGCCATCTCAGCGAGGAATACCCGATACTGCAGTCCACTTTTTCATCCATCGGCCATACGAAACCCGCGTCACAATCTCGGCCCACGGCGCCGCTCCTTTAGCTCTTTCATCTCCTCATTCCCTCTCCATCCCTGGGCTACCGTTTCGGTCCCCTATTCTTTTATCGTTCTCTTTTCTCACTCCGAGGTGGCCCACCCTTAAGTCCTACCCTTTCCTTCCTTCCATTTCAATCCTGCAAAACTCTATCGGGAGGGTTTGCTTCTTTTCCCAACCCGAAATTGACGAGTGTCACCTCCCACTCATTCCCCTCAAAAAACCTCCACCCCGTCTCACATCTTTTCCTACTCTCCTTCCCTTCCCATTCCCATGTTTCGTCTCCGCCGAACACCCACCTCATTTCCACCACGCTCCTCTCAATTCCATTCTCCCGGAATATCCGATGAGCGCGGGAGTGGGCGAATCTCGGGGCGGGAGAAAATCCTTGGTTAAAGGGGTGAGCGTCGATGGGAAGGTTCTCCGTTGTGAGGGGTAGGATGTGCGATGGAGGACGGGGAGTAGGGTAGGAAGGATGAGGGCTCTGTAAGCAGGAGCTGGGGATGGGCGAGGGATGTGAATGTTTGGTAGAAGAAGTATGGTTGGGCGGTTTAGGCCCGGATCGAGGACCGTGGCAGTTTGACAAGTGATGGCGTCGCGGTTTGTGATATGATCTGTGGTGGTGACCTTTATAATTTCTAGGTATAGAATGCTTAAAAATGTAGTTGTTTCTACCAAAAACAATATGTGTGTATATATAATTTTATCATTATGATTTGCCCCATTTAAATCGATATTTTAACACCAAATTGATATATGTGATTGCCCATTAATGGATAATGTGTTCGTTAGGAATTACGATAGAAAACCGATGAGAAAGTTCGTTGAGACGAAAAAGCTCATACTGTGATTAAAATATAAAAACCTTATTTTTGTACCGGTAACATGCTCATATAAAAATATATTTAAATACATTTAAAAAGATTTGAATACAAATATTTTAAAAGCTTTAAAATTAAATGAACAAAAGCTTTACACATCCCAACACGGTAGATAAACATACTATACTTGCCCATACATATATTTTTGATATCAACAAAAAAAGGTTAATTGCAAATAAAAATTGCATACAATGCTTTACGGCATAAGGAATTAAGACACAAACTTGCCCAACCGGTTGGTTATGGGGTTATGTGGTCGGGTGCTGTTCTGTATTTTGGTGCACAAGAAAATGTCAAATAATGTTCATGGGTAAATTACTTTTAGACGTTACCATGTCTATTTCACATTGGTCAATATATCAAGTTGGATGACAAAATTACGTGGAAGTATTAAAGGAATTGCAATTTGGAGAGCAGCCCGCCGTACAGTACTGAAATGAGAGAAATTGGGGCACTTTACACCCTAGAGCGACAACTCAGGGGTTCAACAATGTTTTCTTGACTATGGTGGTCCCTCGGGGCCAGAACCACCATTCCATCCGATTCGGCCCTAGTGTGGTTCTTCCCTTCCTCCTCTTTGCTTGGGGGCGAGAGGAGGGATGGGAGAGGGAGGGAGGGTGCGGCGAGAAGGGAGGGCCGCCGAGTAGAATGAAAAAGGAATGGTGGAATATTCAGCCCACGAGGATTTAAGATGTGCGTGGGCGGTGGGTCTTCCGAGGGCGGTGGTTTAGTGGAGAGTGGGCTCCGGGAGGTAGGGTCGAAAGGGAAATGAAGGATAAAGGAGGCTGGGGGAGAAAGGGTAGGAGAGAGGATAAGGGGGGATCAGAATGTGAAATGAAGAAGGATGCGGGGGATGGATGGGGCTCTCGGGTGGACGGACAACAGACCTTTACCGGGGTGATATTGAGGCAATAGGCCCTCGTAAATCCAGCCATTCGTCAAGAGGGACGAATGTATTGGGCAAGCCTCTCAAAGTATACCTATTTTTAAAGTGAAATAAAAAAAATTCTTGGACATATGGCAGAAAATAAATATGTTGCTCCTGTTATTCCAATGTATGGAGTGTTTCCGCCAGTCGAACAATTTTTCACAACCGCCTCGATAGGGCTTACTGGGAGTGCAGGTAACAGATCGTCGAACGATTTGCTGCATCAGTATTTAATTAATTCATCTCATATAGTATGCAAACAAACTTGAGATTTTTATCGAGAGGACACTTTATAAAAGAGTTTTATGTGAATCAAAGTGAAATGTTTTTCAAGAAATTATCATTAGTGACAGAGCAGTATGTGAATATTATATATATATATGTATATGTATGTATATTATATATATATATATATATATATATATATATATATATATATATATATATATATATATATATGTGGGTCGCGGTGGTCTAGTGGGTAGAGCGTTGGACTACTGACCGGAGGGTCCCGGGTTCAATTCCCGGGCAAGGCACTTTGGGCACCTGCAGCTCCACCCAAGCTAGTTGATTTTTCGGGTACCAGGTCTTCCTGGGAAACCATAACCGGCACAGGGAAAGGAACTGGCCCCCCTACCCTGATGTGTGAATATTCACACGCCGTCGGGCTTGGTACATGGGTGAGCTCTACCATCACCTACTAAACCGACCTTCGGGTTGATTACTGTGTTTATTTTATATATATATATATACACATACATACAAAAATATACACATAGATACATACACACATATATGTATATGTATATATATATATATATATATATATATATATATATATAATAACATAGAAATATATAAATCTCATAAAACTCAAAAATCTCAAATATATGTATGTTATTATAGAATATAAATATAAAAACAAATATAAATAATATATAAAAAAAATGTACTACTAATAAATATAATAAATGTACAGACAACTATATATATATATATATATAGTTCTCGAATTTTCGGTAGTGCAACCACCTTTCTCAAGAGGAATTAGGAATATATATATATATATATATATATATATATACCAGATATTCCTGGGAAACCATAACCGGCACAGGGAAAGGAACTGGCCCCCCTACCGTGATGTGTGAATTTTCACACGCCGTCGGGCTTGGTGCATGGGTGAGCTCTACCATCACCTACGGAACCGACCTTCGGGTTGATTACTGTGTTTATGGTTTATATATATATATATATATATATATGTATATATAAATCATAAAAAAAGTAATCAACCCAAAGGTCGGTTGGGTAGGTTTTGGTAGAGTTCACCCAGTACTAGGCCCGGCGGTTTGTGAAATTCACACACCAGGGAAGGGGGGCCAGTTTCTTTCCCAGTGCGGGATATGTTTGGAAGACCTGGAACCCAAAAAATCAAATGAGTGGGGTGGAACTGCAGGTGTTCAGAGGCTTGCCCGCAAACCTGGACCCTACGGTCAGTAGTCCAACGCTCTTCCCCTGCACTACCACGACCCACTGTATATATATATATATATATATATATATATATATATATATATATATATATATATATATATATATATATATATTAAAACTTGAAAATCCCGCCATTGGGCGCACAAATATTCATTCAAACATAGAAATGGGTATAAGGGAAGGGGATAGGAAAACACATAAAAAGCAAACACAGGACATGTGGGGAAGGTGGTTTTTGAGCAGATCACGAAAGTAAAAATATTTCCTTATCCGGGATTTGAACCAATATTTTTTTTTTAGGAAATCTACCGGTTAAGGTAGGTTTTTGGATGGACACAACTATCAAATAAACATTTTGTGACTCCCCACCTAGCAAACTAATCTATATCAGGTCCCTCTTCATCTCCGCGTACTTCTTTCCTCCCTTTATCCCGTCCCACATCCCTATCCTGTTCGTGCTCTTTCCTCGTTTTCTTAACATTCTCTCCTCTATTACCTTCTTCAACATTCCACTACCGCTCAATACGCCTTTCATCCACTTTTCCTGCCTCCATAGGATTTCTCTCAACAAACCCCTCTCCTCCCCCACCATTTCTAGTACTTCCTCATTTGTTTTCCTTTCGGTCCATTTCACCTTCTCCATTCTTCTCCACACCCACATTTCAAAAGCCTCCAATCTACGTCTATCCTCCTGCTTCAGCGACCACGTTTCCGCGCCGTACATAGCTACGCTCCATATCAGAGTTTTTACGAGTTTTGTCTTAACATCCCTACTCAACGTCCCCGTCATCAACTCCCTCCTCCTTGAGAAAGCCTCCTTGCCTAGCGCAATTCTTCTCCTTACGTCCCTACCACTTTGACCGTATTGGTCCAAAACACTTCCGAGATATGTAAACTGTTCTACCTGCTCTATTTTTTCCCCGCCTATTTTAATATTTAGCTTAGCCTTTTTCTTTCTGGAAAATCGCATAACCTTTGTTTTATTAATGTTGATTCTCATCCCATATTTTTCGCACTGAACCTCCAATTCACTCAACAATGCTTGCAACCCCTTGGCTGACTGAGAAACTAATGCTTGGTCATCAGCAAACCTAACCGATTTTACGAGTTCCCCTCCGACTTTCATTCCTACGTCCAGTTCTTCGCATGCCTCTTTAATCATTTCCTCTACATATACGTTGAACAGTACCGGTCACAATGGGCAACCCTGCCTTACACCTCTTCCTAACACTGCCCATCCGGACTCTCCGTTCTCCACTCGCACCTGAGCAGTCTGAGACATGTACAGGTTGCGGATCAGTCTCCTGTCCCTCCAATCCATTCCTATTTTCTGCAATACACGCATTAATTTTTCCCAATTCACTCTATCAAACGCTTTTTCGAAATCTACAAAACAGGCAAAAACGTCCTGATTGTATTCTATATTCCTCTCGACTAGTGATCTCATTACTGCAATGGCATCACGCGTACCTCTTCCTTTCCTGAACCCAAACTGATCATCCTCTAAGTAAACATATGCCTTGCTCTCTATCCTTTTGTTGATGATCCTGAGAATAACTTTAGCTGCGTGGGATATCAAACTTATTGTTCTGTAATCCTCACATGACGTAGCCTTTGCCTTTTTTGCAATAGGAACTAACACCGATCTCACAAAATCTTCCGGCCAGATTCCTTCCTCATAGATACTACGAATCAGTCCATATATGGCCTTCTTCCCACCTTTCCCTAACCATTTCAACATTTCTACAGGAATATTGTCCACCCCCACGGCCTTATTTGCTTTCATCTCCTTTAATGCCCTTTCTATTTCATCGTCGAGTATGCTTGGACCTAAGCTATCTTTTTCTACGTCATGTTCCTTTTCTATGTCTAACCTTGTCGGCCTAAGTTCTTTACCATACAGTGTTTCTATATATTCCTTCCATCTCTCTTGGATTTTTCCTGGTTCAACTTTTATCTTACCCCATTTATCTTTAACTGTTAGCACAGATCTTGCCTTCTTACTTCCCGATAGTGATATAACTTTGCTGTAGAGCGCACCAATTTCACCCTTCTTCTGTTAACTTTCCATATCCCCGCATTGCGTTTTCCACCATTCTTCTTTTGCTTTATTTGTGGCCCTTCTCAATTTATTGTTTAACTCTTTGTACTTCATTTTGCCTAACTCTGTGTTTACATTTTTCCATATTCTTCTCTCATCCATCTTTGCAATCATTTGAACCAATATATATATATATATATATATATATATATATATATGAATGTGTTTTATTAGGTAATCTACCGGTTAAGGTAGGTTTTTGGATGGACACAACTATCAAATAAACATTTTGTAACTCAAAACAAAACCCAATCGAGCAACCTAATCTACATCAGGTCCCTTTTCATCTCCGCGTACTTCCTTCCTCCCTTTATCCCGCCCACATCCCTATCCTGTTCGTGCTCTTTCCTCGTTTTCTTAACATTCTCTACTCTATTACCCTCTTCAACATTCCACTACCGCTCAATACGCCTTTCATCCATTTTTCCTGCCTCCATAGGATTTCTCCCAACAAACCTCTCTCCTCACCCACCATCTCCAATACTTCCTCATTAGTTTTCCTTTCGGTCCATTTCACCTTCTCCATTCTATTCCACACCCACATTTCAAAAGCCTCTAATCTACGTCTATCCTCCTGCTTCAGTGACCACGTTTCCGCGCCGTACATAGCTACGCTTCATATCAGAGTTTTTACGAGTCTTGTCTTAACATCCCTACTCAACGTCCCCGTCATCAACT
Source organism: Hetaerina titia (assembly GCA_037158775.1). Lineage (NCBI taxonomy): Eukaryota > Metazoa > Arthropoda > Insecta > Odonata > Calopterygidae > Hetaerina > Hetaerina titia. The sequence continues at coordinate 89,758,887 of CM073771.1, read as the reverse complement.
CCCTTCTCCTTGAGAAGGCTTCTTACCTAGCGCAATTCTTCTCCTTACGACCTATGTAAGCTGTTCTACCTGCCCTATTTTCCCCTATATTTTAATATTTAGCTTAGCCTTTTTCTCTCTGTAAAATCGCATAACCTTTGTTTTATTAATGTTGATTCTCATCCCATATTTATCGCACTGAACCTCCAATTCACTCAACAATGCTTGCAACCCCTTGGCTGACTGAGAAACTAATGCTTGGTCATCAGCAAACCTAACCGATTTTAGGAATTCCCCTCCGACTTTCATTCCTACCTCCAGTTCTTCCCATGCCTCTTTAATCATTTCCACCACGTATACGTTGAACAGCACCGGTCACAATGGGCAACCCTGCCTTACCCCTCTTCCTAACACTTCCCATCTGGACTCTCCGTTCCCCACTCGCACCTGAGCAGTCTGTGACATGTACAGGTTGCGGATCAGTCTCCTGTCCCTCCAATCCATTCCTAATTTCTGCAATACACGCATTAATTTTTCCCAATTCACTCTATCAAACGCTTTTTCGAAATCTTCAAAACAGGCAAAAACGTCCTGGTTGTATTCTATATTCCTCTCAATTAGTGATCTCATTACTGCAATGGCATCACGCGTACCTCTTCCCTTCCTAAACCCAAACTGATCATCCTCTAAGTAATCATTTGCCTTACTCTCTATCCTTTTGTTGATGATCCTGAGAATAACTTTAGCTGCGTGGGATATCAAACTTATTGTTCTGTAATCCTCACATGATATAGACTTTGCCTTTTTTGGAATAGGAAGTAACACCGATCTCACAAAATCTTCCGGCCCAATTCCTTCTTCATAGATACTACGAATCAGTCTATATAGGGCCTTCTTCCCGCATTTTTCTAAACATTTCAACAGTTTTACAGGTATGTTGTCCACCCCCACGTCCTTATTTGCTTTCATCTCCTTTAATGTCCTTTCTATTTCATCGTCGAGTATGCCTGGACCTAAGCTATCTTCTTCTACGTCATGTTCCTTTTCTATGTCTAACCTTGTCGGCCTAAGTTCTTTACCATTCAGTGATTCTATATATTTCTTCCATCTCTCTTGGATTTTTCCAGGTTCAACTATTATCTTACCCCACTTATCCTCAACTGTTAGCACAGATCTTGCCTTCTTACTTTCCGATAGTAACTTAACCTTGCTGTATAGCGCACCAATTTCGCCCTTCTTCTGTAAACTGAATATGTGTGTATATATATATATATATGGCGAGATCCGGTTTTCAGGTCCTGGTCGAGGAAATATTTTTACATTAGCGGTCTGCTTGATTCCACCTTCCCCACCTCTCCTGTGTTCGTCCTTCATGTGTGTGCCTTTCCCCCTCCCCTCCCCACACACACACACATATATATATATATATATACATATATATATATATATATATATATATATATATATAGACACCAACACACAGTTATGAAATATTCAACGCAAAGAAACGTATAGAAAGGACACTCACAGTATGTGTTGACGTTTTGACGGCTCGACCGTCGTCATCAGAATTGCGTTCTGGGGAAGAGCGGAGAGGACATGTGCAGGGGAAGGGTGAGGGGAGAAAAGGTAAGGGGACAATAGGAATCGGAGGTGAGGGAGGGGAAATGTAGGCAGCATTAGATGAAATCAGTGGGTTTGATTCAGCCCGGGGGGTTTAAAAATTTTCAATATATAAATTTGCCATATGTAAAGAACACACGCTGTATTTCTTGATAAGTTTGACGGAAATAGCTCCGTCTTCTTCGAAAGAAACGATAGTCTTCTTATCTTTATATATTTGGAAAAATAGTATCGGTAAAAGTTTTTTTCTGACGTGGCAAAGTTGTAGCATGCTCATGGCACCGCGCAGGCTCGGTGGTAAGGGGGGTTGACTTTCAACATGCACCCATAGCCAACCGCCTGAGTGCGCCGTTCAAGCTAGATCGTGTTGAATGGGACCCCTGTCGGAGTGACTCAATGCAAGTGAAAACTCCAGCAAAGGAGTGAACGGCGGTACGGCATCAAATTTTTGTGTTGGACTGGAAATATCGGGTAGAGACGCTGAGGATTTACTGAGTGTTCAAGGATGAACGTTACACAAATTACGCTTTATAACTAGCATAGGCTCTTGCAAGATGGTCTAGAGTGTGTGGAGGAGGACTCCCGCGCTGGACGGTGGTCGACGTCAAGAACCGATAGCAAGTTCTTCATTCAGAAGACCATCGGTTTAGTGAGTGCATGATTGCAGGTCGTGTTAGCATTAATGAGACAATAGTTATATAACATTACCGACCTTTGGGTTGCTTCCTGTATTTATGGATCATTATATGTATGTTATATTTAAAAGTGTATATATATAGTAAAATCCGTAATTTTGGGCAGGATTTAAATTCAAGACAGTGCCAAGAGAAGTGTTATGACCTAACGTAATAAGTCAGGAAAACTGAAATCTCCCATTAATTAAATTAAAATAAAGGCTCAGAAAAAATGCTTTCTTATAATCAGATTAGTTCGGTTTCAAAGGTATCCGACCTTTTGAAATCCATGGAGAAAGTTCCGGGAGAGGAGGTTTAAATGGGCTACAATGAATATGACTTAATGAGAAAATCCTCTATTTTAGTTATTTGAAGGGATAAAGCCTAATAAATGAACCAGCCAAAGAAATAACTAATGACGACACGTTTTGAAACAAAAATTTGTTAAGGAAAACATGATTTCTTTCCCTGCTATTTTTTCTTGTATCCCCGTCCATTTAATCATCGTTGGGCGAAACAGCTACCGAAGGCCATCTCCTGGCCAAAATATCGGGGCACTTGGTTGCATAACTCCCCGTAAATATCAGTATAATTTACGTTTCTACGATAGGTTAAGTGGTTAGAGCAAGTGGAAAGTTGAAGAACCGTGGTTCAACTCCCGGTCAAGGAAACATTCTTGGGCTTGTGATACTCGATTCCCCCTTTCCTACCATTTCTATGTCTATCTTTTATGTGTTCCTCGCCCTTTTCCTTATATATCCATGTGGTTGAATATATGCATTCACCATTTAGCGGATTTTCATTATAATATTATTATTACGTTTTCATATATAAGGTGGTATGCCGAAGAAATATATTATTCTAATCAGTCTGAGACATTTCTGTTCATAGATTAAACTATCGGAAAGAAAAATTTCTCTATTAACTAAAATATTTAGATATTCTGTCGGAATAGATGTAGGCATAAGGAAAGCAGATGATGGAGAGAATGAGAGGACGAGAAAAAGACCGTTCCCGGTCATATATACAAGGGTTGCCTCTGTTTGTGGCAAATGAGAAACCCCTCGGGTAAAGGGGTCCGACGCTGACGAGAGGCCTGGGGAAGGAGACTGGAAGGAAACGAACGGCAGGAAAGCGAAAGAGACGAGGAGAATATAGGGAAGAACACGACGGAGGAAGGGGGGGACTTGTGGAAAGAATGAAAACGTGCGCGGCAGAATAAGGAGAATAGGAGATGGGAAAAGGCGTGATGGGGGAATGAGGTGGGGAGGAAGGGAGGGAGGCCATTGGCTGACGGTTGTTGGCGGGAGAGGGAGTTGGCAGGCAGGTTGGCTTTATCTTATGAAAATTTCACCCGGGAGAGCTAACTTCTATGCATTTGTTATTCCGCATAAATTGTTTAGGGTGGCACATGGAGAACAAGGTAAATTTTTCATAAAAGGATTTAAAACTTACTGAAAATAAACATGTTGCCCCAGCCAGCTTTCCACTTGATACAAAAGTAAAGAAAAGTAGATTAACGGAAAAACACGGGGAAAGGAAGGTAAATATTGGCTTCTGAATTTAAAGGGTGTCACTATATTCTACTTTTTCAATAAGGGATTGCCATTTTCCTCTCGTACAATTGCTAAAATTCCCTCATATTCAGGAACCTGTGTATTATTTTCAGAGTAATTAATATGAAAGTTAAAATACGTAATAAAATAAAAAATAATATCAACAGAATTTTTGGTTAAACATGACTGGAGCTATTAAATAGTATACGCATAATAAACATAAGTGGTCCACGTCACTTTTCTCAAGGATATTTAACATATATAACATATACAATATATAAGATATATATAACATAAACACAGTAATCAACCCAAAGGTCGGTTTAGTAGGTGATGGTAGAGCTCACCCATGTACCAAGCCCGACGGCGTGTGAATATTCACACATCAGGGTAGGGGGGCCAGTTCCTTTCCCTGTGCCGGTTATGGTTTCCCAGGAAGATCTGGTACCCGAAAAATTAACTAGCTTGGGTGGAGCTGCAGGTGCCCAGAGTGCCTCGCCCGGGAATCGAACCCGGGACCCTCCGGTCAGTAGTCCAACGCTCTAATGTATATATATATATCGATGATGCGGAAGTACTCACGAGAGCAATATAACTTTTGGACGGCACAATAGAACACAGAATAAAACAGATAACACGTAAAAGGACACTCACACTGTAGATGATTTAAGCTTTCGGCCTACTCCGAGGCCTTTTTCAGGTCAGACTGAGAGGTTTTTTCAGTCCCTCTCCTCTCAGTCTGACCTGAAAAAGGCCTCGGAGTAGGCCGAAAGCTTAAATCATCTACAGTGTAAGTGTCCTTTTACGTGTTATCTGTTTTATTCTGTGTTCTATAGTGCCGCCCAAAAGATATATATATATATATATATATATATATATATATATATATATATATATATATATATATTTATATATATATATTTATATGTATATCGTAGTAACTTTTCAATCATCAGATGCAAAATTTCCATTGTCCAATTTAATCTTTCATAACTATTTCATGGTGATAAATAACGCACTCAAAATGCTATCTGCCACTATTAAATACTAAAATACGTAAGAAAATTTGTCCCTAAAATTTTTTTCTCATACCGATACATGAACCTCAGTCAGAGCAGATGCGTACTTCTAGGAGGAGACCAAATAAATAAATTAGCAAATAACATTGATCGAAAGAACATATTTGACCACACGGCGGAAGATTAGGATCGAATCAGAATTAAAATATAATAAGGGATGAGAAATCAGCCGCCGTTCCGAACGATAAAAAATATTTTAACCCTAGGATTCAGCGTTCCTCATTTTTCCCAATGCACCCCTCTTCTTGCGTATGGTGACTTACTTACAAGGAACGAGGAAATTTCGTTGTTATCCCTCCTACTAAAACAAGAGCGGGGGAGATATAGTCCGAGGTGTGGGAAGAGTGAAGGTTTTCATAAAGATTTGGTCAAATCGGCGGGGATCGTTTAGTCATTAAGAACGTTCAATCGATCGCTTTGGACAGCTGGAATTGCGGGCGGAAGAGAGCTGCGGGCGCACTTATTTTCGGGGCGTTGATGACGAGAGGGGGAAGAGGGGCGGAAAGGGAGGGAATTGGGCAGTCGAGGGATGTGCGGAGAATATAAAATTGGGTGGAGGAGGAAGTGTTGACCCTGCAAAGAATGGACGGGGAAAGACCGAGGGAGAGGATGAGGATTATGGTGAGAAAATGGAGAAGAAAGACGAGGGCGGGGATAGGGAGAAAGCTCAAAGACGGAGGGGAAACGTGGTCAACCGGGAACTTACTGAAGGTGAGAAAGCGGAGTGTCCGGGAGGCGGGCTGAGTTCAGGGGGGGTGTGGGGAATTTGCAGAGGGAAGGCCGGATGGAAATGCTGAGCGTAAAGGAAGAAAGGGACAAAGAGAAATGATAAGGAAGGTTTGCCAGCCCAAGCGGGGTGGATTCGAGGGCTGAATTTTTATCCGAACAAACGACATTCGCTCCCTTTTTCACTCTCTCTTGCGCTCCTCCGTCTCCCCGCCTCTCTCTCTCTCGCACTCATCCCTTCGCATTGCATTCCGTGGAATTGGAAAGGGAGGTCGAAGAAATATAAGGAGAGAGATAGGGAACGAGTTAGGTGGACGTCGGAGGGTGGTGGGAAAGGGAAGAAGATTCGCAGAGAGGGAGAGGAATACCTAAGGGTGAGGAATGATGGGAACAGGAGATTCGGGGAGGGGAATTGAAACGGTTCTCGCGTTTTTCTTCCTCTCCTACTTCTTTTGGTGATGGGAACGGAAATAAGTTTGGATAATTTGGAAATAAATTCAGCTTGATGTTGGGATATCCAGAGGAAAAATTACTGCGAGGATCGTTCACCCCATGAGCCAGGTTTAGCGCTTCTTCGGTGGCCGTTGGCGAGTTCATCGATTTACTGGTGATTTGAAACGACGACCCGGGTCGGTGACGCTTGTGGAATGCCCGTTCTATGCGATTTTCCATGTATTTCGAGATACGTACATTTCTTTTCTTCATATTCTCTACGCTCCGGTACCAAAATTAGATGTGCAAACGTCGTCAATTCAGGGAAAATAGGTACACCTAGATAAAGGCTGACACCTTTAGAAAATTAAGATGGTGATTCAGAGTGAATTTATTATTTTAATTATCAAAATATCCCACACGCTATTTTTCAACGTAATTATGCTCGGGAATTATAAATGATAATTACCCTGTTTTCGAGAAATCCCGGAGGGGAAACCTTTATGTATCTTAGAACTGGAAAGGTTTTTCGAAAGAAATCATCACTCAAGCATTCCTGTGTTGTTTTATTTTAATTATGTAATTATAATGACAAAAGTTTTTCGAGTTTTCAACTAATGGAGAGAATTTTCCGGTTATATATCACGCTATATATTGGTACGCAAGGTAGGCATTGATTTCATTTGATATTGTGCAGTTACTTGCTTTTAACTGATTATGCTCTGCGGGAATGACATAAATTATGACCTTTCCTTAAGGTGAATAAAATGTCTGTTTAACTAACATAATTTACTGTTTAGGTAATTTTTTCACTTATTGCTTTACCTAGTTATAAACCATTAAAATATATCTAGCATTAATAATTCTGTGCTGCCGTCAACTGATAAAATAAGAGATAGGAATATGCGAAATTTGCACTAGAATACTATGAACATAGTTAACATAAAGGAAAGACTATATTTGAGTCGATAAAATCATTTTTCTGCTCTAATAATGTTTTTAGAAACCTTTTCCTTTGATACATCGTTGCAACAAACATAAGACTACTTTGAGAAACCTTAGATCCTTGAAAAGTTGCTGAAACCAACTCAGGGTAACTCTATTGTTTGGCGTGTCATAATACCTAAATAATTAACGCTATGATAAAGGAATTCATAGTAAAACCGAATTTTTAGATGTTGGAGAGTGAGCACTCATGAAGACATTTTATATTAATCAAAGAAGACATTTTAGATCATTCAATTTTTGTTTGAACTCTTGATTTGAAAATATTTTTCAAATAAGATTTTTTACTTCAAAGATTTTAATTATTGCTTAAACTAATGGATGTGTTTTCATCAAACGTTACATTTTGTAATCATGGTTTCATTTTATTATATTATTTATGTATTCATTTCAAATGATACCGTGATTATGATGGAAGATTTTTGTGTTTAATTTTCTAAAGCCACAGAACAACATGCAAAAGTCTTGATAATGTTAAACCTATTGATCGTATGCATGTGGCATATGAATCTTTTCTGAAATGTCAAACAACTGAGTTTGTTAAGTTCAGAGGGACCCTACACTGATCTTTCGTCTGATTGTCTTACAGAAAGAAACTATACTGAAGCAGAATTATCGCAAAATGAATATAATTTTTTACGAAAGAAGGTTATCAATGGTCTTGAATTGTGTCAAAGGGCATTAAAGCTTATAGAACAGTCCTTATAGTAGCATATTCAATCAAGTAATACTTATACAAAATCATGAAAAAGTGGCCAAAGATAAATTTAAAAGAGTTGTAGACTGTAAGATTGGATTAATAATGTAAGTGGAAAAAGATAGTACATAGCTCTCATTAAATATACAGAAGCACTAAACCTGGGGATTTTTAAATGAAGAATACTTATAAATATCTAAGGGCAACGTTAAGTTTTAATAATTCAGTCTCAGAATAAATAATGAAGATTATATTTGCTGGTATCAGATATCTTTATCCCCAAAAGGGACTACTAAGCTCTACTCTTCTATGTAAGAAATCTAAACATAAAATGCACAAAATCTCACTGAGATCAATTGTGACAGACAGCTACAAGGTGTGGCGTTTAAATGGGAAAACAAAGAAAAACTTGAAATAGAGGGTTTACGAAGAATGAATATTAATAACTGGATTGAGCTAGGAAAATATAGAAGTGCTCTATGTCGTGTGTACCATAGTGGTAGTTTTCTGTTGAAAAGTTCAAAATCTATGTAATATTGGTGCAACCAGGAGGAAGAAGTTAGAACTACTATGAAACCGATAAATTTGTTTGAAAATATTTTTTTTCGAATTGCACATACATTATAGAATTTTAAGGAAAATTCATTACTTAAGGCTTAACCATTAATTTCCCGTGTTTTCTTACACCGAGGTACATAGACGCCTCTGAAGAGTTATGATTGCTGTTGAAAATCTTGGAGTTCAAGATATTATTCTTGAAAAATCTAAAAATACCGGATTATAGGCTTATTAGTTGCTGCAATCCATCAAGTAAGACGATAAGAAAAAAGTCATCGTTTCCTGTTCATTAAATTTTTTTTCCTTAAGAGCGGGAGAAACGAGAGGGCTAGATACTCCGACTAAAAAATTCATCATCATTTATATCCGTCACCTCCGGCAAAAACTCGAGGAGTCGAGGAGGGAAATAAAAACTTTTGCCGTCTTCACGTGCATTAAGAGGACGGATATATAGCAAAAATGTATGATTTAAAAAAAAAAATATATATATATATATAGTATATAGTATATATATATATATATATATATATATATATATATATATATATATATATATATATATATATATATGTTTTCAACCATGCGCTCTATTCCTATTGGGAGCTGCAGAAAGAGAGGCGTAGGAAGCGAACTAATTGACAATACACCATGGGCGCATATTAATGACTTCCTTGATGCGTGCCGTTTAAGATGCTCAAGTTACTGCGAAGATATGAAGGGCGTCGAGGGTTCCGTATACTTGCGCGGGACCATAAGATAGGGGGGAGGTAAAATTCTCTCTAGCTACCCTGGCCTTCTCAGAATCTCGTATTCCCTTTTTGTGGCCACGGTCTCGTGAAAATGCGAGAATCTCGGGAAAGGAGGGAAAATATAACATCGAGAGGGGTGCTGGCATACCCTAACCACCATCCCTCTACAGTAATTTGTATAACGATCTCCAAGAAATGAACCCATCTCTTCTCGAAAGTTCTTAAAAAAGAATTCCCCAAGGTTGCGAGGGGGGGGGGAGGAATATAAGCGAGAATGGGGATTTGTGCTTTCTTAAGAATTAAGGAGACTATTAATGTGCTAAGATAACGAGTTTTAGAATGTTAAAAGGATGGATTAAACGCTTCTTCGGGTGGGAGTAGGGGAGAGTGCAATACAGTGGAGACGGAAGGAGAGTGCGACGATGAAAATCTTAATTCTAAATTCGCGTGTTACGCAGTAGATCGCTTCAGGGGCCTCGGCCATAGTGGCATGGGTCACCAGCCATTTAACTAACTTTGGATTTGTACGTGGAACATGGAAGACAATCAGGTAATATTCTGTTAGATAGTGTCAATTGATGGTGCTTATTTTCCACCGTTGTGATGAAGTGGATGGGGAAAGAATTCATTGTATCAGTTAGTATGGAATAAAATTTCCCGTTATTTCTCTTTTGAACTTTCTCACTATCGTAACCTAGGGTTAGATTAATCTTTTTTTGCCAGCACTAAGCTCGTGAGTTTAATATTTATCCCGTAGCCTTGGTCGCGTGTAAAATCTCCATCTCACTAGTGGCTCCAAATCATATTTTTTTTTTAATTTTACGAGTTTTAGGCTCAAAATTGGCTGTAGATGAATCGGACAGCTGGACAGGACAGGTTTAACATACTTCCAAGCAGGAATATTATAAATGATACCTAACTAATGGGAATAGTACCTCCTCTTTAAGTTTTCATCTAAAATATTTTCCCACAGTTCGTTTGATCAAGTCAAGGTTCCTCAACGAACACCCGCAGATATATGAAACTATCTCAATCTAGAATAATTTTTTTTGATTAACCCGCATGCAATATACGATAATTTATCCGAAAAGCTTCCACAATCATCCCAAATGTGTGTTACTATGGCAGCAGATCATTTTACAGTAGTGATTTTCTCCTTGGATGTATCTTGGGACACGCAATAATGATCGGCGTGCGTGTAAAAAGGACATGGGCGAGGTGGAGAGAAGTAAAAAAAGAAAAAAAAAATGTGGGTGACACAGAATATTAGACTTTTCACGTGAACTTAACCCCTTTTACTCGATCATTTTTCTTCATTAAGGGAACCTGCCAACGTTAATTCGTGCCCTTTCAGCTGCTGAACAGACATTGTACGAAGAGTGTGCTCCGATTTTCCCTTGTGTTCCTCGCAAATAACCATATCTTCTCCTTTACACTTAAGATCTAATTAGCAACTATTGACTTCGCTGTAAAGTATTAAATTGAAAATATTTTCTGCCTCTCTTAAAATATGTATGACTATAGTTAGTTATTTATTTAAAGTATCATTATATTTTATTTGGGGTTTGCTGCTAAACCGGTAACTTATTATAATGTGCGTAAACCTAAAGTCAATACGACCTAAACTAATTAAACAGGGAACATTTCATCTTTTAATATAAAACATCTATTCATAAACTTTTATAGTTAACGTACTCGTAATTGGATGACCAATTAATATATATCAATCCGTTTATTTCTCATTCAAATTTATAGTATGCATCATAAATATCAATGCGGGATTGATTGCATGGAATTATTTATTATGTAAAATATGTACTTTTCGTTATTTATGATTCACTTTGCATTGTATCAAGTCAAATTCTATCCAAATCCTCCTAGCCCAAATAAATGTGAGAAACAGCATACTTATCAACTTTACATCGGGAGTGTGATAATGAAAATACACCAAAGCGGTGGAAGAAACTACAACGAAGATCAAGCGGACCAGGTAAGATGGGAGAAAATCTATCAAACTGTGTTCATTACCAAAATCCTCCCATCTAACTAGAAATCAACGACGTGGGACAAGATTTTATTTTGATTAACTTCAGGAGGGAAAAGAAGGGAGAAAAAAAAACGGACTAGCCGCCGCAAACCGGGGTCCGTCCGGCACAGAGAGGCAGCGTCCGTCGGCAAGGATTTTAATCCCATTAAGGCTTAGAAAGCATGCCGGCGCCTGTTTTCGATTCGACCCCACCCCTCTTCCTCCCTCCTAATCTGGGGCTTACCGGATCCCACCTTCTGGCTTGGGGTGAGAAGGGGAGGTTGAGAGGGGGGAGGGGGAGGAAGGTCACCGGCGGCGAGTTACGTCGTCGGAAGGGGCGTGGTGCGTGCGTGCTTGCTTGCTCTCTCGAGGAAGGACCAGGATGTGTGGCGGGAGGGGTATATCGTGAGAGTGGGGGTACTACTTTTTTCTCCATCCGGCCTGAGGAGAGGGATCGAAGGCGTTACCGTAGAAGAGGGCAACCCCTATAGGGGGGGGAAAGAGGAAAGGATGAAGGGAAGGGTTATTTAAAGGCTAGGGAGTGGGTCCGAAAAATTCGACGGGGCAATAAAAGCACTCTCGGCATGAAAAGCAAGGGTGGCGTGAATTGGTGTAGGAGAGGATCGGGGAAGAGGGAGAGAGTGTGCTAGTGTGTGGAGGGGGTGGGGCGGGGGAGGGGGCCGGCAGGCCTGCCCTGGAGGAAGGTTTGAAGGACGGGAGTAGGCCGGGCGTCTGGAGAGAGAGATAGAGAGGAAGAGAGGGCAAAGGGAAGGTAAGGGTGCGGCTGCGGGTGGTAAGGTTTTATTTTTGAGCGATCCCGGGAGATGTAAAAGGAGTGGAAAGGGCAGGGGGAGAGATCTTGACGAAATGGGAGATAAGGGAATCTTTTATATTCTTTGGTGCGGCCGCGCAAACACGTTAGGTGGTTTTCGCGAATGGAATGAGGATTTCCAGACCTGGAGGCTTCGTCCTTTCCTCTTCGAGTTGACACGCTTTCACTCGAATAGAATTCACCCTCTCCATTGAATGTATTTGAAGAATGCAACGGCTTTTCTTCTCACGTGAAACATTCAATTTTAGCCAGAGTATTACCATAAAAACAATAGTTATATCAAGGGTCATTTTGAACCGTTCATGAGTTTTCATCGTGCAAAGAAATGGGGGTTACCGGCATGCACTGATCTTAAAGCCGAAAAAAGATCCGGTGTGTGGAGTTGAGCGCACCTTTCGCAAGTTATCGGGCCCTGGTGAAAAAAGGGACCCCATGAATTTGTTGAAGAGGGGGTTTTCGCCAAATTTGTACTAATTTGTTGTCGGTTGAGGAGTCCACTACACCACTCCTTCGTCCAGCCTGTTTCTCCTCGCCAATCTTACTTGGTTACGTTTTTACCCTTACCCTGGTGTCTGGCGCCCGAAAGGGACCTGAGGGACGGAAAATAGATCGCGTGTCATGTACCAAAATATTAAACTTATGTCGCTGTCTCCCGATACGTTTCAGATTTAGTTTAGTTTTAAACAATTATTGCAAATACGTTTGAGCCGTAACTATTAAAAGGATGATAAAAATAAATATACTTCGATAAAAATATTTGCCTGGTGCATTTTTGTAGGTTTTAAAATTTCCTCTAGTGTTAACATTTTAAAACGATTACTAACAACAAATCTCAATGTTACACCAAAATATGAATGTTACACCATTTTAATAGCTGCTCTTATTGCGTCATGATGATTTTCAGTTATTCCAGCATATTGTTTTAAAGATTTCAATTGTAGTGCACTCACAACAAAAATTACAATTCAATAGAACGACTTAATCTGATGAATGTAGTAATTGCTCACCTATTCAATTCGATAATTTAAACATGGGCCCATTAAGATCTTATAAATTATGTCACAATTTGTTCAGAATGGCTTTTAGCTTTTGCCGGCCACGAATTTTTAAGGGGTACGAAGGTATCATGATGTTATTTAGTACCATTAATATCAACTCTCTTTCGATGAAAATTGAAAGTATCTTTTTATGGATGTTTCTTAAGAAAAACACCACACAGGAAGGTACCAGTGGTAAAATTATGTTTTCTCCGAAACCGGGACGACGATCAAAATAATTCTCCGCATTCTTCATCTCGCCGTTATCATTTCCATTATCTTATAAACCCAACAATTTTAAATGTAATTTTTATTAGATTTATTTTATGATTTATTCTACTTTATGTGTAAGAGCATTATAATGAACATAAAAATTCTATATACATATAAATAATTAGGATATATAGCTTTAGAATCAAATGAGAAAACGTTTTGTAGTGTAACAGCCTGAGGGCAACTTATTAATATATTTATTTGAAAAGTTACTCTTTATTTTTCTATTTCGCGCGAAGCGTCATTTATTATAATTATTTAATTACTCTATATAGTATTTATCGCACCCAATAATAATTGCTATTTGAAAGGATTTTTTCAACGATTATATCACAAAGTACAATTTAACATATTTCTTCTCTTGTTAAAGCAATCAGACTATTGAAAATTTGAACGAATTAACGGCTACTGCTTATGATCGCATAATTACGACTTATTTTGTGCATATCACTATGGGAGGAAGTTAATGAATTATATTATTAACAATTTAGAGATATTAAAAATGGCAGAGAACATTTTTTTTCCCAAGAGAAAGAGAAGATTCGTTATCTCTTCACATAAGATGCCATGGCTGTGACGTATACTTATATTTTACGAAATTTTATCCACTACTAAGGGATATACTCTTTAGAAAATGAATTTTGTGAGGACTCTCGCGAGGAACGTCACTTGAAAAGAGTTGTAGTTAGTCATAATAGACTTTTCACGGCGCTGAAACATCTCTCCCTCACGACTCTCCGACGCTTAAGATATAAGGCAGAGGTATGCATGTGGATTGGAGCTTTCAAAAGGGTCTCTCAACCTTAAATGATAACTAGACGGGCCGAAAAGGCGAGAGTAGGCTGGGTTGAGGGGGGGGGGACGAGCGAGGAAAACATGAAATAAAGAGCGTGTTGTCATGCAGAAACGGGGAGCAGAGAGGGCATCTGAAGGTGGAATAAGGAAAGGGTCTCCTCCAATGACCAAGGAACAAGGGTGGGAGTTTACGGCTCCCGGAAAGAATATTCTAAACGAAGACCGAAGGGGGAAGAAACGGTGACTCAGGCCCTCGTTTGGAATTTTTTTACATGCTTTCATTTTTCCCCTTCCCCAGAATTCAGTTCCGACCGAGATGGAGCGACGTGGGTGATTCCTCCGGGACGTTTTCTACTATTTTTCCACCCCACTTCTCCCCTTCCCCCTCCTCGGCCACCCTCCTACACTCCTCCTCCGAAACCTCGAACCCTCCCACCCGCGTAGAAAATGAGGAGGTGGCCTGTCGCGTCTGATTGGCTTCGTCTCTCCGAGTGGAAGACGCTGGCGAGGGCTTTCTGAGGCGAGAGAAGGAGATATAGAGGGATAGAGAGTGGAAAAAAAACATAGTGCGAGGCACGGAAGACAAAAGAGAAAGACGAAGAAGCGTATCCACTTTGATTTCTGTCGCAGAAGGCGTCAAGGACAGGATCGGAGCCCAAGACGGAGCCAACACGACGCTTCCTCTGCAAGCAATGTGGCCGAGCAGAACAGAGGGACTCATTTTTTTTCCATCCAATTTTTTCCTTGTGTTGTAAGGTAAGAGAAGGTCACGAGGGTAAGGCGTAAGGGGGAAGGCCGTCCCGAGGATCGGCCCCCATTCGTGCGAGGCAAAGAGGTGGGTCGGGGAGGTACGTGTGTTCCGATATGCCTCTTTACGGCTCGCTGGCGGATATAATGCGCGTATTATTCTTGTTACGTTTATGCAAGGCTCTCCTTTTACAGATCCTCCATATACGAAGCATCGAATACTTGCGACATCACAATGTACTCTATATAAATGGCAAACTCACAGGAATGTGAAAAAATGAAAATTGTGCAGGGTTCTATTTTTTGTGTTAATTCTTCCTGCTGCATTGTTGACGGCCATTCATATCTTCCTCCCGACGCGTTTCCTCAGAGAATTGTAATCAAGATCGGGCATTATGCCCTATCATTCGTTTCAATATGAGGGAAAGGAATGTTATCATTTGTATACTCAGTGAGCTCTGTCACGGGATGGTAAAAGTTACTTGTTGAGTTGTTTATTTTTTCGAAACTGAGAACACCCCATAGCTTGAACCACTTGACTGGAAAATGTATATTCTCTAATGACATTGAAGAGTACTCGAGTTCTAAAATTGGAATTGTTGAATTAATAATAATTCCCAGTGATCTCAATGAAGTAACAGTTTTTAATTACGAAAATGGGGCAGTAGGTTGCACCAAGTATCGGTTAATTAGATTAAAATTAACTCACCTAATTTAGGGAAGGATTTGCATGCCGTAAAACGTAATTGAGCGCTTTGGCATAAATTAGCAATGATTTTAAGATTATAAAGTTGCTCCAATCTTACAGAAACAGTAAGTGAATGCTCCTCTTTTACCCGAACCTGACCAGTTTTAGATGTTTAATTCGTTTATATTAAATAAAAAAATGGTGTACTTGTTTCAATTTCATCTAAATCAATCAGATAAACGTTATCGTTTTGTATGGCAGGTTATGAACTTGTGATATGATCTCAGTAACTAATCAAATAGTGGAAAATCATATATTCTACTCAACGATGTTAAAAAATTTCTAAAATTTAGTGTTCTTTAGATCATATATCTTATCAATGTGGATAATCAAAAAAGGTCCTCCGGAAAAATCACCTTGGCTTAATTAAAAGCTTTTATCTATTATTGCACTATGTTGCTTAGTGATTTATTGTAACATATTTCACGATGGTGTTTATAATATACTTAAACTTAACAATTTAAAGCTAAAGCTAAAAATACATTTCTTTCAGATGAAAAGAACGCATAAGAGCAAAAGAAGATTTTCTCAGAAGCAAAATAAGCGCGTATTAGCACAAACTGTTTTATAAGAAGTGAAACAAGTGGTTTCAAGTATTTTTGCTTAATTTTTTCTTATCTTTCAGAAGAAGGAAACCATACTATATCATATTTCAATATTCCATATTTTATTCCGAATTCTATTATCAATTACTCCCGCTACTTATTATCAATAACTCATTTTGTGAATTACTTTTCTTATTCTGTTCCAAATTTCGTCACAATTATTTTAACCTTTCACTTTCTACAACATGATGCAATTGAACATGTCCCGGTTCCAATTGCTTCATGTTACTGACCATAGAAACTTTAGTTAAGTTAGGGTAATTACTGAAACCTAGCTCGAGAAACTTGCTTTTCTCCCCCTTTTCAATCTAAACATTTGATTTCTTATATTTGCGTGAGGGCAGTAAGAATTGAATCCCCTATCCCTTCACTAAACAAGAAATCAGTATCCTTTATCCCCTTCGCAATATTTTTCAATCTGAATGATAGACTTAGATTTTGACGTAGGATACGAACTCTATTAACTAGGAGCTTATCCAGAAAATTAATTATAAATTGTACCTACCCAACTTTTTAATTAGACATGTTTTATTTAAGAAAGTATACAAGTAAACGTTTACTTATGAAGTGTTCAACTGCATAAAATCTTTTGAATTAAATCGAATCCCGTCAGGAAAGAATGCTGGAACACTTTACAGTAAGCAGAGAAAAGTTTGTAGTATCTGTTTCCACTTCCCAGCTTAAATGCGTGAAAACCACAAGAGTGAAAAAATTTTTGTGGCATATTAAATATGTTTTATAGTAGGGCCATAAAAATTAAAATTTTGGATAGGTACATAGTAGCATGAGTTCCACGAAACGCACTGTTCCTATCCTTTATGATGCTGCATGATTACTACCCTACTGTCCTTTCCTCTTGTGTGTCGTCTTTCTCCTTTGGTGGGTGAAACAGGTCCCTAACGAGGGGCACTTGGCTGCATAAAGACCCGCAGCCTCAGTCTAAATTACGTTTCCTCGATAACTCAATTGATTAGAGCATCGACAAATCGAAAGATCCGATCTTCAAGTCCCGGTCAAGGAAATATTTTTAACCTTTGATCTGCTTGATTCCGACTTCTCCACCTCTCCTGTGTTTGTCCTTTGTGTGTGTCCCTATCCCTTTTCCTGGTATCTATTTCCATGTGAATGAATATATATATATATATATATATATATATATTCATAAATAATACTAATAACTTCTTGTTTAAGTATCTAACCAGATTCTCTGAAGTGAGCCCAAATGGTCAGAGATTAGCTGATATGGTCTAGTTAAAAAAGAGCAGAAACTTATCTTGAATTTTCAATTTACATACAGTTCCCCACCAGACGTTTGGGAAATGCTATATTGTTCGTGGAGAATGTAAGTAGTGGAGAATGTACGCATTTCGTATGATAATGATTTTCATAAAATTAAAAAAAGCGCGATTTTGGTTGAAAAAAAGTATCTTGGTTACTGGAGAGTGTGAAAGTCCCTTTAAATGTGAATTGGATAGGCATGATAAAAGGGAACTTTAGCACTATTGAGTTAAAATTGACCTTTGAGAAAATAATTACTCTCTACTCTAGATAGGAATTCCAGAGCAACCCCTTAGGTTTTATTTGATTTTATTGAAACACTAATGGAATTCCACTGCGACAGGTAAGGTGAGAGTTGTTTGTCACCTAGATATGAGGATCCCACACTTAGTTCGATTAAGTCACCCCTTCCTTTTTGGTTGAATGTCTTTTGCGTCGAGTCACTGGATCACTGTCACCTTTCTGAAATCCAATATTTGTTCTTTTTCACTACTGTAATATTAAATCAAAGGACCTCCGAATTATAATTATGCATTCATTGCTTATTTATTATTTATTTTGCTGCAACTTTAATGCCTTACTGTTTCCCTGTGATAATTTAATTATTTAATTTGATTTACTTATTATTGGAAATTTATCTGAAATCAATAAGTTTAAGATCTGAATTCATTATCCAATTTCTTTAAAATTTTTACTACGTAATAGTACCATATTTGATAGCAAATGTACTAATGCATATTTTTGAAAGCATTAAGAACATAATTCCGCTTAACTGAAATGAGCACGAAATAATTTCATCATTTAAAAATTGAAATATTTACGATAAATCACTACTCTAGCTCTTCCTAGTAATTATGAGTCTCATTAATTGTATTTTATAGTTCAAATATTATTCATACATCCATTTTCATGGGCATCCTCTTTTGACCGTCCGTAATTTATTTCTGAGGTGAAGAAATCCTATTGTTGCGTTATTGTGATACCCTATTTTTTGTGGAATAATGTAATGGAAAATGGGAAGGTACAGAGTAACGGTATTCAAGTTAATATAATAACTGATACGATGTGTTTAAGTATAAATTTATTTGAATATTTAACCATAAACCTCGAATACTTATTTTATTAAGAGTGCAACATCAGATAGCAATATAATTGTGAATCTATCCAAAATTCTGCTAGGTTTGGTTGTAAACTCTATGAAATAAAAACACAGATATTATTACTGGGAAACAAATATTATTACAGGATTACATTATAGTGAAATTTCTAATGGAAAATTCAATTAAATGCCAATATTTGCGTTTAGAAACAAATGTTGGAATTGGAATTAGATTTTAGATTTTTATAAAGAAACATGTTCTTTGGAATTGTATAGAAATAGTTTCCAGGAGTTGTTTATAAAACATTATTTAATGTACCTTTGTAAATCAACTGTCATTTGGAAAAAACGCTTTAAAAATATATAATCAACGCCTTACCTTTTACACTAATAAGGAACTGTAAATACTTAAAAAAATGGATGGCTAAAGAAATATTATATTGTGTCTTCGGAGTCATACTCTCGATGGTATCTAGGTTGATTACGGGGAAATTCATTTTTGAATGAATTAAGGATACTAGGTATTTGCCATAAAAATGTTTTATTAGGTACAACTAGTTTCAACGCATAGCAGTCATCCTCAGGTACAAATATTTAGATATACCAGAGGCATTTACAGATGGACGAGGGGTGGCGGGAATAGGAGGAGTTTGGCTTAGTCCTTACCGTACCACCCCTTCCAAATCTGAGCCCCTATGTCATATCCGCAATTTTTTGCACCTAAGGATGACGCCTATGCGTTGAAACTAGTTGTAATAAATATAGTGTTTTTTGGACAATATCTATTATTATTCTTTCACTCGACTTCCGAATCGTATTTGAATTATTGTAATACATAAATATGTGTAATGTTTTTCAACAGTCAAAATGACCACTATTAACTACCATTTGTAACATAAGATTTAAGCTGAGAAAAATTTTCTCTATAATTATTTGAAATCCCCTAGCGTGGCAATTCTTGCGAAAGCGAAGTGCAATCATTAAAATAGGCAGCTGAACCTGAAGCTAGCGAAGTGAGGACACGAGGGAAGAAGGCGAGGCTCACCCACTCATCTAGAAAGGCGAGATCATTAACTATTGCCAAACAGTTTAAAAATAACCATAATATAATGTAATAATGGGTTACTTAGGGGTTCACTCTTTGTCTTAACTGGGCAAAAAGACGCGGAAGAAAATTACTTGCTTAACAATATATAACTGTGATCACAATAAACAAAATTCTATAGCTTTTACTTCCCTCTACCAACCTATATTTCCTCAACCTATTTTTCCTCAGAAGCCATATTTTTATTCACGGTGATTAAGAACCCACAGAAACTACGTCAGTCTACCAGATATCAGTTGAATATGACCTCTTGCGATTAAGAACGACATCCCAAAATTATACCCGGTAATTTGACATAGCATGGATGATTCCACACATTAAAAAATCAAAAATAAAAGTTACCTTATTGTTAGTTACCAATGAAAATGTTATTATTAAGGTGAAAATATCATTTTTTACAATCAACTTATATTCATTACGGTATAACAGATACAAATACGTACTGCCCATAGCACGTGAGACCAATGCCATCCAGATGAACTTCTTCTAGAGTGCCTCTTCCGGCAAAGCATTCGACCTGCCAGTTAATTTTCTGTGGCTAAATTTCACACTTTCACTGCATCGTCAATGGAAATCTCTCTCGGTACGATCGTTTTCTTCACGTAACTCAATGTAGCATCCCGGATGGCGTTACTTGACGAATGTGTATCCCACTTCATAGTTGGTAGCCTTGGGAAAGAGAGTAGATGGACTCATGTCAGATGGTGGGTCATAGCGAGAGTAGGAGAGTGAGATAGACCATGGAACAGGGATGGATGGAGAGAGAGGGAGAGAGAGAGAAAGAGTAAGTGAGAGAGGAAGGCAAGAGAGAGGATGAACGATCTCGGTGGCGGAGGGTACCTTAAAGCACGTGAGGATGGGTGTGTCACCGGGGTGCTCGACAAGCTGATTATGAACGCCTCCCAGACTCCTTCTATGGATGCCCCTTCAGTCAACAGCAGTTAACGGGATTCAGGATGGTGATGGGGATGAGAAAGGTGGGTGAACGTGTCTAGAGGAGGAGAGAGGGAGGTTTTTTTCGAGAGGAGTGGTGTGCCCGCCAGCGGCGGCGGGCAGGAAAGTTTTGTGGGAGGGGGTGACGGAAGCACACTGCGCCGAATGCTGTCCGCCGGGTAATCATCAAGTAACTTTGTCGTGTTGACGCACGCTTAGAGGGCCTCGGATAGGTGTCCCTTGATGTCTCTCTCGCTCCCAAGTACTAACGATGAGCGCAACATGAGCTCTTGAGAAATGAATAACTTTAGAATAAAAAAACATATAAATTGCATGAAAATACCGGATAATTTTCTGCTGGAATGGTAATTTCCTAATCAATAGTGCAAAGTAATATATCGCCATATCCATTTTTAGAGATACAGGTAACAGTGTATGGCATTGATTTTTAACTCGTTAAATTTATTGATTTTATTTTACTCTTATCAAAAGATCCTTCATCCATTCGAGTCGGACAGGTTGCAAGATACTATCAATTAATTGATATTGCAACCATTAATTGCCTAGTGGAGTTTAGAATTTAATGATAAAAATGTGTGGTAACGCTTTTCCTAAAAGATAACGTACATATAGCTACATATAGGTATAAGATATACGTACATATACGTATATGTACGTATTCCATGTCAAATGAGCGTTTCTAGCTTTGTCAATTACTCGTTAGTCACCGCATTGCATAGGTTCGTCTGTTAAGAAGGAAATTTTCCCATAAAAATAGCTAGTCTCTTATTGGAATGATCAATTAGATGGAAATGAATTCAGTAAACATTGCCATGAGCAATAAAATATTGACAACATATTTTTGTTTCAGGCATGCTATTGGATCAAGCATAGGGATGGAGATGGCCACCTTGGAGAATCTGAAATTCGTTAATTGGACACTTGTAAAACATAACGAAGGAAAAATAAAGAAAATGTGTTAGTTGTCGTTAGTTAGATTGTAAGTACAAAATGCTGCGAACTTTCTGTATCCATTTAAAGAAAGCATTCAATAGTATAATTAAGTCTAAGAAATATCTTATTGATTCATTGATTAATTCATACCTCCTTGAAAGAATATCTTGCGTAAATTTTATGGTTTGAGGCAGAAAAATGTTTTGTTTACAAAAATACCAAGTTTATTTATTGAGTGAATATCTTGCGTCTCTAAATTGATAAAATATTCCTGATTTAAACATTTTACTAAAAAACCTAACGATATCGATTTTATTGGAAAGGCAGACATTATTAAATTAGTAGATTGGAAAATGACAAATAAAATAGAAGGCGCACTCTGAGCAGTTAGAGAGATTGCTTTTCATTCTTTCCTCCACAGTCTACAGTCATAATATAAAACGAGCGTAATATGAAAAATATATGCATGTGTCCAATTTACTACCTACTTCTTCTTTTCGTTTCCAAGGTTAATGTCCTAAAATCTCGTGTCACACAACCTTGCAGCGGCTTGAAGGCAATTGTGGAGATGTAGAAGCGGATGTAGCTAGTTAAGGTACAAAATGTCCTTTGTCTGAGCATCTGCTTTAATTAGGCTAATCGCCATGAATTTCAGGCAGAAGAGCGCGTTTGAGGGAAAGAGCGGTCTTACAAAGGAAGAACGAAGTTATACCACTGTCACGGGAAGCGGAGTATGAGCGGTTGTTACAAAAGCACCCCTTCGGATTCACTGTAAACAGCATTTGGCCTGCCACTCTTTTCCTCTTGCATCTCTCTATCCCCTGATGTCAGCGTAACAAAAGAGGACACAATTATTGCCGAGATATAAAGGGCATACACTTATTAGATGCAGAAGGACAACCCCATACACCTCTGGGAACCAAGCTATGAAAATACAGAAGAAGTCTAACAGACACTGTGAAATATAGCGCGTAGTTTTGAGAAATAAAATAAGAACTCTGTCATAGAAAATATGCATAAAGAGAGTGATTAAACAACAGTACATTTCCAGTTAACCGGGGATAAGCAGTGGTGGTAGCTACTATGGGACACGAGCGACGGCTGAGGTCATTTTTACCATTTGGGGTAGGTGGGTTACTTGATAGAGGTAGGATATTCAGGGAATTGGGAAAGGGTGGAGAGAAATCCGGCGTCGGCATGTAGTATAATCTTAATGATAAAGGCCAAATAAAATAACGCTCCACCCGACAAACAGCATGTTCTGCTTAAAGAACTCTCAACAAATCAATTCAAGTAGGGATCAGAATACCACACGAAGAAATCCTGCCCCCATTCATTCAAGTAGGGATTCAAACCCGGATCCTTGAACTGGGAAGTTAGTACATTAGCTACCTTAGGAAAGGAAGACAGAGAAAGATGAAATAAGCTGCTAAATTTTATGTTAATAGAGTAGTTGAATATGAAGAATATTAGGCAGTTATGTAAGAGTGCACAAAAAAGTGCATAAAATCCGATAACCCTCAGATACGATTCGTATTTCCTCACTCTAAAAGTGACATTGTGTATAACAGCATTTTATGTCATATACGTTTTTTCTGTGTATGTATGTGCTTTGCAAGAGTGACCAGTGATCAGAATGGTCCGTTGCCACCAGGACAAATGCCTCATTGCAACGTGGTTCAATAATAATAAACTACTTAGCTTAGTACTTGTCTCCAATTGTGGTGGGAAAGTTCTTTCCCTATTAATCTTTATTCAAAGTAATTTTGTCGATCAAGTTAAGCTGTAATGCAAGTGGTGTAGCTAACTCTTACCAATAACCTGGACTTGCCCTGGTTTATATATCTCACTGAAAAGGAAAGGGAAAAATTCGGAAGTATCTTTCGCTTTGATTCGTACTTTCACTTGTTCAACAAACCACGTTGATGGTTATCCACACTCAATGAGGTGCGTAAATTTTCACCTCCCTCCAAAATGAGTTAGAAATGATTTAAAGAAATAATATCATAGCTATGGAGATGATTTGGATATGAGTAGTGGTAATTTTTTAAATTACTATTTATTTAGTGAAAAATACGACCAAAACGTGATTAGAGCAAGCAGTAAAAGATAAAACCACTATGCTCAGTAAAAGAAAAGGCCTTAGAACTGAGAAAAGACCCAAAAAGGAAGACACATTTTACGTAATACTATGCTGTTCCCAATCGGTGCCCCAGGGTATCACCAAAGGGTATCTAGGAGCCTTGTGCCTACAACCGGCTTTGATCGCCGACAGAAGAGTCCCTCTCTGTCACCGAAATGGGTTGACTGATGGTGATTCATCCGTGGTTGTGTCACCAAAGGAGATAGTGAATTAATATTTACTGTTTAATTTTTAGCGTTTCGAAGGAAAGATATAAAAAATATCATACTCGTTTGAAGTCGTGGCAAGATATTAATTTCCGTTTTTCATCTGCACAAGGCTAAAACTATATATTGTTATTGGTACATAACTTTTAACGGGTAAAATAGAGTTTAAGGAATAATACTGGGTATATTCGTAACTTATATAAATGTAGCCATTCATGACGTAATTGATCAAAACGATAAAAACATGGAAAAATGAAAATAACAGTATTCATGTGTAAGAGTGTGTCCCACTCTTTTGTGGAATTGGGCTGGTTTTATGGGTAGGCGGTCACTTTTCAAGGACGTGGGCACCACTGGCGTGTGGAAAGCACTCCAGTTTTGTATTGGCGTGCATGATCCTATTCCGCTGATTAGTGGAAGCCTCAGGAGTATACAAATTTACTCTTTGTTGCACTCCTAACTTTACTACGGGTTTAATTTCATTTAATTTTTTGGCCAAAACACTAAGTTTTCGAATAGATTATCATTGTAAAGTTAAACATGTTACTCTTTCCTAAATTTTTACTTGAGAAATAGAAAGAAACATTAATTATTTTAACATTTTCAACGATGCAAACTCTTATCAGTTCTTTCCAATATATTACCAAGAGATATGGTAACACGGAGGAAATGCGCAATAACTGAATAACGGAAAATATGTATTAAGTCATGTAACGTTCTCTGTGACGCAGATAACATTACGGATAAAGTAGCAAAACTCTTGAACGCCTATCGAGATATAAGGAAACAAAAATGCGCATAAAACAAGAGTAAAAAATTAAAATTATATAGGAGAAAATAAATAAAACTAGGATGCCAAAGACAGGAGTTGCAGGCGAGGGTTTGCGACGTGGAAATAAATTGGAACACGTGAAATCTTCCATCCAAAGGAAAGGCAGTGTAACAAAGAGTGGAAGAAGTTCAATGGGCATGAATCCTGGAATGGCTCCAGGGAAGAAGGAATTCATTATGCAAGCACCATCAGTGCTCAAAGGAGGCACAGTAACAAATAAAGGAACAGGGCGTGAAAACAATCATTTGAAGTGTGCCTCTCGATGAATCAGAGACATTGAATCACTGGTAAAACTAGCAACTGTGGAATGGAAGCCTTCGAATTTTAAGACCGGAGGTGGCTAGATCAAATTGATGGCTTAAAAGAGATACGAGAAAATACACTGAGTAAGAGAAGAAATGATTGGATCGTGCTAATCGACCATAACTCTGGGGAAAGAAATAATCTGATTTAAGACAAAATGGATTTATCAGTAACAAAAGGGAACGGGTCATATAAAGAAATATATAGTATGCCAAGGGAAATAAGACACAAGTTTGGAGAGTCAAAAAATGAAGGATGTTAAACCGGATAACTCTCGAGGAAAAAGATTAAACCGAATGATAATCGATATATATCGCAGTAGATAGAAGTAGACTGCTATATCTTCGGTGAAATGAATCATTTTGAGGACTGGAATGGTGTAGTACCTAAGATATTGACTTCTTACCTCAAAGACCCGGGCTTAATCCCGGTGGTGGCCACATTTTTCAGTGGTATTCCAATCTCTATCTAGAGTGCCATCTAGAAAGCATTATAATTCGATACACCGTCCGTCGGATGGGATGTTACACCTATAACCCCTTGGCGTCAATCGCTAATATTACGCCAATGCCGACGCCGGGTTTCTCTCCACCCTTCTTCCATTCCCTGAACATTCTATCCATACTGAATTACCCACCTATCCTTTCTGGCACAAATGACCCTGCTGTCGGTCACTACTCTAGTAGTAGTTGTAGTGCTAATCGTGTTCACTCATCATCCCACCATCTCGTTCCCCCCTAAATTTACATAATTTAAACATTGTTTCATACTGCCAATTTCCTTAAATCTTGTATATATGTACGGTCGAACCTTTTGTAATTTATCTTTCTACTCTAGGTCTTTTATTATAGGCAAAAACATTAGTCTGGGGATTTTAAAATGCGTGACACTTTCATAAAAAGGCTTGCAGCTGCCGATATTTAAGTTTAACAACTATCAAAATACTTGGTTTGTGTTTAAACCACTAGTTAGCCAAGTGTAGAATGAATTCATTTCCACAACGATAGGTCAAAACTCATTGGGAGAAAAAAGAGAGTTGCGGAATGACGGAAATTTCATGATGGGGTAAATCTGCATTAATTGGATTATTACCGTTAATTGAACAAGGGCTCATTAACGTACCTTAATGGCCTCCAGCCACATCGCACAACATTTGAAGTGGTTGCCGTGGTGATAAGATGCACCATAGAGATTCACTGATTTGCTCAGTCCATTCTCTTGACAATACTTTCGACTTTACAGGCAAAATCCTTGGGTTTTTTATTAAGATGGCATATGTGTTATAATAATCAGGCATAATATTATAATATAATAAAATGATATAGATATATATTGCGACGAATATCCAGACGATGTGGTAATGGATCGACCAAGAACAAATAAAAGGGTAGCATTGGAGTAGGCACTTGTAAATTGATACTCGGAAAGTGCGCTATATGCAAAACGTAGCACTGGTACTATTTGAGTGAGTTATTTTGAATAGGAGGTTATGTAGTCACAGAACTTTTCCCGTAAGCAAGAAAATAAATGAATGTAGTTGTAGGATGCCATCATGTTTTAAGGAGATTTGGTATTTTTTCACTTTCACAACTGGTTTGTGTTCTGCAATGTCACGTGAAGCGAAACGATTAATTTTATCATTTGCGGATGCACCAGATACCAGCAAAAGTTATTTCAGCTAAATATTTGCTTCATATGTGTCTCGCAACAGGGATTGCTCTTAGGTTTACGTAGAAGAATATGTTGAAACCTTTATTTTACCTGCGTCTGAATTTGGTAAAACGGAGTCTACTTACATTTCAATAAAATCATCTAATTTTTTACGAATTCTAGAAATAACTGTTTCACTGTCCTACCATCTGAATTTTCTAAACTCGTACAGTAAATCACTATATTCTATGGTAGGCCTTCTCCTCTAATTACTTTATTTTAATGCATTTTTTTCACTAAATTTGAGGTGTTTTCATACATCTAGCGATGCTTGATGGACAGCCTTATGCATGTATATTCCCACGGTCCGGGATTTAAGTCTCGGTCAAAGAAACCTTTTACTGATTGTGATCCACAACCTTCCATCTTCCCAACCAGCCTTGGGATTGTCATTTATATGTTTCTGTTCCTTTTCCATATCCTTCATCCGTGAGAAAATGTGTTCGCCATTAGGCGGCTTTTCACGCTTGAATATGTAGAAATATGTTTATATTTATTATAATAAATATCCTACTTGAACAAAAGGTTTCGTATTAGTTGAAACAAATCTTCCATAATGAATGTCTCTCTTCACCTTTGCGTGCTTTTTAATAGGCAAAGGGAACTATTTATTCTTCCCAGTGCTTGGGGTGGAGAAGTTGCATTTAATGCCTACATTCATTATTTTCAAGTTTCCTGGAGTGAGTTAATAGGTAATTTGTTCTGAAATTTGTTTGAAGAAGAAATGAAAATTTCAGCTTGTTTAACAAAACATACTTTCCGATATGATTTCAAGTACATTTCAGAGCTGGTTCCAATTAGAAACTTATTGTGATTCAAATTAGTTTGGGGCACAATAATTTTGTTTACTTGAAAACAGTGGACAGTGATAATTGTATGATTGAATTGCTAGTAATTAAATTTGTTGAAACGAGTCTGCTGTCATTCCCAAGATAAATATGAATGAGAATCAGTGTCCTTCTTCAAATGAATTGAATTTTTTATATTCGATGATTAATTGTTTAATTTTAACATCCCATAATTGAGTGCTTTTAAAGAACGGACACTTTTTATTAACTTTTAATTATTAATAAAACCGTTTTTTAAACATTGTCAATCAACAAAAAGTGAGAGAAAAAAGAAAAGCTAATAAATGTACTAATTTATAGTGCGACTGCTGTATTACAATTACCCATTCTCGTCAATTTCTTAGTATGTGGCATGATAAAAACATAAAAGGCTGGCATTTAAATGTTTTCTGGCAGCGATAACGCAATTTGTTTACAATCATTTCTGATAAAGAGTTCCCAATGGGATGTTATTAGAAAAGAAAGCTTGTAAAAAATTCTCCATTTCTGTCCGTTGATTCTTGGTATATATGCATGAATATAATGACATAAAATTGGACCAATTACCCTACGAGAGATAACTCGTATCAATACTTAAATAATGATACATATGAAAAGTTAATTTGTTACAAACAATATTACAATTTCTTTCCTTCGATCTTGCTAAATTGCCTCGGCTAGAGTTTTAGGAAATACGAGCAGCTAATAATAATATAACCGTAATTAATTATACTATAGAATACACATTTTAATAGTTTTTCATTTGATTTCCATTGGTACGTCAGGACTTAGATTTTGTAATAAAAAGCGGATGTTGCAAATTGCTCCTGGCTACGAGTTAAAGTGGCTGCCTATTCCTATTATGATATAAAAGGGTGGTCTGAAAAGTTTCCGGCATAGCAAAGATACAAGACATTTTTTCTGACATTTTCTGAGAACCACCCACGTATACAGAACACATTAGAGAGAAGTAAAAAAGTTCAGTCTATATTATTGAAACACTAGCAGGGCAGATGTGATAGGCACTAAAGAGTTTTTTCATGAAATGTAAGTAAGTACGAGGAGGTTTTGGAGGGATTAGAATGGAGATCCTCCTGAGATGTAGTGATGAATAAGCGAGAGAAACATTTGTAATAGAAGAAGAAAATTGAAATTGCTTGTGTCAATGAGCAAATGATTCAAATTCCATATTATATTTGCAGATATGACGACTTAGGTAAAATTACTACTCTAGCAATAACCGACACAAAAAAAGTGCTTTTGTGCCTAGCTAAACTAAAGTTTTGTGTAAAATGCCGGCAGAGTTTTATTTGCATGATCAAACGAAACTAAAAATATTTGTATCCTTCGACAAGCATTGAGATGAAATGATATTAATAGTTCATTGCCACTTGCATGTACTTCTGGCTAATGATCTCTTTTCGACCTCATTATCAGAATTATTATTGGGTAGTCTACCTTTTAACGCATATCATGGATGGACAAAGATTGTATACTCACACGTTTCTAAGCGTCGATTAACTAGACAAACCTCCACACTACAGTGTATGGTCAATGCCACATACTATTTCCCTTAATTCCGTTCGACACCGCCTTTATTTCCTACGTAATTCCATTCTTGCCGAACGCCCTCCCCTCTATCGCAGTCATCCCAAAGGCCCTAGGAGTGGACTATGGCAATGTAGGAAACGGGTTTGGCTTAGTACAGGGTGGAAAGGAAAAGGCAGCAAGGTCAACCAAAGAATGGCATTGTGAAGAAATGTCGAGACGAATCGAAAATATGATCAATTCACATCGATGAGGGTTGGCGGATGATGTCGATTGACATACGGTCGGTTGACACGGTCGGCATACGCGTCAATAGGATACTCAAGGTGTGGTATAAATAGTGATAATGGGGCAGGCAGTCGATAAAGTCCAGGTCGAGTTCTACAGAAACCCTTGAGAGGAGTCGTGCTTTAGTACAATGGAATCTCCTTAAAGCAGGACGAAAACGTTAAATCCATTTTCTCCGATGGTTCAGAATGATGGATCAACCCCCGAATTAATACATTCGGGTCTAAGGGAAATTTTTAGACCCAAGAGATTACCCGCGCCCAATTGCACACACAGAAAGAAAGAACTTCGCCAGCGACCAGCGACGTTCCTCGCTTCTCTGCCACTTCCAGTCGCTCGGAACTCCTCCCGGAATGCGGGTCACTCCTTTCTTTCAGCCGCCGAGGAGCAACCGTGCCGCGCAGCGGTATTCACACTCAGAAGAGGTTTGTCGTCCCGCTTGGAACTTCGTTCGGCCGACGTCAAGGAGTGCGTAATCCAACCACAGATGACTTACAAGAGGACTTCGACAGAAAGAAGTAATTCTGTAAGTGTTTCCAAGTTTTGTGTAATTTTCTTTGAATGTTTGTTCAGTAGTGATGAATTCGTCAATCGAGGTGAGAAAAAACGAATGCTTGAATACATTATGTATTTCCTCTCCGGTGCTTTCTCATGTTTTCACCTGATTTCCACTGTCTTCCTGGTCTTCAATGTAAAACTAAACCTGCCAGTCCAAAACCGAACATTTTTAAGCGAGGACAAAAGTATGCATATGAACCATGTTTCAAACGTCCGAACTACTGTGATCAGCTAGGTCCAACACAAATCCATGATATGTCAACTGTTTCACCTACTTTAGTTTTTGCTATCCTAATTTAAAGTTTACCTCCTTGTTGAAAACATCTTAGCCTTTACTTTTCTTAAATATAATTTCATGCGATACCTGGTATAGTGATTATTTAATAGGCTCAGCAATGACTAATGCCCCTTGGGTAGATGACCAACTAAAGCTTGGTCACCCGTAAACTTGATTTTATGGATTCCGACCGATTTTTATTGTTATATTCAGCATCTCTCATGCAATTTTTAACATGTCCTCCATATATGAGTTGAAAATCACGATAAAAAGGATACTCCGGTCTGACTCCACTTCTTATAACTGCTCATCCCCACTGCCCATTCACCGCACGTAGCTGAGCAATTTTACACACACAAAAGTTTTTCATAGACACTTATCCGTCCAATCTAATCCCATTTTTCTCAATGGAAAACTTTCTCAAAATACACAGAGAAATAAAATTTCTCCTGGTTGTTATCTGAGTTGATTTCTTTGGATTGGTGATATTATTACTGCTATGGCATTGTGTGTACCTTTCCTCTTCATAATCTCAAACTGATCATCCCCTAAGTAATTATTTGCCCACGTCTCCATCCCTTTATTGATTATCCTGAGCACCACTTAGCCGTGTGCAAAATCAAACGTATTATTCTACAGTCCTCACATATAGCTGGCATTTTCTTTTTTGGGATGGGAAATAACACTGATATTATCTACCCAGATCGCCTTGTTTGATTTCAACTTCCTTAAAGCCCTTTCTATCGCGCTTACTATTTCGAAGTCAAATGTCTCTTCGTCCGATGTCTTTACCACATTTATCCTCTTATTTATTCTTTCCATCTCTCTCGAATCTCTCCTACTTAATTAGTATTTCTCTTGTTCTATCGCTATTAGTATTCACTTATTTTTCCTTTTAACTTCCGTGTATATTTTCACCTTTTTATACAATGTACCTGTTCCACCCTTCCTTAGTAAACTCTCTATGTTCTATCATTGTATCCCCCACCACGCTTCTTTCGCCTTAGAAACTGCTGGCCACTGTTTTCTGTCTTATGCCATTTACTATTTCCTTTCACTTCGTTTATTTATTTTTTTATCAAATCATCAGATATCCATGATTTTCTTGCCTTTTGCATTAAACTGTTCCTACGTTTATGTATGGTACTTTAGTTACCCTTCTTGATATGCTGCCATTTTTCTTATACTGCACCCGTCTTTCGGTTCCAACTCATAATTTGTTTGTATTCTCTCCTGGTGCTTCTTTCCTTTTGTTGCGGTTAATGCTTTTATTTTAAATTTCTTTAACCATCAACCTCCCTTATGCTCTTGAATCGGATGCTAAACTTCATCAGAACTAAATTATGATCTGGATCCGCATTTGCTGCTGGGAAATTATGCAAATTAATCGGTTCCTAAGTCTGAGTATAATCATAGAATTGTCCACCCGATATTTTAATGAATACCGAGGAATATTCCAGGCATATCGACGCCTACTGTTATATTGAAGTCAGGTTGGTCGATATGATTACACCTTGTCACCCGAAGAAATCTTTTGCCTTCTCTCCGCGGTAATTTCTTGTTCTTAGACCGCATTTCTCTATCGCCCGCCATTATGACCTTTAACTAATCGTACACTCTGTCTAGTTCTCCCTCATTGTGGTTACTTGTAGACATATTGAACAGAATAATTACAAATTACTTTGTTTCAGCTTTTATTGCTACCAGTTATGTTTTATTATTTACCTCCCTGAAATTTACTACGCTTCTTCTTGTTCAATATTACTGCCGCCCGTCACTGGCTTTCTTCCCTTAAGTCGTATATTACCGAATACCTATTGCTCCAATAATCCCCAAAATTCTCCAATTTCTCCTTGCTCAGTGTGTATATATATATATATATATATATATATATATATATATATACACATCAGAAAATATATCTATTTTTCCTCTATCCATTTCCTGCTTATTTTTTTATAATTTTCTCGTCATTAACTTGGTCCTAACATTACAAGATATGATTCTAACTTGTTTGCAAAGGAATGAAACGACAAAGTTTAAACCTCATTTTGATCTGTATTGAAATAGTTAAAGAAACAATGATAATAAATTTAAAATGTAAATTTGGCGTGAAACTTGAATTTAGGTAAGGCCATAAAAAATATGGTAATAGCTAGAGATAGAAATTATTTATGTGAAATACGCTTTTGTGTTTTTCTAACCCCTTCATGGCTCTTTTTTCCAATCCACTCATTGGTAAGTTGGTACCAATGCCGTCATGCAACGTAGTTTAGGCAGTGAATAAGTCTATAAACAGAATCAAAATAGTCCTTTTGATCAAGTTTCAGTTTAGAATATATATATATATATATATATATATATATATATATATATATATATATATTTAATTCACAGAACGTCACAAACAATTATTCTGAATCTCTTTGGTTGTGCTCTTGATCAAATTCTTGAAAATAGTGCAGAATATTAAAGGTTCTTATTCATCTTAATCTTCATGTATCTCTTCTAAGAAATTTATTAATGTATTTAATTTTTTAAATATGAATTTATCAGCAACCATAACTATCCTGTAAGCACAAGTGTTGCAGATTTCCCTGTTAACTGGGAACTGGAATATTTATTGGCACAGATATTCTAAAGAACGTGTCTCTGTTACGTAAGCATGACTATCAATATTATTATGACTATAGTATAATAATTTTGATTGAAAATGGTTTATATGGTACCATTACTGATATTTATAATTGATGATAGATATTAAATGGCCTCAAAAACTAATATGAAAAAAGTGAATGCTCAATTGTGGAATGAAGAATTACACGTTATAAGTAGTAGAAGGTAATGGGTTTTTTCCAGCATCCATAGCCTTGAGTTCACTGAATCAGCGCATACACATCTAGAAATACTCACTAAATCGCCTAAGGACATATTAAATTTTAACTTGAAAGTTGTTACACGTTACCACCTATGAAATGTATTCCGTTAAAGACGCTAGTGTTTCAGAGAGATTAATGATTTCTAAAAAAGCTAAAAATTATTCTAAAGGGATGATATCTTGCAGTTATGTTGAAAGAGATCGCGTTCATAATATTTCACGTAAGAATCCAATTCTACGAAATGAAATACTATCAGTAACATTCGAGTCGTGAAAACCTTTTATCAGAGTCTTTATTTATATTTAGGCTTTATAAATTTTGGAATTAAAAGATTCATTCAAGTGAGAGAAAAATGCATTTGAAGTCCATGGAAATGGGTATGAATAAAAATAGAGGATTAAATGGCGATATGATATTTAAGAAAGGCATTGATGAGTTGAAAAAAAAATACTTTAACCGTTAGAACGATGCTACTTTTCTATGCATTCTCTCATATATACTCATTTTTATAAGTCAGTGAGAACAGTAAAATAAGTCAAATATCTGTCGATAAGAGTTAGTGGATATTCAATTCATATACAGTTGGTTTTATGTTTGATAAAACAAATCTTGCCCAACAAGTATACAATTTTTTGCAAAATTAATGCAAGCCTATCCAGAAAAACTATTTCTAGATTTGTAATAGGTATCTATTTTATTCCTTACGTATATGTATAAACAATAATTATTTCACCACGTTATAGGTTCCAAAATTAGGAAATATTAATCCCGGTGTTGCGAAAAGAAAGCCGTCCAAAAATTACCACCATTATGATATGAAGGTACGTGATAATGAGAATTTATTTTTGAATGCTAGCCATTTACCTTGATTTTTGGCTCCTTATTCTTATTTTAGGCACGATTTACTGAAATGTAAATCCACGCCCATAAAATTGTTAATCAACTTATGCCAATGCATAGTAAAACAATAGATGCACAAATGGCAGTTCTTAATCTAAAAATATTCTCGGTCTCGCGACCTCTTTGCACGAATCCTCTAACCAGTGATGTGAGGCGCATCCAAAGAATGGGGACCCGAAAACTGCACCCTCGCAGAGAGCTTAGAGATCAAAGGGATTTGAGGGTGGCGACAAGAGGAAATCCTTTGTACTATCCCTTTCACTCCCTCCTCTATTTCCCAATGCACATTCAGGGAAACCTTCACCCCTCGACTTCTCTTTGATTTTAGACCCCCCTTATACTTGGGACCCCACTTCCAAACACATCCTTTGAGCACCATCTCTCTCAATATCTCCCACTTCTCATCCCAACCTTCATTCAAATGGCAATCCATATTAAACCCCTCATTCCCACCCATGGCGCATCGAATCACCTTCCGATAGATAGGCAGAGGGATGGAGGGAGCTGGGGAATTCGTGGAATGATGAGATATTCCAAACTAGCTCCGTAATCAACGGCCTATTTGCCATTCAGGACTAAATACTGGATGAATGTGAGGGAGTAGGTAGGCGTACTTTCAGTGCGCAGTGAGATAAGGTGGGCGGGAGATGATGATAGAAGACATGAACTGTCATCTGCAATGCTCGAAGTGTGCGGAGGAGAGCGGTTATGACATGCTCCAGAGATCTATTTCTTCCCCACCACTTTGCCAGCTTCCCCACCAGCGCATAACAACTTAATGAAAACCCACGTTTACCATCCATGCATCTCATCCCTCACCCACGCCAAACGCTTTAGAGAAAAAGAGAAGGAAGGAACTATTCCCTCCTCCCTTACTCCCTTCATACCGACTACTACTGCACTCTCCTCTTCCCTTTCCCTCGAAACCCTTCCCGTTCCACTGACGCCTGACCCCCTTCGGTCCCTCACATCCACGGCTTCCCTTAGCTTTACCCGCCCTTTGCGTGTCGGCAGAGCTTCGAAAATCCCCGGCAGAAGACAAGCAGCACAAGCGGGGAGAAAAGATCGTGTCGGGTTGAGATTTTCATGACCTTTCATCCACACACGGCTCCACGACCCGCGAGTTGGAGCTGTCTGGAGGGAGTGAGTGAGATAGGGGTTTAGGACGTTCTTATATTTTTCCCGTTTCCATCCCGCTCCTATGAATATCTCTCTCTCTCTCTCTTTGACCCCCATCCTTGGGTTCACCGCAAAAATTTCGCAAGCCTTTTGTCTCAAAAAAACACAATGAGGTTACGGGTTGCGGGGAAGTGCGGTGGGGGGGGGGCAAACTGCGGTGATGTCGTTGAAAGAAGGAATTTCTTCCTTCCGTCGCTATCCCACCGGTGGGTGGGGTAACGACGAACGCTAAGGTTATGAAAAGTGAACACTTGGGGGGGGGGGGTCACAAGGGAAAGGACGAGGTGATATAGCTTAATGGAAACGCCCAAAAAATTCTTCATAATATTCGAACAAATAATACGATCAAGGAGACATTAAAAAGTGAAAAAAAAAGAAGTAATACTTCAGGAAATCACAGATCAACATTTAACTGAAAATAGTTTATATTACTTTGAATACATCTTTTTTTAATAGAGAAGAGTAAAATTATTGGGTAAAAAGCATGTCTGAAACAGACTTTAATGAGTTTATAAAAAATTATTTAAAGTTTTTATCCACCTGCTACACCTACTACGCCCTCTCCTAAAGACTGCGGGTCCCCTCAGTGAGCAAAACTTGACTATTTTTTTAATTCGAGCAAAGAATTGGCAGCTACCTTTATTTAAAACTTGGGCTTTAAATGATCAACTTTAATAAATGCAAATATCTAAATCTTGTACCCATACTTTTGATTGATGATTTAATATACCATAGCATTCTAATAGTGTTTTACAGTTTTCTCTGCCGGGAATGAGTATATTTTTCGAATAATTCCCACATTAATTCTATATCATTGCTTATTATCTTTGTTTCTTGTTAAGTGACGTGAAGTGGTTTTGAAATCAATTATTTTATGGATTGGTGATGCTCACTACTTATAAAAATACGATAAGTATTAAAAAGATTAATTTGAGGATTCAAAGAAGTGAATAGTATACATATATGATGCTATATTTCTCTCAATACATTAATCATATTTTGCCTGAAAGTATAATCGAGTCGAATTAAAGTGCAATGTGTTTAGCCAGACTGTAGGAAAAAGAATTCCTTCAGCTCTTTAATTGATCATGCAATTTAAAGTTAAATTCAATATTGTGAAATGTGTTAATTAATGCGTATTTCAGTACATAAAAGTGATTGCGAACAGAAAATTATCATTGGTGGAGTTAAAGTCATAAGTTTCAATTGGAGATTTTAAAAATACACTTATCGAAAATGTGAAATTAATAAACTAAAAAAAATGACCAGTCATTTAATTATTTTCTATCGATTATGAATTAACGGTCGTAAAAGATAATTAGAGTGAACATTGGAAATTATCCTCTGTAGTAGTAATTGACTGTAAGAAATTTTATACGTTTATATGAACGACAACATAAAAATGTTGCCCAATTTTATCATAGTTTCAAATAATTCTTTCGCGGGAACTATATTCATGCGTACATTTGGTTTATGCATTGGTGTCTTAAATAATTTTTGATACACTTAGATATCTTCATATTTCATCTAAATAAGAGCCAAATCAGCAAATACATTGCCATAAGTTAAAATCTCGCAGGGAAAGTTATATGATTTATAGTTCCATTTCTCAAGATTATTTTAAAGTTGACAATTTATTTTAAATTTTCGCTCAGTCCAAATTATATGCCCATAGTTGGCTCACAAAGACGTGTCTGCTTAAGAAACGTGTAAATGATGTACTTACGTGAATCACTTATACCATTCAAAGTTTTTCACGTTCTTAATATTCAAAATGATACAGCACTACATGCTTTGTCCTCATATTTAATCGGAAACAAATCTGTTCAGTAAAATATTTGCAATAATAATTAATGACGTTCTCTAATTTCATATAACATAGACAGGGAGGAGGGATACATCTATTTATCTGAAGGAGTTATGCATTCAAATTCAGTGAAAAGAGGCAAGGACGACGTAGAGTAGCTATGTTCACCATGATTTTGCTAGAGATCATCCTTCGCTCGGTTGCATGCAAAGAGCATTAGGATGCAAGTGGGAATACATTCGTGCAGATTTGGATGATTCGGTACTATGAAAGGGATCGCTGAAAACTGAATCCCTTCGACAATCGCAAAATGGATAGTTTGGAAGATTCATTCGCCAGAACTCTCCCTATTCACCTACCGCCGATAAGTACGTTCAACAGTAAACGACCACAATAGCCTTTACGTGTTTATGGTGGAACGTAGAAACAAACCATGAATCCATGGAACAATATCACGAATCCTTTCGTTAGATTTTACACAAAAGTATGGACGCATGTGTTACATATACATGTGTACACAAAAAATAAACATTCAGATACTTCTAAGCCTATGCATGGTTTTTCAACAGCTATAGAAATAAATGTACAGTCAATTGTACGTTTTTCAGTTCTTACTTTTAATTCCTATTTCTTCACCATACTCGCATATCAATCCATTTGTTTGCATATACGATAACCACATTTTTCAGAGCTAATGTATTTCCAGAGCTTTTTTCAGTTGATGGAGATTAATTTGGTGATAACACAAATTTTTAATTTTTTTAATTAAGGGAAGTGGGAATATTGAACTGCTTGGGTGCAAGGGGGCAGATTTATTCCTGCTTTTGCTTACATTAAGAGCGCAGTAACAATGGGGAGGTTCAATGAAAAAAGGGATCACGCAAGAATGAAAAAAAATGAATTCCCATTCAGCATAGAACTCTCCAGGCGGTGTATTGGTAAACTCATTAGTGAAGACGGTAGAATTCAATTGGAAATTGAAAGAAGCGGCTACAACTCAATTCCAAACAAGAGAAGAAAACAAACTAAGTTTCACTCAACGTCGACTGTATGAAACGGCCTCATGTTAGAGAAATAAAGAAAAAATGGCATTGAAAATAACACAAGAAGATATGAAAGAGCGAATTGCATTTTGTGGGTTTAATGGAGCGCTTTACCGGAGAAACACAAAGAAAAGGGTGAATAAATAGTCGCTGAATTTGTAAGTAGGTAAGAAATAAAAAAAATATAAGCAAATGCCTATTTAAAAGCTTTGCGTTTTGAAAAATTATAGGAAACTAAAATCTCATGTGTTACTTCGCTTGAAAGTTTGCTTTTCCACAAAGCCGTATAACCAGGTTACACAGAAAATAGTTTCATGTGCGCATATTTTTTATGATGGAATACGGTATAATTCCATTTTAAGTGTTGATCTTTTTGAAACACTACATTACTCATGTGATTCTAACTCCTTTCATTCGTATTGTGAAAAGCTCAGTAAATGAGTTTCTCTTATTTCTGAGACCTAATTTGGAATCAAATTTCCATAGCTCTAATTTTTTTCTAAAAATACATTTATTTTCGCTGCTGCAAAGGGTTTTGAGATTAAATGGAAACGAAACCTATTAATATATTTATTGAAACCAGGATTGAAAAACTGCCACACACATGACAAAATCAGGAGTCAAAAAATTTGAGACGGAGAGCAGTTTAACTAAATGGAAATATTTTTAATTCTGCGCGAAACATAAGAGCACGAGGCGTCCTCTTATACTTCAAAATGTTGCTCACAAATATGAATGCCTGTGATATCGTATTTAGAATATCTTCACAATTCTTGCTCCTTAATATCCCCCAAAGTTTCGAAGTGTAAGGAGATGCCTCGATAGCTTAACTGGGTGAAGAACTCGGCCAACCGTCGAGAAATCCGGGTTCTAATCCCGATCAATGCGAATTATTTTCACACCCTGGAATTGTTGCTTTGTAATGGGCATTTAGTGGTTGTGTAGTGTCGTAAGATACTATGGCCGAGGTTTCTCCCGCAGTTCTTAGAAATCACACTGAATATATTAAAAAAAAATCATAAACACAGTAATCAACCCGAAGGTCGGTTTAGTAGGTGATGGTAGAGCTCACCCATGTACCAAGCCCGACGGCGTGTGAATATTTACACATCAGTGTAGGGGGGCCAGTTCCTTTCCCTGTGCCGGTTATGGTTTCCCAGGAAGACCTGGTATCCGAAAAATCAACTAGCTTGGGTGGAGCTGCAGGTGCCAAAAGAGCCTTGCCCGGGAATCGAACCCGGGACCCTCCGGTCATTAGTCCAACGCTCTACATATATATATATATATATATATATATATATATATATATATATATATATATATATATATATATATATGCGGGTCGCGGTGGTTTGGCGGGTAGAGCGTTGGACTGCTGACCGGAGGGTCCCGGGTTCGATTCCCAGACAAGGCACTTTGGGAACCTGCAGCTCCACCCAAGCTTGTTGATTTTTCGGGTACCAGATCTTCCTGGGAAACCATAACCGGCACAGGGAAAGGAACTGGCCCCCCTACACTGATGTGTAAATATTCACACGCCGTCGGGCTTGGTACATGGGTGAGCTCTACCATCACCTACTAAACCGACCTTCGGGTTGATTACTGTGTTTATGGTTTATATATATATATATATATATATATATATATATATATATATATATAATAGCGGACATGGAGATGAAGAGGCACTTTTGTGTTATGTTCGGTTGCGTTTTGTCATGAGAAAAAACAATTCTATACATACATAGTATTTACTTGGTGGTTGTGTCCTTCCAAAACCTACCTTAACCGGTAGATTACCTAATTAAAGAAATATATAAAAGAGTATAATTTGCGTATAATGTATTAATGAGACAATCAAAGCCCGTCAATTAAAAAAAATCTTTTGTCACAAAACCAGAAACACCTTCATAGTAGGTCACATTATAATTTTCTGAAATTTTTTTTAACACAAATGGAATTAAAATGCAGATTGTGAATGAGTTTTAAATTTTTTTAAAACTATTTTTTGTTTTTTTTTGTAGAGTTTTATTAATTTTGTTTTTTTAGTGTTATTGAAAGACCGACAGGAAAATAGGTTAATTAGAATGCATAGAGACATCATTTTATAAAATGAATACACGGATTGGTTTTCCAGCCCTATATAGTTCTTCTGGAAGAGTGATCAATAATGAAATTACATACCCGACTTTGCGCTGTTGCATAAAAACAATCAAGTTCGTTCTTGGGGACCACTATTCAAAAAAGCAATCAATCACTGAAGAATTAAATATTTTGGTGGAAATAAAAGTGTAATTTTTATTAAACTAGTTAAAATGCAGATTAGATGCTAGTATTGGACTTTTTATCAAATTGGGTTCTGAGGACTTTTTGTTTTATGCACAGGTTTAGTGGACATCATTCTCTTATTTTTATTGATGGAATAATGATTTTTTGACTTATGACTAATAGGGTAATCTTATCAAATAAAATTTAATAGAAACACATAAAATTAGCTTCTATTCTTAGGGTCACTTTTCATTTAAATTTGTTGTTAAGGTTTCCCAGCCAGCGTTTTTGCTATTTAA
Organism: Hetaerina titia; assembly: GCA_037158775.1. Classification (NCBI taxonomy): domain Eukaryota; kingdom Metazoa; phylum Arthropoda; class Insecta; order Odonata; family Calopterygidae; genus Hetaerina; species Hetaerina titia. The sequence continues at coordinate 89,718,310 of CM073771.1, read as the reverse complement.
TGCAATTAAATGTGTAAGTTGAAAAATGTTTTTTTTTCGAGTGATAGCAGAAGCCTAATAATCAATCTGGAAAATTAATAGGATTATAGTATTATGAAATGAAAAGTGTAAATATTTTGACCAGAGTAAAATGCCGTCTGGAATTGAAAAAATAGGCTTGATTTAGGGGTGAAGGCATGGTTATTTGTACTAATGAGTTAGTACTTGAAACTATGCGGTTAAACATTAAATTGTTCTGATGTCAGTTCTTGAAAAAAAAACATTCACCTGGGTTGTAAAAAGTCACTGGTGACAAAACACTTCGATTCCCTTCCCTCTCTCGGTCTTTTCCAAACGCAAGCATGTGCACGGGAACAAATATTTTACGATCACTCGAGCTTATCGAGTATTTGGGTCACCAAGCACACACCACCATTCCTCGCCGCAAGAAAACAGTGCCTGGTTCCTCCTTCGCGATAATCCTCTTTAACTTTCGGAAGGGCGCGTCCCAACTCCTCACACCCACATCCCTCCCTCCTCATCTACCCCCCCCCACATGCTCGCAAACCCGGGTAACTACGACATTCCTAGGCCCGTTATCGGTTTATCTCATCCGCGAAAGTGCCTTCTCAGTTCGCTACCCCGGATCCTCCTCAATCGTCTCCCCTCAACGATTCCTCTCGCAAAGGAGCACCCGACGTCCATTCAATTGCCAAATGCACCGCATCATTCCCTCTTCCCTCTCGCCCTCGTGGAGAAAATTAGCGCCCAGCGCATCCGAATGTAAACCCGAGAAAGCTTTTAGATGTTTTTTTTTCGAGTTGTGCTCTTACCCCATTACGTATTTTTTCGGCCTCCTCAAGTAGGTTTAAGAACGGTAGCTAATTATTCCAGTCATTCCCCGGGAATGCTCTTGTCTTCTCGACTATCTCGAGAGGTATTTCAACACTGTACATGGCAGGAAGTGGTTTAGTGCATTGGTTCCATCACAAATGAGTATTTACAACTAAATTTCATTTTCTGGATGGAAAATGACTCGTTATTAAAGTTTTACGTATCAATAATGGACAATTTTAGTGCTTTTTTGTCACGTTAAACGTTTAGGATGATAAATAATTAATCTTTTCCAGTATATGAGAGTATCTTCTGCCAACATCGTTACAAAAGTGTAAAATACAGTCTGTGGGATATGGCTTAATGATTTTTCAAATGGGAATATTTGAAAAATGAATTGCTGGGTCTACGATCTGAATGTTAATGAAAAATTATTTTGTGACCATACGAATTTGAATATACGCGTATAAAATAAAGTTTGAGACTGAATCATATATATTCACCGATGAGCTGTCTAATATTTTGTATCATTCTAAATTATTATTGTTTTGATATAACTATATTTATATGGCTAATGGTTTACAAAACCTTACACCATTATGCAGCTTGTTTTTTATGTGATGTCTGTGGTTTTAATTCAAAAAGGACTCAACAATTTCGATAACTCATCATAAAATTTAAGATAAATGTATTATCAACAAAATTTTTCCTAAATTAATTTCAGTCAAATGAATTGGTTGTGGCTTGTAAGATATTATGTAAACAAGATGTGTATGTGGTATACGTTCAGTTAGAGGACAAAAGCGCGTGTATTGCAGCAGATAAATATATGATAGTGATGGTGGATTGGAATACGACCGTAGGCGAATGAAGAGATTGTGACGAAATGTGGGACAACGGTTTAGGTTTGAGGAAAAACCGTGAGGGGAAAGTAATTGAATTCTGCAGAAGACAGGGATTAGGCATCACCAACACTTGGTTCAGATACCACAAAAGGAGTAGGTATACAAACACAAGCACATGCAACGTTCCGGGTGACTCAAAAAATTAACTATGGTTAAGCACAGATTTGGGAACAGAGTGATTGATTCGCACAGTTTTTCGGGAGCGGATGCGGACTCAGGTCACAATTTAGCGCTCATGAAGTGTTGCATCCAATTTAAAAAGATAAGACACGGGCGTTGGCTAAGGAAATGGAACTTAGAAGCATTAACTGTAACATCGAAAGAGTATCAATAGTATGTAGAAAAAATCATGAATGAGGGAACGGAGCGGAGTAATATCGAGGAAAATTTATATATATATATATATATATATATATATATATATATATATATATATATATATATATATATAACACTCACTAAATAGTCACAGAAAACACAGGAACCAAAACACACAAAAGAGGGACTCACTAGTTCTCGAATTTTCGGTGGTGCAACCACCTTCTTCGAGTTCTGTTCCTAATTCCTCTTGAGAAAGGTGGTTGCACCACCGAGAATTCGAGAACTAGTGAGTCCCTCTTTTGTGTGTTTTGGTTTCTGTGTTTGCTGTGACTATTTAGTGAGTGTCATTGTGCACGTTCGTGGCTTTTCCGGGAAAGTGAATATATATATATATATATATATATATATATATATATATATATATATATATATATATATGTTTTTTTTTAGGTAATATACCGGTTAAGGTAGGTTTTTGGATGGACACAACTATCAAATAAACATTTTGTAACTCAAAACAAAACCCAATCCAGCAACTTAATCTACATCAGGTCCCTCTTCATCTCTGTGTACTTCCTTTCTCCCTTCATCCCGTCCAACATCCCTATCCTGTTCCTGCTCTTTCCTCGTTTTCCTAACATTCTCCCCTCTATCGCCTTCTTCAACATTCCACTACCGCTCAATACGCCTTTCATCCATTTTTCCTGCCTCCATAGGATTTCTCTCAACAATCCCCTCTCCTCACCCATCATCTCCAGTACTTCCTCATTTGTTTTCCTTTCGGTCCATTTCTCCTTCTTCATTCTTCTCCACACCCACATCTCCAAAGCCTCCAATTTACGTCTATCCTCCTGCTTCAGTGACCACGTTTCCGCGCTGTAGATGGCTACGCTCCATATCAGAGTTTTTACGAGTCTTGTCTTAACCTTCCTACTCAACGTCCCCATCATCAACTCCCTCCTCCTTGAGAAAGCCTCCTTGCCTAGCGCAATTCTTCTCCTTACGGCCCTACTACTTTGACCGTATTGGTCCAAAACACTTCCGAGATATGTAAACTGTTCTACCTGCCCTATTTTTTCCCTGCCTATTTTAATATTAAGCTTAGCCTTTTTCTTTCTGAAAAATTGCATAACCTTTGTTTTATTAATATTGATTCTCATCCCATATTTATCGCACTGAACCTCCAATTCACTCAGCAATGCTTGCAACCCCTTAGCTGACTGAGCAACTAATGCTTGGCCATCATCAAACCTACCCGATTTTACGAATTCCCCTCCGACTTTCATTCTTACCTCCAGTTCTTCCCATGCCTCTTTAATTATTTCCTCCACATATACGTTGAACAGCTCCGGTGACAATGGGCAACCCTGCCTTTCACCTCTTCCTAACACTGCTCATCGGGATTCTCCGTTCCTCAATCGCACCTGAGCAGTCTGAGACATGCACAGTTTGCGGATCAGTCTCCTCTCCCTCCAATCCTTTCCTATCTTCTACAATACACGCATTAATTTTTCCCAATTCACTCTATTAAACATTTTTTTAAAATCTACAAACCAGGAAAACACGTCCTGATTGTATTCTATATTCCTCTCGATTAGTGATCTCATTACTGCAATGGTTTCACGCGTAACTCTTCCTTTCCTAAACTTAAACTGATCATCCCCTAAGTAATCATTTGCCTTACTCTCTATCATTTTGTTGATGATCCTGAGAATAACTTTAGCTGCATGGGATATCAAGCTTATTATTCTGTTACCTTTTCCGGATTAGGAACTAACACCGATCTCACAAAATCTTCCGGCCAGATTCTTTCCTCATAGATGCTACGAATCAGTCTATATATAGCCTTCTTCCCACAAATTCCTAAACATTATGTATATTTTCTATATATATTCATTCACATAGAAAATAGAGATAAGGGAATGGGAAAGGAACACACATAAAGGACAAGCACAAGAGAGGTGGGGAAGGCGGATTCAGGCAGACCACTAATGTAAATATATTTTCCTCGACCGGGACTTGAACACCGGATCTCTCCACTTGCCGGGCAGATGCTCAAGTTGTTAGAGCATCCGTCCGGTATCCTGTAGTTCAAGCAGAAAAATCCAAGAGAGACAGATGGAAGGCATATATAGAAGAACTGAATGGTAAAGAACTTTGGCTAACAAGGTCAGAGATAGGAAAGGAAGATGACGTAGAAGAAGATAACTTAGGTCCAGGGGCACTAGATTATAATATAGAAAAGGCAACAATGGTGATGGAATCATATAAGACCGTGGGGCTAACATTCTGGTGAATCCTTTTTCGGAATAAGTAAAGCCTAAAACATGTGAAGAATACAGGAAAATAAGTATGATGTCCAACGCAGCTAAAGCCGTTGGCAGGATCATCAACAAAAGGATAGAGAGTAGGGAAAATGATTACTTAGGGGATAATCAGTTTGGGTTTAGGAAGGGGAGAGGGTCGCGCGATGCAATTGCTGTTATGAGGTCAATAATCAAAAGTATTATAGTATAAAATTAGAATATATTTTTTTCCGTAGATATCACAAAACTTCTGATAGAGTAAATTGGAAAAATATAATGAGTAAACAGGGTGTGTTCTTAAAGTAATGCAAATAAATTTCCCACGCCGCACCTATTGGTCATTATGGGATCGATCGACTTGTAGTAGGTGGAAAAGGACTCTAAGCTTTACCGTGAAACCAATGTTCGTGCTCCCCACAATTATTGTAAACCCATGCGCGCCGGCCGTGTCACGAAAGAACAACCGAGCGGAAATTTCAAGTGAACTTTTGCAACGAATTGAAAATTAAACTGATTATTTGGAGAACGTCATCACTGATAATGAAATCTGGTTTTTGAATGCGAGTGGTTAAAGTTAAATATACTTTTGATTAGTTAATTAGGAATGATTAGTTAATATCTTTCGTATTTGAGGTCATTTTTAAATATCTAAGACATAATAGACATTGAAAACCTAAATACAAAGACTTCGAATTAATCCTCTAAGACTATCTTTAATGCTTCGTAGAACGTAAAACGATATAAAAACTGTGCGGACAAATCCGGCCTGGATTAGTCGAAATATTCCTAAGCTCATTTCAAATTAAAGAAACGCTCTCCTACTTGTTGAGACTGTTAGTGCCCGTTGAATAAATGATTGATAATGTGAGTGGTAATGAATGATTCCGAATCAGAGTACGTTCTTAGCCTATGTTTGTAACAATTTTAGTTATCTATACGAGTGTTGACGAAACAGACTGCAAGGATAAACAGAGGAAATTTTTTGGCTTTACCTTGCATGTGTTATCCATCGCGGAAGAAAAACTTTTATTAATATACTTTGGTTAATCACAATGTTTTTTCATTTTCACGATCTAGGTTTCGACACTTCACTTTCTTTGGCATGAGGCCTCCTGAAGACGATACTTAAGTCTCCAAAACTAAGACGTGAAAAAATCCATTATTAGCTCCATTATCTCTTCCGTCTAAGGAAAAATTATAAATATAATCAAGGTATATCTTAAATTTTGCCAGTCATAGTTATGGTATTAAAATGCTTTGAAAAGAAGAACGCCTTACTCACTGCACTCTTAACAACACGTGAATTAGAGTATTCCTTGGGGCTGAAAGAAATATGTTGAAGTGAATATTCTTAGTTCGTCGCATGAGCGTGAATTCAAGTAGTAAAGGAAATATAGTCAATGTTGATCACTCGCTCATCATTTGGAGAACGAGAAATTGATACCACCTCCTCACAGTTGGGACTGAAGATCTACGCAGTCTTATCACAACTGAAAAGGTCTCTTATATAGGTGAGATCAGATTAGGGTTCGGGCGCCGGGAAATTAAGGCGTACCGGGTGTAGATGGAACGGAGAATTGGATACAGAAGATTAGCATTGGAGTGAAATGAGACCCTTGGGAAGGGAGGAGCGGAAATAGTGAGAAGGATGGGAACAGGGTGGGAAGGAGGGTTGGAGGCGGAGAGTTAGCCTTCATGTACATGGAGATGGACTAACAAGGAGGCACATATGTGGTTTTCGAAGGCCACCACCGTAATATTTCCCCCACCTCGAAGGAAGATTGGCTGACGAAGATAGTGGGAGGGACGGTAGGAGGGCAAGGAGGGCAGTCACTCAGGAGAGGTAAGATTCTGAAGCTGGTTTTTGCGAGGCATGGAGTTGATAAGGGATAATTTCGGGGGAGAGGGATTAGGGTCGAGATAAGACGGTGGAGAGCTCTCATGGAGGGATAAAAATGGGAGGGAAAAGATGTGAAAGTCAGGATGAGTGCGGGGGGATAGAGTGGAGGTGTGGACCTCGAGAAAGTGGGAGATTGGCTCATATCCAAGAAAACGGAAAAGAATCAAGGAGAACGGGGTAAAAATTTTTTCAGCGAGGGAATATGTGGCGAGGCCTTTAAAAAGAGGTATTCTGTGGCGTGTCATGCGTTCTTTTGGTGTAACATAATGGACAGTTATCACATAAAATATCATGAATCTAAGAAACGCCGTAAGCATTACTTATAGAGGCGTGAAAAATGAAAATTGATTGCAAAATATTTTTAAATGCCCGATGGCATTAGAATTCTATATCCTCGGCGACCTGCGGTGGGAGTCTATTGGATTTTGCCCCACTCAAGAACCTGAAAGGTGCAAATTGAACAATGAAGAAGTGAACCTCGTAGAGTAAGATACTATGGAATATGTAAATAGCCCCAGCCCCAATTACTTTGTATTTATTCGAATTTAACCATAAAACCTAATTGAATGATGCAATGGATAATTGATTAGTTGAGTTAAAATTTATTTCAGTGAAATTGGTAATTTAATGATTAAACCAATATTTCAGAAAAGAGAGATTTTGGTGTTAAATACCTTCGTTCCAGGCGATGGTCATTCATTTCACAAAATTGAGTTGTTTTTATTTCAAAAATGAGGAAAAGATAAAGTTTTTTCGTTCCTAAAGTGAGACAATATAAAATGAATTGGATGTAGATTGACACCCTTCCGCACTAGTTCTCTAGAAGCTTTTCCATGTAGAAAGGTATGATGAAATGTGCATAAACATTCGACAAGTTGGTCATGATTCCTTTCCTAATCCGATAGGAGGAGGTTTGTTAAGAAACAAACTACTGTAAATTATGAAAATAACTTCCTAGTCTCCTCAAACTTCTCCATCTTAAGGATGCTATAAAATGGGGATATTTTGAAGAAACCATTGATTTGAAACAAGCAACATTAAATAGGAGAGGACTAGATCCATTCGTAACCCTGTTTGTGAGCTCCAGATCCCGAAGGAAGGAGAGAAGGAGGAGGAGGAGATGAGAGAGAGAAAGCTGCCGAGGTACAGAAAATTCACTGAGCCCTTTACGCTCCGTCATACCGCCTGGATTTGGAATGATCAGGAAAGATGCGGCAAGTCCCGTCCGGTCGAGATGAATGCCTTTTTCAGTAGTAACCGCGAGATGCTAAACGGCAGGTTTTATTTCAGTGCTCGAGTTTTCATCCGTGGAACCTCAAACCGATTGCGCATTTGCCTAGTCCCTTGAGGCGATTCCACTTAAATTCAAGGTACTGAGAAGGATTTGACTAATGTGGATTTTTGCCTTCGAAATGATTTATTTAAATCTCTCTGTAATGCCTGCCTGGTTATTCATGTTCGGTAGTCGCTCCCTTGATTCTTCTTTTAGATGTAGTAAATGGCTTGAAGCGATGACTGTTTCCATAATTTTATCAAATAATCACTTAACGTTAATGTCAAGGGCGTTTTGTTATATTGATATGTATTATTTTGCATTGTGGATCAGTAAATGAATAATCCACTGTCATTTCACGTAATTCACGCGAAAGCACCAGCCAGAATTTTGGATTAAAGCGATCACTATGAGCTCTCGTTTTCCTCAATAATATGGAGTATTTGCTGATTTTATGTTCCAACTTGACTTTTATCCCTTGATTTAATCTATTTTTGGCTCATCGATCCTTAATTCGTAAGGGTAATTCAACTTTCGGTTACATAACCCTTACCTTTGTAAATTTTTTTATTTGAATATGGAGTCAAAGGCTACACGAAGTGAAGATAATTTTACTTCATTGAAACATTTTAATGCTGGTATGACGGACTAATCTGACTCTGGCTGACTTTTCTTGGATGAATGTGTTAACTAGACAGCTCGCTGGGTAATGTAGTATGCCGTTTAATGTTTAGTGGAGATATTTAAGAATTGAAGAATCAGACCATGCCAGGGTGAAAGGTACAGTTTTTATCGTAATTTTGAAACAAACTGATATTGTTTTTATCTTATTTTCTTAACTGTTTCCACACCATGAAAATTATTTTTACGATATTTTACCGGTATCTTGGCAAAAAACTCTACCTATGATGATGCAGAAATATGAAGCAACACGAATGTATGATAAATAATTATTCACATCAGGTAATTACAAGATTTCGTATTTTACTCTGTCGATTCATACAGAATTTTTGCAGTTCGTTAAATTGCACAAAGCTGTTACCAGCTGCTAAGAAAGAGACAAAAGAACTGAATAAACCATTTTGTTTTTAAATTCATTCGATGTAATTTTCATGAAGATTATGTAGGTTAAAGTCTTTGCAAATATTTCAGTGTAAAAATCATTCAGTGATCAAAGCGAATGGTTTTTACATTCTGAAATGTTTGCAGTTAAATGCATATTAGGTGATGACTCCGTTAAAAGTTACTGTTGCGGCATCTCCCGCGGTTTTTTGGAAATTTTTTGCGTTATGCATGCATACCACGCACAATAGGGATATATTTAAAAAGCTAAGTTATTAAAAAATATATATTTATGTTTTCTGAGTGATGATATATGGATTGTCCCAGCAGTAGTAGGACTGAATAAATTCAAAAAGAGTTATTGACATCATTGATACATTCACTCTTAAGTCTTCGAAGTAGCACATTTGTGCTCTTACACACCGCTGCCTGCCGGATTTCCCCGCCTTCCGCCGCTTCGTACGCCTACTGGAAGGCGGCGCCCGGAATGCTGCTTAACTCCCTCGTCACGACCTATTTTAACACTTTCACCGGGCTGTGATAACGCTGTTCAGCACAGATTTGAAACAGGGGAAGATGAGGAAGTCTGGAGACAAAGTCAGGGATATAGGGTGGCTGAGGCAGGGTTTGCAGCCCGGGCGTGCGAGTTTCCTTTTGTTCGTCCGAGAACACTCGGGGAAATAATTTCGCACACACCTTCTCATGCTCATATTTTCGTTCACCAGTTGATTTACATTGCTTTTAGGGAATTCAAGTTCATCAGAAACCATGCTAACAATTAATCTGCGATTCCTGTCCAACAGAGCCTTCGCTCTAGCAAGATTGTCGTCACTTTTGGAGGTTGAAGGGCGTCATAAATGTGCGGCGTCTTCATCTTCTGTATCCTCCCGAAACAACTTGTGCCCCTCAAAAACATCCGATACGCCCATGGCGTTCTCACCTTACTGCCTTGAGTCTCTTTCTCAGTTTTGCTCAATTTTACGCACAATTTGATGGCGTAGCGCTATTCTAATAACCGGTTCATGGCAGAGCGCAACCAAATCACGTTATACAGGCTTCACAAATGAATAATCCGCACTCCGCAAAGGCTGGGAGCCCACGGTCACCGGATTCTAGCCTTTTCTGAGACTTTCCTCCTTCGAACCCAGCCAGAAAAACTGCCGCCCGTGCGTTCGTCTGTCCGAGAAAAGAAGTTCTACTACTTTTGAGACAGACCTTGTTGTGAATTCAATTTTATGATTTTGAATGTATTCATATCTGTTTGTCATCGTTTTACTTGCGATATTCATTATTAGCCATTTATGTATTTACTTTAGGAAGGTGTAATAAACGACTAATTGGAACTATCATTTTTCCTTTGCATGGTTACTCCGTAAAATGGATTTTGAATGAGAAAAATAGTAAATTTAGCTCAATACTCTTCCAGTGATTCCAATCAACTTAAAAATTAATATTATTTACTCAATAATAATGGATGAAGAACTTAGGGGAAAATAGCTACAAAGAAATTGTGACCAAAGGGAAAACAGTAATTTTGAAGACCATTCTGAAATCAATAGAGACGGAAAATACCACCTGGATCAGCAGGGCCGAAGATCATAAATATGATCGTATCGATTGTACGGATATCAGTTAGTGATAGAGAAGTATATTTACCAAGATGACAGAGATGACAAACATAAATCTTCAATACGAGGAAGTAATTTATATAAAGTTTACTGATAATTTAACTAATAGACAGAAACAGTTTCCAAATACGCCAGGGAAATGTCATAAATTTATGGGGGATTGCAACGCGTGACTTTCTGGTAATAAGAAAGGTAAAAAAGAATGCGAACAGAAGTAATGATATGATAAGAATGATATAGAGGCAATTAAGTTATGGTTAGTTTTTTGCATGAATTCTCTCAGTATTCCTTTTACCAGCTTTCAATAAAAACCAACTTTTGGTGATAGATAAGAGCTTGAGCAGAGTTCCTTATCTAACGAGTAGTTATACCATAGGATCAAATCTGAAAAAAAGGTGTCTCACTTTAAATTAGAGTGAAGATTATTTTTGAAATAGTTGATCAACAAATTAAAAAAACATTTTACTTCATCCTCAGTGACATCAAAAATAGGCTATATTATTTAGGAATCCTAATCTACCAATTTACCCTAATTACCTATTATCTACATGTTTTCCTTCGGGAAGGACTTACCAAATGATAATTAATTTCAATTTATGAATATCTCTCCCCATATGCTCCAACCTTGATGTGCTGGAAGGTCGTGTATTTATTGATTCTATGCATCATGCTGCCTACCTAGAGCTTCTCGTATGTTAATGGAAACAGCGATAGGTTTTCCTAGAAGAGCCACCCAATCCGTATAAATTGATGGTACCAAGGCAGAAGTAAGTCCGTGCAGCTTCTATCTCTATAACAGAGATTTAAGTTCTGATAGACATGAATGATGGATAGAGATTTGAGTTCTAGACTGCCGACTAAGTCCACTGTAAAGAGTATATTACCCACCATTAGAAGAGGCAAAGCCTCCGCGTCCGTATCCACGCAAAATTCTAAAAAGAGAGAATTGATAGTAAAAGCAGTGATGAAAACCAAGGATATACTGTAAATAGTGAAACAGAGACAAGTCAAAACTTTTGGAGTCAAATATTAAATCTAATGAATTTAGAATACATCAAGGTGGTGATTGAGAAGTGATATGTAAAGACCTGTATGAAATGAGATGGAGAGATGGTGGGGATTATTGAAGCATTAGATAATAGTAGTGTATAGTAGAATGGATGAGGTCGTTAAGCAGCAAAAATATGAAATGTAAGGAAATGATAAAATAAGATTTTGGACAAAAAGGTTTAGTTAGTCAGTAATCATAGGGAATGTTTTCATTGTTGAGCGTATTAAAAAACCAGTTTGATAAGTATGAACTGAGAACCAATAGTGTTAAAAAAGTAATATTTAGTAAGTAACCTCAAATGTATTATATATATTATTATTCACATCCGTAAGACTTTCACAGAAGTTATACTATATATATATATATATATATATATATATATATATATATATATATATATACAGTATATATACTACATACTATTAATATAACATTTGGACGGCACGATAGAACATAAAATAGATAACACGTAAAAGGACACTCACATTGTAGATTGCTTAAGCTTTCGGCCTACTCCGAGGCCTTCTTCTGGTCAGGTCTATATATATATATATATATATATTTACACACATGCAGTCTTGCTTGATTAAGGCCTCAGAGAAGGCCGAAAGGTCAAACATAATAAAATGTGAGTGTCCTTTTACGTGTTATCTACATGTATTTTATTTTTTTATTCTATTGTGCCGTCCAAATGTTTTATTTACACACATTCGTAAGTATATCTTTCATTCACGAAACATAACTGTGCTACGCCTTAGTCTGAGATTAATAAGTAAAATTACCTACCTGATTATGGAAATAATTGTAGGTACAGCCAAATATTTCTAGCAACACAAACCCGGTCACAGCATAAGCTTAGCATGGAAATCAGAGCATATCGCAACTTCTCGTTACATTGAGATAGATAAAGAGAGAGAAAAGTATTTGGCTGTCGCGTTCTTTTCCCTTTTTAGTCTTTGATGACCTCGCGTCGTTATCGCGAGAGAAGCCAGACGGGAAAACGCAACCGATGAATGGCCATGGAGCCGCTGTCGGACGGGCCTTCGTGACGAGGAGAGAATTAAGCTGGCAGGCGGCCCGGGAATGTTGGCGGAATAGATTGACAAAATACATGGAGGAAAATCGGCCGACGGCTGCTGACGAACGATTCCCAGACAGTCGGGACGAGCGGTGGCAGACGAAGGTTAATGTTCAGCCGGACCTGGGAAATGAGAGGGGGAGGGAGGGAAAGAGAAATAAGCAGGGAAACAAGGGATCCGAGAAAGATGACTGGAATGGGGAGGGAAGGCAGGAATGATTGGAAGTTGGGTATCCGTTGATGGCAGTTGCGTTGGAAGCAACTTGAAGGAAGATGGGAGGGACTGTTATTGGCTGTTTGGAGGAATTAGTGCTTCTGGCTGATGCGGCGCGGCGGCGGCAGCTACCCCTTCTCCCCAATCATCCTCCCACCTTTTACTCCAGGCCACATCCGGCTTAATCCTATCCTTTATTTCTTCCCCGCCCCAGATTTATTTCGCGTCGTTCCAAATCGGATTATGTCCTCCGCCGGGGCGATGGGCGGCTTCATTGCGGATGGATACGGAGAGGGGAAATCATTAAAATGCCGCGTGCTCTAATATACTTATTTTCATGCCCCGGATGAAGCTCGCACTCCGGGTAACCCATCGGTGGTCCCGTTGTGTTTGGCTGGCATAATTTTTTTTTAAGGGAAGACCACGACTTTAATTTTTTTCCTCAGCAACTCACGCGCGTCCACGGCTGTGGAGATTTAAGCTTTCGTTTTAGAAATATTGGCATTGTATATCGCGTTCAAATTGGCTTAGTCCAATATATCCTAGCGTAATGTAGTCAAATCTCGACTCTGTAAAGATATTCATATTAAAAGAAAATGTTGAAAATACAATGAATATGGTGGCCTGGCAAACAGTAGTAGCAATTCTTTGAAATAAAATGTCACAGCGAGTGAACTACCATAGAAGAAAAAAATATTCGCATTTCACCTTTTTCACAACTCATCATGAGGAATTGAACAGATAAAAAAACTTAAGGGTTCAATGGTCCGACTCCTAAGATTATCTGTTGAAAATATTTTGCTGTTTTTAATAAGATATAACGTTAGAGAAGGTATTGTAGATCGACTAATCGAGTAATTCAGCCATGACATTCGAAACCTTAATAACATAAGCATTTTTATATTAAATGAGCTTTAAAAATGAAGAACGGTCGGTGAAAACCCGTAAAATTGTTACTTCAAAAATAAAGTGTCCTTCACTTTCTTTTAAAACGGTTCTTTGCCATCTATATTTGAGAACCTGGTTATAAATGAGCACATATGCTCACATGGGAAGACAAAGCTGGCCCTGCATAGGCTTAAAACGTTTCGTCGGCAATTTCACAGAGAAGGTATCTATTCGAATAAATATTTATGAAAATTGAAATTTTAGTAGGGATTATAGGTATAAATATCCCATTCTGCTAATTTAAAAAAATAGGTTTCAGGTTCGATCCGTTTTTTAAGCATTAAAACATAAAAGCGAAATATTTATACTCAATATAATATGCCTTTGTCTTACTCAAATAAAAAAAATAACACAAGAGAGACATACATTTTTTTATCAGGGGACCATTGGAACAATACATTTAATCATTAGTTTTTGATTTGTTTGTAATAAGCAGAAAAATTCTGGAGTTTTTAATTATTATATTCGTGAGGAAAAGGTATTATAATTATGAGGAAAAGGATATATTTGGCTTTTTAATGCTGTGCTTTAGTTTAATCCATAATAAATATATTTTTATTTGTGAAACCAGTCAATTTTCAATTGAACTTGAATGATTGTCAGATGTAACGATATACATGTAGTATGATCTGGTGCTTTCCCGGAGTATCTGCTTTAAGAAGTTTTCTCGGGTCTTCCACAGGGTCACGGGTTCCATGTTAACCGACGTTTCGATACTCGACTCGAGCATCATCTTCAGGGCTGAGGATGATGCTCGAGTCGATAATCGAAACGTCGGTAGACATGGAGCCCCTAACCCGGCGGAAGACTCGAGGACATTTAATTATTCTAACAATATAATTGGTAATCAATTCGACTATCCTTTATCATGATACTTTAACCATAGATTGAAATATTGAAGTTAACGGAACAGCGTGTGACAGCGATTCATTAGTGTAACTGTTCGCAACTTAGGACGTGATAACTTAACTCTAGTCTCGATGTTCAACAAGCTCAGCACATCTGTGAAAGTTCCTTTACGGAGGTAGCATGGTAATATGGTTCCAACAAGAGGCCTGAAATTAGCTCCTCCTTAATCCTATCCCAGTATTATCCGCGTGCATATGACTTTCAAGGAAACAATATTGATTCGTAAATAGGTAAGGTGAGATATAATTAATTTAAATACATTTTCTTAGATTTGTAATAAAACTGATTGAGTTATATTAACATCTCGTCTTGTAACAATTCTGGTAGAACAATACATTTTTTAAAATAAAAAGAGACGTTTCAGGCGTGATATGGTGGAATAACATGGTTAATTAAAATTAGCAATTTTACACAAAAATATAATTTTATTAATACGAACGGTTTCAATGCAACTACATCATCTTCTGGATGTAGTAGCATTGAAACCGGTCGTATTAATAAAATTTTATGTTTGTGGAAAATTGCTAATTTTAATTATTACATTTTTGGTTTAAATTTAAATAGATTTCCTATTCAGAATGCTTCGTATTTATACTGAAAATTGAATCCTTATTAGAGTATATGCTTACGTAATGATTGATACTGATATGATAATTGCGATGTGATACCCGTCAAAAGTGTTCGTTGTTGTGGATTTTACTCGGGAAAGTTTATGTTATTGAAAGGTAATCAACATCTGAATGATCCTAGTTTTGCCAATGATTTACATAGGTGGTTTGTTGAGGTTGAAAGAAATATGAAATCATTAGTTCACACGATCAGTCAATCTCACTCAATCCTTTTCTATTTACATCAATTGAACTACTTTTTGAAGCATTGGACTTCATGCAAAAAAAAGAATCTGTATTAAAATTGCACTACGTACAACCTTCACTTTCTGACTTGCCATATCATGGCCGACCTGAGGGGTGCGCGACTAGAATGGTGTAATGAATCCGACGACTGAAATGCTCTTGAATCTTGTGGAGTGATTACCAGTCATTGTCATCGTACTACGGATGACGCATAAACTGGTGATTAACGAGCTTATATTTAGTGGCTGGGTTTGAGAAAAATCCGGGATCGGGGAACAATATCTATTTGTCTCGGTACCTTCTCTACTTTCACCAGGTCATCAACCGGGAGGCAGCATTCGTTCCAACAAAATCGATCTCCCTTGTTCTCTGACACTCGGTCTTCGCTCCCACCATTGCATCCTCTTCTGGCAGGGTGATGACAGAACAGCTGTCCGGATACAAATGCGAATTTAATGACCATTGAATTTCGCTGTGGGTGGGTGACAGAATGAGACGAGAACGAGGGGATTGAAGGGGTGAGGGATGGGGTGAAGAGTGTTATGGGTGAGATGGGGGGAAAAGATGGAGAGAGTGGGAGGGCTAAGCACTTGGAGATTGAGTTAAAGGATGACGGGTTGAGTTATGACTCAAGATTCGGAGGGCCGGAAGAAAAATATGAGAAAAGAAAGGAATGAGGAAGAAGACTTGGTGCTTGGTTTGCAGTAGGAAAGAGATGGGGAGGATTTCCGCGAGGGAATGGTTTTCCGAAAGAGGTACGGAGAGAGAGGTTGTCGAGGGTCGTCCCTCTCTCATGTCCTGTGACAAGAGAGAGGGGAAAAGATAGTCGGCTGGAGTTACGCATTCGACGAAAAAGTAAAAATGTCCCCCTCGAGGGATGTGAGACAGCGGAGAGGTTTCACGTTCTTGGAGGGTTGGGATTCGGAAGGAGTGTGTGGCGGGAAAAACTTGTCCGCGTATTTTCCACTTCTACCCGCGACCTCCTTCCACTCCCGCCCACATACCCTTGCCCTAGAGAGTAGCATGATACAAAAACTTAAGTCAATTGCAGTTTCTAAAGGATTTGGATTCAACTCCTTCGTACGTTTTACTTTTAAGGCAGACAATATTGATTTGACTTCGGCTTCACTTCCTTAAGTCGGAGGATAAAAAATGTAATCTCCCCAATCCCCGATTTTTCAACCAAAGGTATGCGTCTCCAACGCGCTTCATGCGTATATATAAATTGATTGATTGATTGAAGGACAGATATATGTAGATTCTGACGATGACGACCGTGCCGTCGAAAGGTCAACTAGGTATGTGAATGGCCTATCTCTGTCTTTTTGTGTATAAATATTTTAATCAAAGCTTTTATATATTTGTATCTTCACTAGAGAGCGATCCTTTTTTGAAGATATATACTAGTATGTATATATCCTGACATGTAAACTCTGCCCGGCCTCTTACATAGGCAAGTGCTCCACACCCCTGAGCCTTAGGATAAAAAATCATCACGCCTCATGCAATCCCTCTTCCCCGTCCATGGGTTTCCCCATCCCAAAACATGCCTCCCACCAAAACATCCCCTTCAATCAGGGTTGTAATGTTTCCGTTTTGGCATCCCTTCACCCATACGATAACCATATGAAAAAAAACGATTGAAATGGCATTAATATGGCTTTGCAAGACCTATCAACATCCGCGTCTCGGTGTCGTTCACTAATTATAGAGTGTTTAAACTGAGAGGTGTGGATTTGTTTCATACCCATATGTTATGGTAAGATAGTTTGTTCATTATCATGTATTTCGTTATTCTTGTCCTGGGTTTTGCCTTGCTAAGTCCTGATGGTAACTTTGCAAGTTGACACCTGGGTCGTGGATGTTGTAGTATCTGTGGATAAACTAATTGTTTTCTTTTCCGTTTGTGAATTATTTCCACATTCTCCCTCTCATGCCTATCCAATCTCCGCTCCCCTCTGGCCTCCCTTCTCCCTTTCCCCTTCCACAACCCTTTCTTTTACCCCGCCCCCACCACCCGTTGTCCCCTTCTCTGTCCCCTTCTCTCACTCTCTCACATACCTCACCTCCCCCAGTCAGCAGTCGGTCCTAGCGAATCTTCTTATGAAGAGGAGCTCAATTCCGTCGAACTCATCAATAAATAACGTGCGTTCCTATATTGTTTGAATATATATATATATATATATATATATATATATATTTATAACTTAGACAGCAACACATGGTCTCGAAGCCATAAAAATGCGTAGGTATGCATAGAAAATGCCAGGTGACTCAGAAAGGTATCAGATAGATTATATTATGGTAAGGTTTAGGAACAGTGTGATGAATACGCACAGCTTCCCAGGAGCGGATGCGGACTCTCACCACAATTTAATTGTTATGAAATGTAAAGTCCGTTTCAAAAAGATAAGGTAGGAGTGGCGGGTTAGGAAGTTGAATGTAGAAGCATATATAGATTAACAAGGAAGGAGGATCAGGAGGCTGTAGAGAAAATCATAGATGACGGTAAAGAGGTGAGTAATATCCAAGAAAAATGGGATGGTATCCAGAAAGGGATATCGATAGCCACAAAAGACACTTAAGAACCGGTAACGGGAAAAGGACACGGAAACCATGGATCACGGATGAAATAATTACAAAAATGGATGAGAGAAGAAAATGGAAGAATTTAAACACGGAGTAAGGCAAAATGAGGTACTAAGAGTCCAACAATAAATTGAGACGGGCCACAGATAAAGCTAAAGAAGCATGGTGGAAAACGCAATGCGAGGATATGGAAAGTTTCCAGAGGAGGGGTGAAATTGGTGCGCTATACAGCAAGGTTAAGTTATTACCGGGAAGTAAGAAGGGAAAATCTGCGCTAACAGTTGAGGATAAGTGAGGTAAGATAATAGTTGACACAGAAAAAATCCAAGAGAGATGGAAGGAATATATAGAAACACTGTATGGTAAAAACCATAGGCCAACAAGATTAGATATTGGAAAGGAACATGACGTAGAGGAAGATAGCATAGGTCCAGGAATACTCGACCACGAGATAGAAAGGACATTAAGGAAGAAGAAACTAAATAAGGCCGTGGAGGTAGACAAAATTCCTGTGGAACTATTTAATAGTTTAGGAACATGTGGGAGGAAGACTATATGGACTAATTCTTAGTACCTATAAGGTAGGAATCTTGCCGAAAGACTGTGAGATCAGTTTTAGTTCCTATTCCGAAATAAGTAAAGCCTACATCATGTGAGGGCTACAGAGCATAAATTTTGATATTTCACCCAGCTAAAGTTGTTGGCAGGATCATCAACAAAAGAATAGAGAGTAAGGAAAATGATTACTTAGGGGATGATAAATTTAGGTTTAGGAAGGGGAGAGGTACGCGTGACACCATTGCAGGAATGAGATCACTAATTGAGAGGAATATAGAACACAATCAGGACGTATTTGCCTGTTTCGTAGATTTCAAAAAAGCGTTTGGTAGAGTGAATTGGGAAAAACTAATGCCGGTATTGTAGAAAATAGGAATGGATTGGAGGGATAGGAGACTGATCCGCAACCTGTACATGTCTCAGTCTGCTCAGTTGCGAGTGGGGAACGGAGAGTCCAGATGGGCAGTGTTGGGAAGAGGTGTAAGGCAGGGTTGCCCATTGTGACCGGTGCTGTTCAACGTATACGTGGAGGAAATGATTAAAGAGGCATGGGAAGAACTGGAGGTAAGAATGAAAGTCGGAGGGGAATTCGTAAAATCGGTTAGGTTTGCTGATGACCAAGCATTAGTTGATCAGTCAGCCAAGGGGTTACAAGTATTGCTGAGTGAATTGAAGGTTCAGTGGGATAGATATGGGATGAGAATCAATATTAATAAAACAAATGTTATGCGATTCTTCAGAAAGAAAAAGGCTAAGCTAAATATTAAAATAGGCGGGGAAAAGAATAGAGCAGGTAGAACAATTAACGTATCTTGGAAGTGTTTTGGACCAACACGGTCTAAGTAGAAAGGACGTAAGGGAAAGAATTCGCTGGGAAAAAAGTCTTTTACAAGGAGGAGGGAGTTGATGACGGGAACGTTGAGTAGGGAGGTTAAGACAAGACTCGTAAAAACTCTGATATGGAGCGTAGCTATGTACGGCGCGGAAACGTGGTCACTGAAGCAGGAGGATAGATGTAGATTGGAGGCTTTTGAAATGTGGGTGTGGAATAGAATGGAGAAGGTGAAATGGACCGAAAGGAAAACAAATGAGGAAGTACTGGAAATGGTGGGTGAGGAGAGGGGTTTGTTGAGAGAAATCCTATGGAGGCAGGAAAAATGGATGAAAGGCGTATTGAGCGGTAGTGGAATGTTGAAGAAGGTAATAGAGGGGAGAATATTAGGCAAACGAGGAAAGGGCAGGATCTGGTTAGGGATGAAGGGAGGAACGAAGTATACAGAGATGACGAGGGACCTGATGTAGATTAGGTTGCTTGATTGGGTTTTGTTTGGAGTTACAAAATGTTTATTTGAAAGTTGTGTCCATCCAAAAACCTACTTTAACCGGTAGATTACCTAATAATATATATATATATTTATATGTATATATATATATATATAGTGGTTCGCGGTAGTCCTGGGGTTAGAGAGGTGTGCCACTGACCGGAGCGCCCGGGTTTAAATCCCGGGCAAGTCACTCTGGGCACCTGCAGCTCCACCCAAGCTATGTGATTTTTCTGGTACCAGTTCTTCCAACCCTAACCGGCACAGGGAAAGTAACTGGACCCTCCTACCCTGATGTGTGAATATCACTTTTTGTCGGGTTGTCGTAGGTGTACTCTACCATCACCTACCAAACCCACCTTCGGGTTGATTTTTGTGTTTATGGTTATACATCATATAGCATTTGTACTAATCAAAGATATATTATGTTTTTTCATAATAGTTGATACTTATGTGCATAAAATATGTATTATATTCGCACATTTATGGGTTTAGAAAAATTTCATATAAAGGGTTTCAGGTTCAATTGAGATTTCGTGCCGTTTGTTCTTTGTTTAGAGATTGTGATGTTCGTCGGAAGCATTAATTAAAATTTATAAGCCCCAGAGATAATTAGAAATTAATTTTAAATAAATTTAACGAAAAAGCTACTATCCCTATTCCTATGCTGACAAAGGAGATTAGGACTACAGAAGTTCCTGTGACAAGTACCTTGTGCTCTTTCATACCCACACAGCCTTACACTTATTTAATTATATACTCGTACGCTATTGTGCATATCCCAACAAGGTACGAAAATGCACCCAATTCACGGAAATATTTGTTAGATATACTACGCAATGTCATCTAAGGAGAGTTCGCCGCCCGCCGGAGTCTTGGATTTTGCGGTCCCGAGGAGTGTAAAGGATTTTGAGGGGGTAATCTAATGTTTCCAGCTATTGGGGTTACGGTTAAAACGCAAGGAAGATGGAGCAACCGTTTGCCAACTCGTAGGCAATCAGCGCTTCCTCGAGTTTCCACGACCTATGCTAATTTTCTGTAAAATAATACTCTAAAAATATTATAATTAACATTCTTCAAAACAAGTATTTTTCCTTTTATGATTAAAATACCACCCTCATTATTTAATATAAAGGATAATTTTAAATAGCTCCAGTAAATAGCATCGGGAGTCTATCTGGTAGTCTGAAGTTTTTGGCTGTTAAGGTTGAATTATAATTTAATGCCCAATTCAGCACAAGTGACCCTATCCATCACTGAAAAGCCAGAATATATACATTATCTCAATCTACAAGTTTTTAAGTCAACTTAAATAGTATTTGAAACATTATTGAATTTTCTTTGCTCTAACTTAAATTTCACCCACTGGCGCTGGGACGCAAAAGATGCAAAAAATAAATACCCAGTATTCCTCAATTGGACTTTGCTTTAGAGTTGAGGACTCATTTTCACGGAAACTCAATAAAAATATATCACAAGTATTTTATGGCGGCTATGCCTATTAGTTATTTTTCTACAGTAACACGTTACTTTTTAATATATCCATTAGATTATTATTGATGTTTTATAACAATTTTCAACTTTAAAAATGGTCAATTGAGTTGGATCTGTGGAAATGGAAACATTTTTTATAACATTAATGTTAAATGTGCATGGATAAATGTACGACATCTAAATACGAATAAATGAAAGCGATTATATTGAATTCCGAAGTTGCCCTAAAATTTATGCTAATCATATACATTTGCTCATTATTTAGTCATGACATTATACTTTATGGTCGTTGTTACTTATTATTTCGGTATTCTGTAACGGAGACAAATAAATTCAGTAAAATGAAAGATCCATTGGAGGTTTTGTGGATGCTAGATTTATGCAAACTATTTAATGGCGCAGAGAAATGAGAGCCTGCTGGAAGTCAAGTATTTCTGCGTGATAATTGCTTTGTGAATCAACCCTACTGACTCTGAGGTCATCAAAAGGCTTAATATTCCTGGAGTCCATTTGCAAGGCTGTCTGCTTAACCAACTATTATGAACAGATACCCGCCCCGGGTAATAATCATACAGTCATGCACTCGAACAGGCGGTTAACCCAAACTCATAACTGGAATCCACTATTAGAGTGAATGATAGATACTGGCGAACAAAGTGACTTGAATAAACAGTTCATCGGCAGGAAAATTGCATTTTGAAACCTAATTATTCCAATAAAAAGCACCAGCAGGTTACACTGCTCTTAATTTGGTATCTCAATTTGGGGTGTTGATAATGGAAGGGTTCTAATAATGTAGATTATTACTGGAGCTATATATCCACGATCTAAATTTTGGTGAGGAGGGAGATTTTAAATTATATTAAAAAAATCTTAAGATTCCGAACCAAAACACATTTTACTAAATTGTTCCAATCTTTCCTTTAATGATAGAAAGATTGAGGCATCATTGGCGACGTTTTTAAAGTGTGGACGAATGCGGGCCAAGAAATTCCAATTACTGCATGCCATAGTTTCACGGTTCACAGGTATATCTAATCCTACTATGAAATTCCAAAATTCCAGCTCCAAAGCTATTCTGAACTATTGCACGAATACCCAAAACTGGAGGAAAATATTTATCCTGTGGCTCTAGTTAGTCTTACCGTTACCGTTTTGAGGAAAATTCGAATGCCGACGCAGCAAATACCGTGATCCCAGGGCCATACCATATGCCGAAGACCTTTTACATATTTAAGTATGTAGAGAACGTACGTATGCTCGATGAATGCTTTAGCTATTTTTCTCTCCTTCAATAATAAACGAATAAATGAGTGAAAACGAAATATCAGAAAATGCTTCATCTTTAAAACCCATCCCTCTGCAAATTGCTTTGAATTAAAAATGTAATTACGTATAGCAATAATGAGGTCGGCCGGCACGAGACCTAAAATACACGCATTCATTTTTATTCGGTAATCCCCCGGGTATATTTCGATGATGACGCAAAAATACAAATGATATTAAATTCTTTATATCAATGAACGATAGTTATGGCATAGATTTCGTCAAATTATTCAATGATACATCAAATTACTGGAATATGTTAAAGGATTCTAAAACTAACTTCACAGTCTACTAGTTGATTTTCATTTAATAGGTTACCAGATAGTACCTTTTAGCAAATATCGACATATTATGATTTCATGCCTTTATTGATTTTTTGCATCTCACTTCAGACGTGGCAATCAATTACTTAACTAATACAGCATTAAACTAACTAGCTAACTAAAAAGCCTATGAAAACCATCATATTACCACCCTGATGAGGAGGAGGTCAGGAATTCTTCCTCTCAATCTTTACAGCTATTACAAACCAATTATCGGATTGATATCTCTTGATGATGATTAAAGTTGTGACAGTTCAAATATTTGCCAAGCTTAAGGAAGGTTTTATAATGTATAAGAAACTGAGCGATATCTTCTTACTCATAACAATAGGCTTATGTGAAGTTTTCAGCGTTTCCCACCAGATCAGGTATTTTGCTCCCATGTTACCCATTGAAATATTAGCGAGTAGCCCAATCTGGTGGAAAACCCCAGAAGATTTTATGCGCGGCATGTTCAGGGAAATATCAAATCCTTCATTAGGCTTCATGTTTAACACTCTCTCCAATAGACGTTTGTTGAAAACGTTACATGACACCCAAGTTGAGATAACAGTATTGGGAAACAATCCGCTGACTCCTACAATTTACCTTTATTTTATTTCTTCTCGTTTCTAGCAGCTAAATCGAACATTGAAAACGACTCCTTACATTGATTATCCGAAAGTCTTTACTTTGGCTTCCCGAATAATATGGTGCAACCATTTTTATTTCTTAAGGTGGAGTTGATTCTAATGTGCTGTAAAAAGCCCGATACCAATTGTACCTTTCCGCCTCGGATAACTGTTCTTACATATTCCCGAGATGACCTTGCCTCTTCCGATATCAATTCGAAAACTGGGTGGAAGCGGGTGTAATTTTAGCACACGTGCGTAATTTTATTGGTACGGTCACTGTACGGAATACACGTGTGTTGCTTCATGCTGTTCAATGTCCGCCATCTACCAACTACTAATCCAGGCGATTGGGTTTCCCAGGCTATCCACCGGCGGAAACTCAGTGGAATGATTTCAATTTGCTTTCATGCGATGTGTTCCCGGCAGAAGATAACTTGGATGCATTTTTGCGTCACGCGTGAATTATATATCTTCCAGCGAAAAGCAGTAATGGTCATTGATGATGGCAGGCAGTTCATCCCTCCCTGTTCCTCACTCTATCCCTCTCTCTCCATCATTCTCCCCCAGTTCCATACACGCCCCTCTGATCCTCTCTCCGCCCTTTCAACAGCTGGCAATTTTTGCGAAGCCGACAGGGGTTTGTTCCAAATGGAGCAAGGGAGCGGCTGGGATCACGACGTCATGGATAAAGTAATAGAGCAGCATTACGATATGAATGCAAACCTAATCGATAACTAAATAAATCCATCAGGTGAAGAGGTGTATTTACTGTTCATTATCTTTCATAAGCTTTAGATGTTGACGTACGGTACACAAAGACTCGGTTACACACTCTTAAAAATATTGTTGGTTATTTTGAACGATTGTTATAAGTATGACGTTATATTCTACTTTTAAGCGTCATTTGTTTGTGGTTTGGTTAAAACTGTTAAAAAGCTTTTAATTGATGATTATGCTTTCATATTTGAGATGTTGAAATCATTTCAATTAAATCTAAATCTTACGAATAAATCTAGCATTCAATACGAATCATTTTTATTAATTAACTAAAGTAATTAATTAAAAAAAATGTTTTTACCTATTTTTGTCCGGAATATGCGTAATATATTTTTTAATTTAGCATATATTTTATTATTCATTATTTGATTAAATTTGTTCAAATATTTTCCTTATAAGAACTTCCAAAATAGGAATAAACTCCATGTCAGAAATTATATCTTGTTTAGTGCCAACATACATACAATAACATTTTAGGAAAAGTTACAATTTTATAATTCCAATTGTGCAATATTGAATTTATTCAAAAATATTTCTGAAGAGTTTTGCTACATTTTTACATAATTATCAAAAGTGCGTGCACTTAAAAATCAAAATACGTGTATATTTGTTAGAAAATGGAATCGTAGGACATTTACAGATTTATAACTGAAGAATTACATCGGAATTTTTCTTTATTCATTGTTTTAGGTGATAAAACAAGCAAATGGTTCATCTTGGTTGAAAAATAAATAATTCTTCAACCTTAAATGGGTAACTTCCGACAAAGTTCAATGGGTTTTGTAGCTACCAGAGCAATGTGGAAACTTGAATCCACATGCCAACTGCTGAAACTTTTAAAAGGTTTTGCTATGCCTTGCATCGATTACTATTCTGCATCGCCATCGAATGTAGTGAAGCGGTAAAAAGTAACTGCAAAGAGATAATTTACATAATACCAAGTATCTAGCTCCTTTTATGACTCAATCAACATTATATACATGTAACAAATAAATCTGCACTTTTAAAGGAAATAACATGCCATCGAATGACAGTTAATATAAAAACATATGTTGATTAACTTCATTCAGAATACGAAATGTTACAAAGTTGACTAACAGAAAAATTAAAAAAATATACGCCACTGCTTAAGGAAAATGCCGACGTTATTATGGAGTTATAAATCAGTAAGTACGAGCTAAATTTTAGCTTATGATTTCATTTTCTAACACATATCTTTTAATTTTTAGGTGTATGCTCCTTTGATAATCATCAACAAACTGAACACAACTCTCAAACTCTGAACTCTCAAAAATGTTTGTCAGTATATTCATTATTACCTAATTGGAATTAAAAGGTTTTCACTTGTTCTATAAGTTACTTGTAGGGTCCAGAAAAATAAAATATTCGAAAGTATTTGTAAGAGGTAAACATTTCTCTATTTCATAACGGTTGATACTAAAGGAAGTAATTGTACTTTCAATCTAATGGAAGCTAATTGCGTAAAAAAATTGCCTTACTTTCGTTGGTCTGTGACGTATACTTACTCGTAATTACGATTACGTATACTAATACTAATTTATAATTACGTATACTTGAGTACAAATCGTTCCATATAACACTGTGCTAAAACTACAGAAACTTAAGTGACATTTTTTAGCAAATTGTCATAAAATCCATTTTTCTATTTTATACGCGGCAATTGATTATTCATATTCATTTAATAGCAGATATTAGCTTCAGGAAATAGCCCTTCACCGCACTCAGGAGAAATATTCGGAAGGAGGTAAAATATCAAAGGTCATGAGTGTAAGATTGACATTTTGACATTGAAAGTGAGGAGGCTCGATCGTTTGTTTTCCTTTGTATTCTTCAATCCATTATTGAGTTTTCCCTCTTGACTTCAGGTATTTGTATCAATTTACATGAGCACCACTTGAAAAATAAAATAAGTATTTAATAACCAGTTGATATCAGTCCAGTCCCAACCAGTCTTTTTTGAAACGGTTCTCCCGTTGAGCCAGAAAACTTTGAATCTGAAATTGTCGTTTCGCTGCACAAGTGTAGATGGCGCATGAGACTGCAGTTACATCAAATGTATTTATTCGCAAGTATCCCGGGGAATTCATATCTCCTTTAATCATGTGTGTTAAAAACGCACCAACGCCAGTATTCTGAACTTGCTGCAATCGTTGGGGTCAGTACGATAATATTTGTACGTGGGGATTGGGATGGCGCGGAGGCTAACGTACAGGCTTCCCACCGAGAAAGCCCGGGATCAAGTCCTGGAGGAAACAAATATTTTTGTTTTCCCGATCACTACTTGAGGTGCTTTTTACAGAGCATTTTGAGTGACTACGACGTCCGTCGGATGGTGCGTTAAACTGCCGGACTCCTTGGCACCTTTCGACAAGAGTAGGCTAATGCCGATGACGGATTTCTCTCTACCTTTCCTTCCCCATCCATCCCTAATGGTGCAAATGACCTTAGCTGTCGGTCGCCTCCCCAACAAAACTAAAACTACTCGTACATTACTGAAAGAGCCCAATGACCTAGTCAAAAGTGCATGTTTCAGGAGAATAAATTAAAAGGGTAACAATTTTGGCTTGAAAGGGTAATATTAACAAACTGAAAAGGATAAAAATATCCAGAACCATGTGTTATTATTATAAGTTTTTCCTGTTTTGTTATCCCGTGCGTCGTTGAAGAGTTCTGGCAGTCACGGGTGATTTTTTGGGACAAATCCATTTCAAATGAAGTTGATACGATTTACTCTCTAGAACTTCGCGGAAAAAAAATCTATGACAGAGGTAAAGAAATTGGCAATCCTACTCTGAATATCTGAATTTTGCATGCTAAAATTTCTTTGAGGGGTCAGCAGGAAATCCTTTGATCAAAATGAGGGGCGTAAATTGAAGGCTTTTAAGATTTGGTATGGAGAAAGATGGAAAAGATAGACTGGACAATAGCGAAATAAAATGAAGTAATATTTACCGTTGAAGAGGAGATAGGACTGCTCGGATAAATCAAATCGAGGCAGGGAAGGCAGATGCAGAGCATTTTAATTGGTAATGGAAGGTTGAAGACTGTCTTAGAGGGGAGAACATTAGGCAACGAGAACAGAAGGGAAAGGAATGGGTAGGCTGTTGAAATGAAGGAGGAGAAGTAAAAAATGTGCGGATATGATCTATTCAATGCATTTCATAGAATTTTCGGGTTGTTTCTTTTATACTATACTACGAGTTGCAGTGATGGTAAATCTGTGTCCAACCAAAAACTATCTGGAACGTTAGACGGCAATATTTATTAAACCATAATATTTGTTTTCCTAATGTTTTAAAAACATTTCACAGAACTCTGTTTTTACCTATGCAAATTACAAATTTTGTAGTAATCATTCACCTGCTTACAGTATTATGGAGTTTTAATGGGGTTAATTGAATTTGTCATCGGCTCATTGCAGTTAAAAGAGGTAATCAGGCCTTCACGTTTTCTTGATCTTTGAAGTCAATTCCCCCTTAACCTCCACAAAGAAAATCCATTTGAATGACGGCGGAGCGTCCACGACGGATAGGAGCATAAGGCCTAGTGTGGATATATGACTCAGATATGATTGCAAGGGCATCTCTTCGGAAGGTAAAGAATGAAAACACTTCTCCCAATGGAAGACAATCGGGCAAATTTCCCCGGGATTATGGTGGGATAGGATTGAGAAATATTTAGCCAAACGGATGGGGAATTAATATTAATTGGTAGAAAATATTTTCCCAGTAGAAAATGAAATATCAGCCATCGGTCAACATTGGGGATATTTTGTAATAAAGCGGCTGTAGATAGGTCTGTGTCGTTATTGAGAGCTAGAATGCCACCCCAAGAACCTCAAGGGAAATGGTATTTCTTTAGGTGAAAAAGGGTCAATGCTAATAATTCCCCAGGATTATTCCCTTTCTCTTAACGTTTCAATATTTAAACAGCCAAAATTTTAGCAATAATAGAAGAAGGACGATAATAAGCAGAGTAAATATAGTAAAAATGGCTTACTAACATAGAAAAAAATTACGTTCGGCAAATAATGTTAGATTTGACATAAGGAAACTATTAATTAAAATGAATTAAGTATTTTGTTTTCCGTGCGTCATTATCGATAAAATAATGTTTGGAAGTCGTAGGCTAGTCAATTAGCAACACTAGCTCAGTTTAAAATAATTCTAACAAATGCGACGAAACAAGCTGCTGATAAGGGGTAAAAAAAAAGAATTTTGGCGTTAGCGCAGTCATGGTAAGTTATTTTGATCAATTATTGTTCGCAGGAAAAATGAAATTTTAAACAAGGCGAAAAGACTTTATTTTTCCAGCAAATTTAGCTTACTTCCATAACAAGTTATTGTTTAGCTTTAAATTCCAGTATAAAGGGTTTGCTTAAACTTGAAAACCCTGATTGTTTTATTTTCAAAGTGAGCGAACCTCTTGCAAGAGGGAAAGTAGAAATTGTAGTCAACCATGCAGGTCAACCTCGGAGTCCAAACAAGTTTGACTAGAAGGTGAGGAATAGAAAGGCGGAGGGGAAGTGCTGGAGGCATGGGTAGGGAATCATGAGTGAACGGGATAAAAAGCTCGAGAGATGACAAATGACTATCGCTCACCGAAAAACCGATGGGGGCGAATCCTCGGGGCGCGTCACCACTCGGCCCGGGGCGGCGGCGGTGGAGGCGGTGGCGCCGGGCAGGAAGCGGGGACAACGAGGGTGGGAGCAG
The DNA here is from genome assembly GCA_037158775.1 of Hetaerina titia. Classification (NCBI taxonomy): domain Eukaryota; kingdom Metazoa; phylum Arthropoda; class Insecta; order Odonata; family Calopterygidae; genus Hetaerina; species Hetaerina titia. The sequence continues at coordinate 89,689,312 of CM073771.1, read as the reverse complement.
AGGCCAAGGGGTTGTCGGCGGAGGCGGGGTCAGCGCTCGGTGAAGTCGATGGGAGGGCGAAGGGGGGCGGACGGACGACCATCCATGGGACGAGGAGACCCGCGTGGTGGTCCCGGGACGTCAGACCCGGCCGCGGGGGATGGCGGCGGGACAGACCCATGTCCGATCTGAAAAGAGAAGTTCCCATGGCGGTTAGAGGAGGAGTTCCATTGCGTTGCTCAAATGTTTATCATTCTTAACACGTGTGCATGACCTCATCATCATCGAAATTAAAGAAAGTCAAGCTTGACATTATTGTTAGATAGGCATAGTTGACAGCCACTAGATTTACGGGCATGCATTTGCGAAACTACGTATCAGATTAATACATACACCATTCGAGTTAAAGGTGACAAATTGGGAGTAATTGTTTTAGCTCCACATTTTTTATCACCACAATACGAATTTCATTAGAAAAGGGAATGTCACAGTAGTCGATGTTTTAGGCCATTTTCTTTTGCACATTAAATAGCCACATGGCAATTAGAATTACCTTAAAATAAAACCACGATACACCAATAATTACCAACTACGATAATTTATAACAGTAGGTGACCGAACATCCCCCATTACATGCTGTCGTGGCTACTTGCAGTTTAAGATGTTCATGTAAATTGAGATATTATTTTGATAATTGAGGATTTATCTCAATGCTAGCCTACCCTTACGTCCGAAACCCGGATATTTAAGTAAAGTTCCTTTTCTTGGGCCACGATTTGTTTTCCCACGAATTTTAAGGAGCCAGAAATGCACTCCTCATGAATTTCGAATGATTCTTTCATTGGTTGTTCAAAGACATATCCCGAAATTTATACCTAGAAACGCCAGTCAGAAGGGAAAAGTTCTTCCCAAAAAGAGAAATGACAAATATTTGAGGCCGTATGGACGTTAGCATTTTTGTTCTCTGTGCCTATTCGATATTATCAGCATGAGCCTTCTGAATCATGTTATTAATTAATATTAATATTATTGATGATAGAAAAAGCAATTTGAGTATCAATAATTGACCTTGCCCGTTAATATTGGCTAAGCACCTATGGAATGTGGGATGACATCAAAACGTCCATGAATGGGCAGCGATAAACTAGAATCCTTGTATGGTCACACAATAGGTATCGATAAATAGATTCCAGATAGATTTTTGCTTCAAAATTTTCGGTTCGCTTTATCGAGATTTTGAACGCTTGCACTTGGGTTTGATGCATCTGAAATAGTATTCATGTCTTTTATCGTTTTTAAGTTTCTTATAAAACATTTTCCCCTTACCGTGGCCATTAATGAAATATTTTTTTAATGAAAAAGAGCTCTTCTCAAGTTGACGATTTTGAAAGAATTATGAATTTCATGAGAATTTAATTAGCACATTTGTGGGTATGACTGAGTTAAAATTATGTTTTAAAAGGTTTTATCATGCTCAAGTTAAGGGGATAACAATTTTCCTGTTGTTGTGGTTTTAAAATTAATAATATTTGCAAATTCGAGAGAAAAATTTTATAACATTTGATTAATGTCCTTATTGAACCATGTCAATTGATTTAAATCTTATTTAGTATTATACTTATGTATATATTAATACTTTAGAAGCCAATACCAAAAAGAGTAAAAATGTATTTTATAAGATATTCACTTTTTATAACTCTTTAATTATTTATTGGATTATTTTACGTATGCATACAATATACATTAAAAAGGAGATAAGAATGAAAATTTACTGCATTAGCTCCTCACAGCCAAGTGCTAAAATTATTTTGCTATTGATCATGTTTCTAACCAAAACTAACGTAATTTAAAATTAAGAGCAATAACAGAAAAGTATTTAAATGTAAAAATTCAAGCACAATAGTCTAAGATGCTTTTACCCGCTCTTGGTGATAATGCTTTTGAATAAAACTCTTATGTAGCACTTTATAAATAAAGTCACGTCTCAGCTCCAACACCGAGGCTCCTGTCACGGCCAATTTACACACAAAACGTGCTATCTCTGTCACGGATGGCATTTATTTGGATTCCAGAACGAGATAACCACATCCGAGAAAATTTGCGTCGGCGGCCTTCTAACCAGACGAAAACCTTGTATCCGAGATGAGGGGACGCTTCAGTAAACATATTACGAAAACTTTACACAAATAGAAGAAGACACCGTATGCATGAAAAAAAGATATTATTGAGAAGACGGATGGAAGAGTAAAAAAGTTCTAATTTTTCCCGAGATCCGTCGTAGATATCCTGGGGCACGATCCGTTGGTTTCGCTTGGCACGGTGTGCGCATGTTGCGGGTTGAATACGAAAGTGTTTGGAGCACCTCGGAGTAAAAGGTGGGATAGATGGGAGAAAGAGAGCCGGGTGATGGAGGGGGGAGTAATAGGTGGGCCCTCCCCCTCTCAGGGAGAACAGTGGAGAGTCTCCTGTAGAAAGGAGAGAGAAGGGGGAATGTTTTAAGGGGGAGGGGCGAGTTATGACGGCTAAGCGAGAAGGGCAAGGGGGAGTGGTATGGACACCGTGTGCATGAGCTTATAGGGAGGGATGGTGTTGGAAAATGTAGGGCTTAACCGGGGAGAGAGGAGGCTTACGGCTGCGGCGGTCGAGCGATATAAAGGCCTCGATATTATGTGAGAGAGGGCAACTGGGAGCAATCGAGGGGAGATAAATTGATAAATAACTGGGATCGTCAACTTTCGACCAGAGAGTTCCGGTCCGACCCGCAAATGTCGCACACACCGCTAATCCACACCTCATGCGGACCATTGCCGGCCGCGGTAATGGTACTTGGCGCGGGTCGCACATGCATTTTAGAAGGGTAATGGCAAACAAACAAATGAGGTGCCGAAAGCGGGTGAAACTGGCTCACACAATGGCTGCCGGCGAGAGCGGCTTGTACTATTGACGGCTCCTGCGGCGAGGCTGGTTCACACCGGCCACTCATATAGATAAAAGTCTCATAAACATACGAATCGTGTATGGTACCGAGCCATTCAATGCAACAATTCTCTTTCCCGTTAATCCTCGATCTATTAGATTCAACATATTGCATCTGTCCTTCCAGTTTAATGCATCTTTTTCCCCTAGTCTTTCACTATTTGCTGTGTACAATAGTCCAAAGTTTTTGATATAGTTTTTGATTGTAACAGTGCCAACCCTTCTTGTGAATAGACACTCTGGAGACATTATTATATCAACTTCGGTAACTATGAACACCTGAAATACGTTGCATAACTAACTAATTTCTAGGTGTCTATGAATTGTATTGGACAAAAAGAGGTATTATAATTTATATTCTGATAACATAATTTGCATTGTGCAGCTGCTCTTCATAAAGTTAGTTTTTTGAGGGTTTTGGAATGATTTTAATGTACTACGCTGTATGTTATAAGCCATACCAATTAAAATGTAACAAGTATTTCTGAATTTTTGAAGAAAAACATAAACATTTTCTTTTAAATAAATCGAAAGATGGGGGCATAATTAAAATTCTTTTCCTCTTTAAAATTGAGGAATGCGTACAATCGAGCCATAGGTAATATAGTCCAGGGGAAAGCAGATAAGAATAGAAGGCTTTGATATATGGTGTTACTGGTGATACTGATGCATGAGATTAAAGTGTGAAAGAAGTGCACAGAAGAGAAAAAGAGGTAAAGGAAATTTAGAGCACGGTAAAGAAAGAATGTTAACATGGATTTGGTACACCCCCACACTTACAACATAAAGACCATAAAACGTAAAAAGAAAAAAAGGAAGGTTTATTGAGTTAGAGGAATGAATAAATAGGCTGGCCATATGAAGAGGGATTTTTGACGAAAGATGTATCAGGACACAGACGAGAGTTAATCTTTGATAGGGAGGAGTGCATGGCTGGGCACTGCCAACATTTTTGGTAAAATTTATTGGAGGAGATGACCGAGAGATGAAGGTATTTGCGCCATTAGGGATAGGAGAATAATTTGATAGGGGTACGTTGTTGTGGGAATGGAGGAAGGGTGGAGAGAAACCTGGCGTCAGCATTAACCTACTCTTAACGATTGTTGCCAAGGGTAAACACCCGCCAACAGGTTAACATTCCACTCGACGAACGGTGTGCTGAATAGAGTGCTGAACTGAGTGCTCTCTACATAATCACCAAAATATGGATCGGGATGCCCCTGAAAAATCCTGCCACCATTGGGATACGAAATCACACCATCGTGGTGGGAAGTCAGTCCGCTAGCCACCGCATTATACTCATTCCCACCAATATTTGTTCTTTGTTCTGCGGTACTGATACTGACGAGGAACGCGAATATCTAATCGTATATTCTCACGAAACCGTTCCTCACGCCAATGTACTGAGAACAGAGGTCGATCTCGTATATTGCAGATGAACGTGGTCATTTTTAAAGGTGATAATAAAATTGAAAATCTTCAAAATCAAAGCAGTTAAAAAAGCGGAAAACTCATTCATTATAAGAGCTATTTGAAAATTAAACATGGAGTATGAGTAGCACTGTACATGTATTCAGTTTAGTAGCAGTTTTCTGGTTCCTTTAAAGAAATAGCTCATAACATTCAATAAAAATTTAAGCATTAGATAGTACATACTTAATTTCCCGTAAACTAACATAATTAAAGCTCATATGCAGCTTTGAGCGTCTTTGCCTTGATTCTCTAGGCTTCGACGGAAATCGAACCCGATTCCCTTCCGTTTGTGGGCGGTTATTCTAACCATTGGCACAAATAATTTAGCAAAATATATCAATAGTGAAAAGAAAAGTATACGATATTACTACATTACCCTCCTATTTGCATTTGAAACATTGATTTTTCTCCTACAAAGGAATCCAATTGAAACTTATGAATATTATAAACTTTGTAAAGTTATGATACATTTTAAATTAAATGCTTCTCCTTTTGGAAAGTAGTCACTTTCCAAAATGCATGTGACTCTCCTACTCACATGCGTAAGGCACCGTGGCCCATTACTTCCCCATTGGAAAAAGTTTTTCCCGCAGCCCTGCTTTAGACGCAAGCATTTTTCACATGGGTTAACCGCACGCTCGGAAACCCCCGAATGCCGTTCGATGGATTGAGACACTTAGTAAAACTGTCAGCGTGATGGATACTGATTTAGTTGAATGGAGTTACGTAGCATTGGTCTCCTCGGGAGACGGTGGGATTGGTCTCCTCATGGTGACGAAGGAGAGCGGGGAAAACGGAGAGAAGTTGGGCAAGGCAAGGAGGAAACGGGGACTGCACTTGAAAAGAGGAAGTGGGGAAGGGTAGAGATTTCTGCAGTCTCAAAAAAGGATCGAGTTTCAGGTAAGTGGAGCAGGTGGAAAATTCGAATGGGACGGGAAAGAGAAAATGATGAGTTAAGGTGATCTTAAATCAGTTTGTGGAGACAGCCGGTTGGCAAATACGAAGTGGGACCTAAATGACGTTAAAGTTTCTGATAGCCTTCCAGATCGATGGATGACGTCCCAAAAAGGTGTATATATATATATACAGGAGAAAATAGAGGAAAGCACTGCTGTGTCCAATTCATAACCTAGAAATCCAAATATAATATTTCGCTTCGTTTTCCTAGTGGTATTAACAAGGAATTATTTTCTCAGTTTGCAGACAACCTGTTGTCGAAGAAATACATAGAACACTTTAATATTAATTAATTATATTTATTTTTATTATTAGAATTAATAATATAAATGGCATTCTACCAATAAAAGCCGGTTTTCTTATGCCCAGGGATCATACACTCTGACATTTCTACACCTTGTCTTGCATATTACTTAGTGCCTACATTAACAACCTACTCTCATAGAAACCCTTCACAAATACAATAACACTACAATGTACACTTATCAACCCGAAGGTTGGTTTGGTAACAGAGTACAGAGCTCAAAAAGTACTAAGTTCAACCATGCTACGCGTGGAACTCACATAGCAAAGAAGGGGAGCCAGTTTCTTATTCCTGTGGACCTATATCGTAGGAATATCTTACACCCAAAATCACACATATTGGGTGAATCTTTGCGTTCCTGGGAATCGAACTGGGAACCTTCGGTCAATAATCAAACTCCTCACCAACTGGACTGCCACGACTACATATGCTGCATAAATAATTGACAGCATTTTATCATTTAGATAATTCATTAACTATATTATTACCATCCGTTGTTGGCTCACTTTTACATCGAAAAAAATATTCGTTACTTAAAAGTTACTTCTTAATCAAATCGTTAATTTGACCAAGTCAATTATGGTTGGTTGTAAATTATGCTAATTAACATCTGGAAAATCTATTTTTACGAGGTTAATGTTCTGTTTTTGATAATTTTATAGTTGATTTTACCTGCAACTTATGTGAATTTAATTTGTTTCCACTTAGGCATATAGCACTATTAAAGGAACAAGGTAGAGATTTAAAAAAGTCGCAACTCTGAATTCATAGTGTCTTCAAAAATTATATTTATATGAGAAAAATTACGTCTATTTTAAAATATTCCATAATAAATGCAAATAATATTCTCTATAAGATATAAAAACTTATCTTACAAAATAGAATAAATGTAAAAATATTTTACCTTAAATCTCCAATATGTTTTTTAATATTATTATAATAGCTTTGGTTACAGCTCCAGTAAATGAATAATTTATAACCAAGTGGAGAGAATATTCCATGCTCACGTATGCCTCGTCCTTTAACTACTAAAACTGTCCTTGCATTGATAGCATATAGTAATTGCAAGCATTAATGCCTTTGATTTGATCAGAAATCTATTCATCGTTTTACTCGGTTATCACTAATTTAAATCCTACATGTATGTTACGTCTTCCACCGAATCGCTTTCCTGATCAACATTCTTAGATTTTATTAGGGCTCGGAATTGGGAGTAGAAAGTATTGCTTCCTGTAAAATTTCATTGCAATGATGATTAGTGCATTTGTGTGTAGCACCCTAAATCGGGTGGTGGAATAATAATGGGAATATACATGAGAGAATCGAGGGATTGATAGGAGGAAACGGATGTCATCACGGGTGATTGAAGGAGGATTCTGAAGAAATGTTATCTGAGGGTTATGTGAGAGATAGAAGAAGAATCATCGAGTATATTTGTGAAACTCTAAAGGGAAGTCGAATGATGCTTTATGAGAGAAGTTATTTCTCGCCGCTCCGCCACCCATCACATCATATCACGTTTCTCTCTCTGTCACCCAGCCGCTGCGTACAGTTGAAGTGCCTTAGAAAGTTTTCAAGGAGGTCATGATCCAAACCTCTATAGAAAGCCCGTTATATTATCCTGTTGAGTCTTTCTTCTTCACCCACCCTCGCTCATCTTCAAACTTCCAGGCCAAAACTGGTTTCCTTTTGTGTGATAGTATATGGAAGAGAATTTGCGTTAATCGATAACATTTTCCGAATTCAGTACTCTCTTTGCATTACATTAGAAATGAATTTTTTCTTTCAAATGCCTCCACAAATGCTAATCTATTATTTTGATTTGATCATTGATTGACATGAACCCTCCTCTCTTTACTTTTTAATGCGAAATTCCTTACTTCATGATACCTTTTCTACCTAACACCCATCTTTGGCCTTTCTATAAGTGACGCCTTACTTATTTTCCCCTATTTTATGTTCCTGATTCATTATTATGCAAGGTGTTTTGGAATGATGTGACAAATATCGGCTTCCAGAAATTACAAAACTCAACTATTCAGGGTAGTTTACAAGTGAAAATTTACGAAAAAGATCCATATGTTAACCAACAACGAAGATGTTAAGCTCAATGGAAAATGAAAAGTGAATTTTCCACAGAAATATAAATTCAACTCGATGACTTTCTTAAGAATTCTTTTATTCCTTAAGTGAAGGACCATCCGTCTTTAATCTCTTAAAATTTGATTTAAATGCCTCTTGGAATTGAGATTTTGTAATGTTGATGGTTTAATTGCACTCAAGAATAACAAACATAACACATAGCGTCGGCGATAAAAGCATTACTCTTAGCATAGAAATGCAATAGGAAACATTTACGTCAAACCCACTAGCCATGTTAAGGATGTTCAAATTTGTCCAAACAATTTTCCTAATTTTTCATCTAAATGAATCAATATTCTGCCTCACAGTCGAGCGGATTCGTGTGAGTGGTTTTTCTAACAAGCTGATCTAATTAAAGTATTTGATTAAGTTAAGGCGTTTTGATTGTTTAACTTATATTTTGGCCATTAATTTTTAAGAATTTCTGCCATTAAGTATTGTTTGCATATTTTCCTTTACGAAATTGACCATAACTTAATACCTATCTTCATTTTATTTCATATTTTTCATTCAGAATTGTTGGACATTGATGTAGAAAATATAATTTTTACGAATATCGCATCAATTTTTTAATAACCATACTTTTCGGCCAGCCATCACTTTATCGAGAACTTTAAAATCATCTGGAGAATTATTTATTGATATAATCAATTGTCAGAATGTACGTATGTAATATATTTATTATTATGTATTTATGTAATATTGACAGCTATGCAACTAAAAAAACCTGCATATGTGATTTTTTCCAAGTTTTCAAAAATTCCAAGTTTCAAGCTTGACATTCCCAAGGTTTGGCTTCAGATATAGAAAATAGGAATTGCATAGTTCCTCTAAATCTGTAAAAGATATCTCAGCCTACAAAGTCACCAAGTGGATGTTAACAGCACCAATAGGCCATTGGGATAATACCTGATTTTAGCATCTGTTGTTTCACGATTGTAAATCTTTAGTTTATAGGAGTTCTAAGTAGCCCACGTGAGTATTTTTACGATTGCTATCACGAATTTAGATTTTGAAATGAATTCTGTAAATTGATCTCCCAAGTATTCTGAATCCCTTATTATCTCGTTTTGTTTTTCGCTATAAGAATAATAACAGGGTAGAATACTTCCTTCAGCACCGGTAATAAGCTCAACAAATTTGTGTTTAGAACTAGTTAAATGCAAATTTAATAAACATTCTAGAATGGCTTAGGTCTAGAGTCTAGAGGTTTGCATTACATTTAATTACTTCTTTTTTTAATATTAATGTTTTGCTTAATTTACAAAATGTTTGATTCTTATAACTGATTTTTGCTGTTTTCGTAGACGAGGAAAAATTGATAAGAACTTCATAGAATAATTAATGATGCTCACACATCGACCCAAAATCAGAGCACTGCTATCTACGAGAGTATTTTCAGTCTGAACCCGATCCAAGGAAATAAAGTTGGTGAGCCTATCGAGGTACAAGGGGTGGAATTGCGCGCAATATTTTTCTCCACATCCCTGCTCGGAAAATCCTCCAGACATCCTCCGCTGCACAGAATGGTACATCCAATTCCCCGGTGTCACCAGCAACAGGGATGATGAGGGAGGGAGAGACAGCGGTGCGAGAGGGGAGCTGAGGAAAAATCTTCCCTGGGGTTTGCAATGGCAGGAGCGAATAAGCAAGTTCGTCACGTACCCGGACGCGATGACAATCACCCCCACTCACTTTAGCAGGCCGCGGTGAAGGCTGGGGTGGTAATGCGTGCATAAAATAGGGAGGAAACGTTAGGGGGAAGGATTGGGTGAAGGGGTTAGACTATGCATTGAATTGAAGGATTGGGTGCGGGGAGAATGCAATCGAAGGAAAAAGGGGGGAGATGTGGGGTGCTTCGACGCTACGTTGCTCAAGAGAGAGTCCGGAGGGCTGGGAGAGGACGGGGCTTGAACGAAAGAATAGCTGGAATAAATGGAAGCGTACAGCCAAAAGTGACGAAGAAGAGAAAATGGGTCAAGGGGAGAGATCGAGGGACAGAGCATAGGAGGGAACCGTCGTTGGTGGGGAGTGTAGACGGAATGTGAAATGAGTGTGTAGTGCGCGAAAATGCACCACAAGAACGTAGGACACTATGACTTCGAAATTCAACCGAACTTAATTGAAAGATTTTTGAGGAATGAACCACACGAGAAAAGCGAGTGTCTTTTCTCCCCTATTGCTACAAAGATGTAAACACACTATTAACGAAAAGCATTTATCAATTCTCGGGAACTCAGGCAATTGCATGCTCCTCATTGTGACTCTTTTTTATAATAGTAAAAAATAATTTATGGAATTTTCAGTATTTCTGTATTCTGTTTTCAGTATTTCTCAAAATTAGCATATAATAAAATGCTTAATACTCAGTAAAATTTTATTACTGCTCATAAGTCATTCGATGCAAATAAAAACATCTTAGAATAATTGATTAAGTATCAACGGGATATCATTACTATCTTATTTTAGCGTCAAGTATTTTAGACTTTAAGAATTTTATTTAGTATTTTTAATATATCAATAACACAAGCCAACGAGAAACAATTTCACGCATTATCCGAATGGTCAGTAATAATAACGTTGACACGTAATTTTTGAGAAAATTTTATCATCGGACCATTATCCAATTCAAATACAAAAATGTAGCGTAGATGAACAATGATTTAAACAAATACTGAAATATTTTTGAAATGCTCATCAAGAGCTTAGTAATTTTGAGCCTGCGTGCATTATGCAGTATTTAAAATTTTTGAGGAACATTCACTTAAATGACAGAATTGCAATTATGTATACGGGTAGAAGACTTGGCTTATTTGCCGTCTAAGTAACCTTAGGCATTTTTGATTCATTATGAATCACTTCTTCTATTTTGCAATATGCATTCAAAATAGAAAACACGGATTGTTGCTTTATTCAACTGAGTCTATTTCAAAATTATTACGCCATCCACGAAACCATATTTGTACACTAAATATCAACGATACATTTCAATTATTTTATAAAATCTTAACCGACAAGATTGTTACACAATAGACCCAGAGCGGACCATTCAGTAAGTGACTAACAGTAAACTTTCAGAAGTCGTTGATATGAGGATCCACCAATTTACGAATTCAATATTTCGATAAATAAGAACTGATAACATTTTTAAGTGGGCACAGGAGGTAAGTTCCCTGGACAAACAGTTCAAATGGAGGGAAAAGAACCGTTCGTAAAACTTTCTTATACGAATTTGCCAACTGTGACTTGGAACAGCGCCGGTTTCCTTCCACTATTTCCTTCATGAAAATCTCTGATGCTCTTGTATTCACTTTGACCTTGTGTGCTACATTGAGATGGATCAAACGAGCTAAAATTACGTAGATCTAAGGTGGGAGTGGAAGGCAGGGTCGGGATTCCGGAAACTCTTTGGTGAATAAAGGAAAATATTGATGAATGGAGAAAGATAGAGATTGAGGACGACTGAAGGGAAGAGAGGAAGAAAATATACTGTCGAAAGCCAAGAAATAAATAAAAGCCCAGCTCCATCGAGGAACAAGTCCTCTGGAGTTTCAGCAAAGAGCCGAGGAGACACTTTTGAGTAAGAAAGAAGATTTGGCCTGGAAATTATTGAGATCTCGAACGAGACCGGGTAAAAAGGCTCACCCATGTGCCAAATACAAACTAAGGGGCGGATGGCAGTTGTTTCCGTGAGTAAAACGTGCAGAAGTATTACGACGTGATAGGACGATAAAGTTTAATAATGGAGCACGCACGAGAGGGTGTGTGCGCTGACTAAATTTCCTGGAGGAGAATATAAGAGGATATCGAGATGACAAGGGGACGGTGAAGCTATATGTGTGTTTGCGGTGAAATAGGAGAAAGCAGGTGCACTCTATGAGGGGGGGAAGGCGAACACGCCATGGATATTTGAAATTGTGGATAGCGTAGGTAAATATGTGTGCGCACATCGCATCTGGCGGCTCCGCTGATGAGCAGTGCCGATAAAGGGAAAAGGAAAACTCTCAGAACGTTCGCTAGAAGACACGACCGTCTACTGATGCGGAAAGAAAATGCCCTCCGTCAACCACCCGCGGTACAAAGACACTCGAGAAGCGATGGAGGTCTCTGGTTGACGATATAGGGAAATTTTAAGAAATAAAGAGAAAGGGAAAAGAAGAAATAATAAAAAAGATTGAAGCAAAGAGGAAAAGGAGAAAAGGAAAACCAATAAATGTTGATAAAGAAATGGCCTGGCAAATGGCCAAATTTTGAGGAAGGGAAGAGGTCACAGGAATACGGATCCTGGAAACCCCATCATCACTCGGGACATTAAGATTAGGTGCGAATTATAGGAGTGAGCATCAGGCATTGTGTTTACAAAATATTTAACGCACTTACAACTACTAATTCTATCTACTACTAAACAACAAAATTACTACGACGAATTACGGAAAATAGAATTAGAATGTGTACAAAGAGGAGATTAATTAATACTTATTTATGAAGTTAATTTGTCTCTGCGTGTGAGGTTAATTAATAATAAAGGAAGCAGAAAAAAGACATATGGAGACAATGGAATTATGTTACCAACAATTATCGATGCAAATAAAATAGATAGACACGAAAAGAAATGAAGGACTTAATAGAGTGGGTGATTCTTATATTGATATCACTTAGTAGGGGGCCATTAAAAAGAAAACAACCTGATACATAATGTCTACTAAAGTCATAACTAAATGAAACGTGGATAGGACGAATAACAAGTTCAAAAAGACTGACTACGAGAAGCAAATTATATTAATGCAAGGAGCAAATAATAATTTAGTAATTAGCAGGTAACAATAATTTTCAGAGCTAAGAGATACCAATTCTCGGACCGAAAAATTTATGACAACGATAAGAAACCTATTCCAAAAATTAGCTGTCCAGACACAGTTTATTTCACAGTCGTCAGGGAATAAAACTTGACCGTTTTTGGATAGGAAAACACTTGGATTTAATTTTGGAATAAAATTTTTAGTTTTAGATTCTACTCAAGGGTATGATTTTAACTAAGTGCGGAATGAAAATAAGGGATAAGCGATTGAGTACCATGAATAGAGATTGCTAGATAATTAGAGATTAGCGGGATCGAAGGTCGACTGGAAAGATAGCCGTGTGATTAGCGTATTTATCTAATGAAATGCTAAGGTGTTTTATACGATTGGCATCAGGTGGGCTAAGAACGATTGCTTGAAGTATCTATTCTCTGTGAAATACCCATCCTCCTAAGGTAGCAAGAAACAAATATTCTGGTTGAATGTCATTAATACGTACATGCAGCAACACTACACAGATTCATCTTCTCTGACGGAAGTATATCCTAGTACCTTGATGAACAGTTAAGAAATTATCAGATGAAATAGCAATGCCATTTACCTTCATTGCCTTAGCATATTGGAAAATCTTGATCAACATGAGAAGATGTTCTGCTAGAGAATTTTGATTACAGTTTTAAAATGCTTTGTTTTACAATAGAAATTTTGTGTGCTGGCAGACATTTTTCTGTTTTCATAATCTCTGTATTAATAGTGATAGCCAAAGATCATCAAATTAGAAATACATATTTAATTAGAGAGGAATATGAAAGAAGATAACAGTTAAATGAACATCAGCCATTCAATTTCGGTATGTGGCCGCAACTTTTCGCGTATTGCGCCTATAATGATTTTACCACCAGCCACACAGCCTGTCGGTGGTTTGTAGGGTACCAGTAGGTTCTGATGGATAAACAAATGAATAATTTTTGCCAGTGAAGGGAGGGTGACGGAAGCCCAAATTTTGGAATGGCTCTAAATCGGCTTAATTTTGCCGATGTGATGGAAGGATGTGCGTGGAATTGTAAATTATATGGGCGTTAATAACTTAATTTAAGTTAAAACAAATGCTCATCTCCCTGGAGACTTATAAAATTCTTTTGATGAATGTATGTATATCTTAATCTAATTCATGAAACAATAAGAATTTAAAATTTTACAAATTTTACCATTAGCCCAAACATAAAATGAAAATCGTAGTACGAAGTTAAAGCATATAACACCGTGCAAATTATATTAGACTAATGTATTTTATTCTATTTGCGAAAACGTTTCGAAAAATAATTAGCTCATTTCAACTGTCAATTTTCATTTTTATTTCATCGTAAATTATCCAGCAGTTGAGGGATCAAGTTGGTGCAGTGTTTAGTGAAACATATACTCAGCGCATGGGGAACCTGATAAATTCATGGTGGCTCTTATTTTGCGGAGAATTTCAAGTAGACGGCACGTTCTTTGGAATGTATATTTAACGATGGACTCTCTAGCGCCTTTGGTACAGAGACGGTAAATGAGCATGGTGGATTTATATCTCCCATTCTCATTTTATCTTACCAAACTGTGCTCCTGTTACCATAATTTTCAGTATAACTCAGACTATTATTCAATTTAGATGCTTTAAAACGTAACTATTTCCCTGATCATGGACGCTCGATACATTTTTAAACTCCCTTATTTATCAAATTATCTCTATTGGACCTTCGTTTCTCCTGCTTATCCATTTTTCTAAGTCCTGAATATTAATTTCAATGGAAATATTTATATCGTGATCTTGTATTGGATTAAATAAACGTCTTTGACGTTCAGTCATATTTTTCTTTTAATAATATTTAATGATTCAATTTTGAGGCATTCCGACTCCTTCACAAAATTGTTTATATCTGCGAAATCCATGCTGTAAAACAATGTCAACTATGAATTAATCCTCGTTGCACTCAATGGATATGTAAAGCGGTAATTGGCTATTAATTCATTTAAATTTTCAACGATTGTAATACATATTGACGTTTTTCAATTAATCAACTATGCTTTTCCACGTAAAATGTTTTTCTCACGACCCAGGTTATACCCTAACGAAACCTGGGTCGTGAGAAACAACATTTATGTGGAAAAGTAAAGTTGTTTAATTGAAAAACGTGAATATGAAGATTTTCCACCAAATTACGCCAGAAACGGTTTTGTTCTAAATATTATGCACCTGCATAGACTGGAATCATAAAAATTTTATAGAATGACGAATTAAAGACTGAATAATGCTGACCAAGCGCTTTCTTACAAATATTACGTGGTTTCAAACGAAGGATTCGAACACTCATGTGTGAAGGATTGTGAACGCTCGCCTGTGAGTTTCATGCAAATCGGCGTTGATAACAGACGCAACTACATGCGAGATTTAAAAAAAAATCGTTTCATAAAATAAGGATAAACTGTTGAAAACAGCTGAGCAGGAGAAAGTTGTGTTTACCCGGAAAATAAGGTTGGGACTGCTCGCACTCCTCTAAAGGGAGGGACTCCTGTTTTAAAAAATGAAACAAAAACGGGAGTGAAGAAGGCGGAGGAAGCTATATAGAACGGGGCAGACATAGGGAGGAGTAGGGGAAGAATCATGGAGGCCTTTGGTGAGGAATGGAAGAGGGTGCGGGTATGGGTGACGCGGTTGATGGGGTGGCGAGGAATGTAGCGAGGGAGATAAAGTGTGACGCCATGGATAGTTGTCCGGAGGTGGAAACGGGAGGGAAGTGGAGGGGTCCTGCCATTCTGCAGGCCGAGAGAAATAGGGGATGAGATAAAGGAATATGAGACTCTGTGTGTATGTGCGCATACGTGTGGGAAAAAGGCAAGGGAATGACATCAAACGACATATGGTGTCGGAATGGAGACGGTTAAGTGCGAGGAAGAAATGCGAGCGTTTTGCTTCCGTGACGGCGAGGGGTTTTGTGGCGCGTGGTGTCAGAAAATGAAGTGGGAGGGGCAGGTCGAGGGAGCTCAGGGGGAGGGTAGCGATGAGTATCAGGACCGACGTCCCAAAGGATCGAAAGAAGAGAAGGGTGGGAGGAAGGGTGCCGTGGGGAGGGAGGGAGAACTAATAAAAAACGGATAACAATGGGGAGGGCGGTGTGGGGCGGGCAACGGGATGAAAACGAGTTGGTTCCCGTGGTATTTCGCCATGCAGAAGTTTCCGAGGCATTTAAAGTTTCTGGTTGCTGCCCAATCTATCCCATGCAGCCGTACAAAATGAGGCGCGGCACACTAAAGGGGAAATCATTCATTAGTTTGTTTAGCGTTGAGACTGGGTAAACTCGTATACCGTAAATAGATTCGGATAGCCTATTATATTAATAGTGCTACAGCCCTGTATTCTTCCGAGTGTTTGGCTTAACAAACTATCGAAGAGAACATTTTTTCCTGGTTTTTAACTCGAAAACAAACTTATTTTTGCCTTAGGTTGTTGAATAATTGGTTTTTCTAGATACAAACCCGGGAGATATACAAAATTTCACCTGTTTTTATATGGTTACCTTAGTTAATCTTCTGCAGGTGTTTTAACTATACATACAAATCAGGGCTTTTATTATAAGAAAAATGTACAAATTGATAATCTTTTAGACTAATTAATTAAATATTAAATTTAATTTATTAAATTTAAATTACTTCCTTAAGCGGTAAAGAGTTTTATACACTACTAGAAAGTAAAAAAGGAGGGGAATATTGAGATTAGTGTCGTGATTTATATGGAAAGTCTTGCCAATGATCAGAAACCCATTCAAATTATTAATCCTATTAATTAATCAATCCAGAAAATTACCCTTATTGCCAGGGAATGTGTTCAGGAATTAACAAGCACGCACAGCCACACTGGTTACCCTAAAGTGGTTTACGGGGAAGTTATTCCCTCGCCAGGAACGAACTCTCGGCTACGGTAACTACTTAAATTTTAAGTACTCGTAGAAAGGACCGAATAGGTTTGCAAAGGAATTAATCCAGATTTGAAGGGCCTACTTAGGGGGAATAATTCACACACACACACACACATATACATCATTTACTTAGGTATTACAGCAAAGCAATGCCAACACTCAGGAATATGAATTGGGTAAAACACTGGATGGCCTGATGACGCATCAACACTGAAAATGGTAGGGAATCAATCCCTTCAGTCAAAAGAAAGAAACACATGGTACATAAAGGAGAAAGGCAGACTAATCACGTAAAAACTAGGGAAACATAATTGTGTTACGCGTTAGTGAATAGGCGTATTTCGACCTCAAGGTGGTCGACCGAATTCAGCGTTCGGAAGGAGAAAAACTTCTTTTCTCCTTCAGGGCACCAATTTTTCCCTTTCAGTTCTCTTCCTGTTTCAATTTTGCAGTTGTTAAAAAAACCCTTTACGGATTAAGTATTATTTAATATAGTCAGTCTCTAAAGAGCTCGTAAGAATCTCAATTTGTCCTTTCCATGATCTCCTTTTGTTGGTTTAATTTTCTAAATGGAAAAAGTATCATTTTGATTAACAATGATTACTGACGTTATTTTTATTTTAACTGAATAATTTAAAGATTATTAAAAATGTGTGGACAATATTTCCATAATAGCGTAAAACATTTTGCTATTTATTTGGGCCAGAACCTGGTCACCCTTCTGAGGACTGCGGTTTTGAATATAGAGTTTTCTCTCTAGCAGGAAGAATTCCATTATTTGCTAATGTCACCAACGGTTGGATGAATTTGGATAACCTAACGCAACTTAAAGAAATAGGTTTATATGCTATAAGGTTTTTAGTCATTTCAGTTAGGGATGCACAAATACCAGTTCATAGTAATACTCAATGAATATTAATGAAAGAAATCACCATTAAAATGGCTTTTTTAAGCTTTCAATAACTGAAATTACTCTGAGTTAATTTGAGTTTGTGAATTTTCCTTTATTTTCTCTTGTCTTAATTTATATGCATCATATTTGATTCTCCCGCAATATAATAGGTCATGTCATACATGTATCTGACCCTCCTACGCATCCAAAATCCCATGATGGACAATGAAGTTTTGACCGTGGGTATTTGATTGGGGGACATCGTATCTCCAAATCTCATTTGGAGGTTAAATGGAGGACCGGGTCACGGAGTTGTGGCCCTCTTCGACTTTTAAATGGATAAAATTCCCAGCGACTGAAAAGTTTTCGCACCGCTGCTCTTAACTTGATCAAAAGAAAATTAGATCAGAGCCTCCGTATCCAAAGCAATCGATAATTCAGGGAAACTCAATAGTTCGAGAGACGGGTGGGATGAGGCGGTCTCGTTTTGCAGTACGACGTGATTCGGTGTAATGGAGTTTGGATCTCAGAGGCTGCCATACGGAAGCGTGATAATTTATTCATCGTTCAGAGCGTTTCTAATCTCATAGAGGATCGAGATCGCGGCAGAAGGGACCTCAATAAACGTGGAATATTCTTGAATCACCATCGACCCTGAAAATGTGTATCACGAAAGTTTCCAAAAATTGCCCCCGAGAAGAAAAGAACCTTTTCACATGCTCTATTTTCTCTAGTTGGGTGAGTTAACGGACATTATATTATGTGCTGAAGGAGAGCAGAAGTGAGTTGACGGTTCGAATATTTATGGTGAAGATTTTTAAGCATCTTGGGCGGAGCCTTAAGGAAAATTCTGAATGTGCCATAGAGCTAATACCAATATTTCTGTAATTTCTTTGTCGTATTACCATACTCCCAAATACAAAAGCGAGGTTTCTAGTTTACAATGTTACTAGTAGTAGTGGAATTAGGGGAGGCGACCGACAGCTGAGATCATTTACATCATAGCGTTAGTATAAGTGGCTGTACCTCAACTCATATCTTTATTTTCCCTCGCATTATTCGTGACAACGAGAGTAAGTAACATTAAGTTCTTCAATTTAAACTTACCGAAATAAAACTGTACGTAATTTATAAGGGCTGGTGATTTAACATTGTGACCCTGTCGTACGACCTCATGCCGCCTTTTTTTAGCATGAGACAGAGTTTTTGATGTGCAAAATTGTTTTTGGAACAGTTGATATTCATTCTGTACAGCATCTCTCATTAAAGTTTTCAGTGGGTGATAAGATATACGAGGAATAGATTCTGTTTGAAAAAATTACCGGGACTGACCCCGACGACACCTTCATTAATTATTGCGAATGGCATGCGTTCATCGGCGTTTCGCGAGCGTTGCAAGCACGGACAATGAAGGAACGTATCCCCACGTGCGGGATCCTGAGCGATTCGAGTCCAAGATGCAAGAATAAATGCGCGACAAGGGCTTGGAAGAAGAAGCAAGAAGAATATGGCCTGGTCTCACTGTGAGAAAATTGAAGCTCCAGGAATGAGTAGGAAAGAGATGCTCCCAGATGTCGACGAAAATAACAGACAACCTTAAAATTAAAAATTTTGGAAAATCATCTCCCGTCGCGAGGAAGTAAATTAAGTAAAAATTTATTGATGAGCAATGTGGGCCGTCAGAAAATTAAAAGAGTAAAATCAGCAGGAATTGAGTTCAGAGTACACAATAACTGACTTGTGATGACGACATAAATGTAATATTATTAATAGAAGAAAATTGGTCCCAAAGTGGAATGGGAGTGTATTCGAGTAACAATATTCATCGGAGTTGTCATTTAGGGTCATTTAGAATTCAGCTTGAACACGCATTACGCCTCTGGAAATATGCTTAAAGAGTTGAAATGAAATAGTTTACTTTGTAATTACACACACTTAATTTTAAAAAAACACGATCCAGGTTTCGACGTAGAACGTCATCATCAGGTGATGACGATGACGACGTTCAACGTCGAAATCTTGGTTGTGTTTTTTAAATAAAGTGTGTGGAATTACAAATTAAACTATTTCATTTCAATACGTTATGCAAATTTCATAAAGTTACGCCTAAGACAACAAATATGCTTAAAGAGATTTGAATTCCAAATTAAGCAGGGCACAGAACATGATAGTACGTTTAAATTGAAATTATTTTGTAGAAGGAAGATGCATATTCGAAAGTAAAGGATCGTTTTCTTATACTTAAATACTGCCTAGTTATAGCAATATGCATCCAGCGTCGTCTATTGATTGTTTTCGAAGTCACTGAAGTTATTGTTTCGATTTATCAGTCATTTGTCTCTAGATGAAGCTGATGACAATGTTCGTGGAAAAGAATCGTTGCTTCCGCGGATTTCAAAATGAGTGCTGTGACTCTATTTTTATGTACAAATGGTTCATGAGTTGCCCGAACCAAGAGCAAAACTTATGAACCTATCATTATATTATCGAAGGAAAGATGAGACAATGGTTTCGAGAATTCAAAAATGGCTGCAAAACTGTGCATGATGAAGAGCGCAGTGGCACGCCTAGCATCCACACCGATGAAATCTTTCAACTAGTGGACCAAGAACCGAAATTTTCTCCACGATAGTCGGCTAATGCTCTGGCTGATAAATTTCCTCTTGTTGGACGCATTACTATTTAAACGGTTGTTAAGAATAAACACGGTTATCAAAAATTGTGTACAGGTGTGAATAATGACTAACAACCAACATAAAGAGCAAACATTGTTGACTGGACGAGAGCTTCGGGACCACCGTTGACAAAACGGAAATTGCACAATGCGAATATTTCCTCTTCTTGTACTTAAAGGCTTCGTGAAGACAACGAAATTCTATGCTGAAGGATGAGAGAACCTGCTACAGAGTTACAAAAGGTCCTTGCATATGAATAGCGACTATGCAGAAAAGTGAAGTAGGGTGTAGACAACCAAAATTTAATGGCCATGATAACATCTTCCGTCCTTTACGTCTCTACTAGGACTACTATAGAAGTACTAGAATTAGCATGGGAAGAGAAAATTTGTTGGTAAAAATTCAAAGGAAAGAATAATGGATTCAACATGTATTGAGCGTCAATAGATTGCTAAATACAGCGATAGGGAGCATAATTTAGCGTAAGCTACGTGTAGGCATCAAAAGATATTTTAGTTGAAATAAATGAAGGTAAGTAATACGAGAAGTTAAAAGGTAATCTATGGTAATGTGGATTTTTAGAGCAAAGTTTTTTATTTTAGGTCGAGCTTGGACAAGTAGCATTGCTTATTATCTGAGCTAATGGAACACTTACCTCCACACTTAACTTGTTAGTAAAATTGACGGATTGCCTGATATTTCCTTCCATATGCCATCGTGAGCGGGGAATAACTTTGTAAAATACTCCACCACGCGACCAATTTTGTTTAATCGTGGCAGCTCATGGCAACTATTTGAATTTTTTAATTTAAAAATCTTTAGGTAAAGTTAGGCGTGAGAGGGTAGAAGTATAGGAGGCAGTGTTAAGTGTGTGCCACCTTGAATAAGAGTCTACATTTTGGGATCCTGCGCCTGGGTCTCAATCACTTGGGGGATATTTAATAAGGTAGAGAAAACTGTACGTAACGTGAAGAATAACTAGGGAGGAACAGAAAGCTTCGCATTACGTGTTAAGAATAATCTGGTTTGAGAAACTGGAAGAAGGAAGATTACATGTACACCTTATATTGTAGATACGATCATCTGTATGTTAAGAATTTCACACTGACGAATGGGAAATTTTCAAATCTGTATACATTACCCATGCACGATGACCAAAACTAGTACAAATAAAATAGTTTACCTTAGAAATGTTTTGGATAGAGGTGATAAAAGTATTAGAGGCATCAGAAGAAAAATACCATTGGTAAAATAAAGTTTTACAAGTTGGAGGGTGTTGATGATTAAGAGATTGATTAGGGATGTTAAGAAGTACTTGAGAAAACTTATGCGATTTTTGACGACTCAAAACCATGGTAATTTAAAACGATAACGTAGGTTGGAGGCTTTTAAGATGCGGGTGTGGAGAAGATTGGAAAATATGTAATGAGCGGAAATTAAAACAAGTAACTCTGCATGGAGGGAGAGGCGAGAGTGTTTATAAATCAAATACAACGGCGGCGAGAAAGGTAGATTAAGAGTATTTTATTTCTTGATAGAGTGTTGAAGATTGCTAATAGATAGAAGAATACTAAATAGTATTGGGAGGGCATAGATAGAAATGATGGACGGACTAAAGGTAGGAAAAATACATGCGGAATTGAAGATGGGCTTATTGTAATGATGTGTGTCAGTTTACGTCTGACTAGATGAGGATAAGGAAGGTAGTGGTATTAGGATGGTACTCATCGTAACTCTACCTTAGATGGTAGTACATCGAATTGGTTGGCTTGAAATAATTTTTCTCACGAAAACTGTAACGACCGAAATAGGAAAGGCTTACTTGCGATAGTTATAACCCTTAAATATAAATTCCAATGGAACACCAACAAAAACCAATTACACTACTTTCTAACTGCTGATGATCTAAACTTCAGTTCTCTGTTTTACATTCTCTTTTAGCTTTCAATATAAGAAAGAGATGGGTAAGGTGTAAGGGGAAGAGTATTGAGCATAAGTTTTTTTTGAAGGATGGTATACAAAGGGGTCACAAGCATGAGATATACAGAGATTTCAAAATTAGTGGAGATTATTCTCGTAAAAATTGGGTGAACTTGTGAGGGCTGGAGACGGGTAAAACTGAGGCAACGGTGTAGATGCGGGTGAAGGAAACCCAAGCCCCGGGAAAGAGGAGCTGAGGAGCACTCCAATGGAATGGGAACGCAAGAGTGTACCTCGGGAGGTCAGATTACCCTTAAAAATTGAGGCTCCGTGGGGTGGTGTTGGAGTGGAGACAATGAGAACTCTGACCCAGGTACATGACCCGAACCCTGGTCAAAACCACACCAGTGGCAAAAGAAATGGGGACGAGGAAATGAGTGACGTAGGAGAGAAGAAAATTATTTCAGGAAAAAGTTCCGAAGTAATTGCAGTCGAGGAGAAGGGGAGCAATTGCTCATTACGAGGAGGATTAGAGGTCTTTCTTTCCTCAACATTTTCCTTAGATTAGATCTCTGGGTCATAAGCCGGAACGCAAACGCAATAAAGATTCTCTCCCTCGAGGGTCTCCAAAAAGAAGTTGAACTCTTCTTATTTGCATTCCCCCCAGACTTGCGTATCATCTCGTCTTATCAACTACTCTAAGGTCATTCATTTAAACCCCCAAGTCATTCTTACCTCTTCCTCTTTTTTTAAGGCGCTTAATGATAATCACTCTCTCTTACCCTTGAGTATTTACCCTTTCCTTCATCCTAGGTAAACTTTTTTACTCGCGTGTAATTCCATTTCATCGCAAGCATCACATCTAGCATATCCAACTTCCGCATCAAAGAGAGAAAATTGGATTTTATAAGAATAGAAATGTTTTCCTACAGGAAATAAAATCTTTCACACCCATCCTTTCATTCATGGTGTAATTATATATTATCAATAGAAACATATATCACTAGTTAACGATGATAGCATCTTTCAATTTGCATGGAGATATTTTCATATATTTTCTATTCTCGGTGTATTTTAAATTCAACCCACATTTTTTTGCATCCAACGATCAGTAGCCCAAAACTAGGGCAGCCAAAATTGCTTTGCTTCACAATGTTAAAATAGCAATTGTCCTCTTCATATATCTACTCAGAGGGAAGTAATAAAAAGTAAATATTCATTGAAAACCGTGGTCAACGCACATAAAAACTCTTTGATGTGTTTATATCTAGCTGGTGTAGTCATAATGAATACTGGAGTAACAGCGATAATCATAGTGCTGGTGTGCATATTTTTTGGTTATTGTGTTGCTCATAGCATTGCATTCAATCAGATCATTACGGGAAAAATCTATTTATAATTGTGTTATGAAATTAAAGCAGTCCAGTCATCGTAAAACATTCATCTTTATCATATTTCAAAAAAATTACCTGCACCTTGAATAAGAAAAATGCCCCTGGCAAAGAAAAGTTTTTGTAACAATATTTTCAAGTTCAAAACAATAATTTGAATGATTTAAAAAAATATAAATCCAAAAGTCCATCTTGAACTAAAACCTGGAGAATATTTCACGAATAATGGCGAACATATTCCGAGGAATTCTCATGCAAATGAATCAAAAGAGAGTCAATGTGCAACTCAGAAGAATCACACAAGCGAAAAATGAGGCCCAAAACCAAATAATGGTAGCTTTTGTGAAGCAAACGAAGCCAGCCAGCATTGAAGTAGCAACAAAGACCACGACAAAGAATATGCGGCAGGAATAACAGTGGCTCCAGAGAACGAACGACGAGCATTCGGCAATCAGTGAGTACAAACAATGTCAGAGAGAAAAAACAAAATACCTAAGAGGCAACGGGAACAGTAGGATAAACTGTTAATGATGTGGCAAAGGTATGGCTAAGCCTTGAAGGTATACGGGGCGAAATGTTGAGAACGGAAGTACTGGCCGAGTAATCAATCGGCATTGTGGTGTAGACAATGGGGTGCATTTTCCACTCCCTCATACTTCAGTCTATGCATGTCTCCCAACTATTTTTCACTTCTCTTTTGGCACATGTTTTACTCCGTGCTGCCATGAGTAGAATAAAACACTTAGGCACAGTCTCTCCCAATCACTAAAAATCACTTCGTACGCAGCCACGCCCATTGTGATCCTTTGCTTCACTAATAGGGTATTCACCTCAGGAAAAGATCTTCTAGTGAGGGCTAATTCTTCATTTCCAAATAACTAAATCTCCTGAACTCCACTCGTAATCAAACACAGTGCTGAACAATGAATGCTACTTTGATATCAGGGGAAATTATTTGGTCGGGTGGAATCGTGGCCAATCAAAAATATCAAGCTGTAACAAACCTCTTGCCCTTAGAGTTAAAATAAGATCGAGCTCCATAAGATGCCATGATGCTATCATTTGATTTAGTCAAAAGGAATGTAAACCAGCTTCGTATTTAACGAATAAAGTAACGATGTACCAAAAACAATACAGACATTTTTACTATATGAAGATGGTAAATAACCAAAAACGATCGAAAAAATAAACAATACTTATTTATATGCGTCCAATAACGTTTTAACTAAACATTTTTCAATGATTTTTGCCAAAAATATATTGTAATCTATTAATTTATTAAAAAGTACAATTGAGTATCGTTTCTCCCAATATAACACATTTACGTATAAAGGGTTCAAAAATCACTATACACAAAGAAAATCCAAACAAATTAGAAAGGCCACGTCACAATTTGGTATTCTTAGTAGTTGTTTTATGGCCAAAAACTGCCACGAGTTCAGTGTGCTGGTTTCCCTTCGATATGCAGTGAGCAGCAGGGATAGTTATTGCATCTGAGTGAACTAAATGCGAAAATTGTAAGATCCCAAAAGAAGAATGGATGGAGGGACACGGAAGCAATGCGTAGCGAAGGAATCTTGTAAATTGTTAGCATAGAAAAAAGTGTTACACCAGGGTTCGGGAAAACACAAAATCTTTGGCATGTACATCATTTCAGGGCACGTTTCCCAGGAAATGTTAAATTTCATTAAACCGACCATGGGATAGAAAGGCCTTTAAGAAAGATGAAATTGAATACGGCCATGGAAGTCGAGGACATGCCTACGAAACTACTAAATTTTTTAGGATAATGTGGGAGGAAGAGTCTATACGGACTAATTCGTAGTAGCTATGAGGAAGGAATCTGGCCGGATGACTTGGTGAGTTCAATGTTAGTTCCTTTCCCGAAAAAGGTAAAGGCTATATCCTGTGAGGACTACAGAGCAATTAGTTTGATATCCGACGCATCTAAAGTTGTTCTTCGGATCATCAACAAAGATTGTAGAAGAATCAGGATGTATTTGCCTGTTTCGTAGATTTCGAGAAAGTGTTTGATGAAGTGAATTGGGAAAAACTAATGCGTGTATTGCAGATAATAGGAATAGATTGGAGGGACAGGAGACTGATCCGAAACCTGTACATGTCTCAGACTTCTCAGGTGCGAGTGGGGAACGGAGAGTCCGGATGGGCAGTGTTAGGAAGAGGTGTAAGGCAGGGTTGCCCATTGTCACCGGTGCTGTTCAACGTATATGTAGAGGAAATGATTAAAGAGGCATGGGAAGAACTGGAGGTAGCAATGAAAGTCGGAGGGGAGTTCGTAAAATCGGTTAGGTTTGCTGATGACCAAGCATTAGTTGCTCAGTCAGCCAAGGGGTTGCAAGCATTGCTGAGTGAATTGGAGGTTCAGTGCGATAAATATGGGATGAGAATCAATATTAATAAAACAAAGGTTATGCGATTTTCCAGAAAGAAAATGGATAAGCTAACCATTAAAATAGGAGGGCAAAAACTAGAGCAGGTAGAACAGTTTAAGTGTCTCAGAAGTGTTTTGGCCCAACGTGGTCAATGTAGTAGGGGCGAAAGGAGAAAAATTGCGCTAGGCAAAGAGGATTTCCACAAGTTGACGACTGGGGCGTTGAGTAAGGATGTTAAGAAAATACTCTTTAAAACTTTGATATTGAGAGTAGTTTGTACGACGCGGAAACGTGATCACTGAAGCAGGAGGATAGATGTAGATTGGAGGCTTTTGAAATGTTGGTGTAGAGATGAATGGAGGTGAAATGGATCGAAAGAAAAACAAATGAGGAAGTACTAGATATGGTGGGCGAGGAGAGGGGTGTGTTGGGAGAGATCCTAAGGACGCAGCAAAAATGAATGAAGGGCGTATTGTTCGGCAGTGGGATGTTGAAGACTGAAGAAGGGGGAGTGTTAGGCAAACGAGGAAAGAGGAGAGACAGAATAGGAATGTTGGTCGGGATGAACGGTGGAAGGAAGCGCACAGAGATGAAGAGATACCTGATGTTGGTTAGGATGTAGTTGCTTGCTAGATTGTGTTTTGTTAGGAGTCACAAAATATTTTTTGGTAGTTTTCTCCATCCAAAACCTACCTAAACTGGTAGATTACTGAAAATAAAATTATATATATATATATATATATATATATATATATATATATATGTATATATATGTATATATATGTATATATATATGTATATGTAAATATATATATTATATAATATTATATATATATATATATATATATATATCCTGTGTTCGACTTTTTATGTGTTTTCCTATCCCCTTTCCTTATACCTATTTCTGTTTGAATGAATATATATATATATGCATATGTATATATATATGTGTATGTATCGTAGATCGTGTACGTTTCCTAGATCTACGTATTAAAATAGAATGTGAAAATTGAATTTAGACGAAATATAAAAAATCTTTAACAAAAAAAATAAAATTATATATTTGCTTCTAATAATGATGACCTGACTTTTGAGGTACGTTTTTGAGGGGTGCACGTACTAGAAACTGCTTTATTTCTAAATCTCAGCTCGACACCACCTACTTGGCTGCCTCCCATCATCCCGTTCAAGATACCTATTTCCCCCACTCTTCAAGTCGTCAGCCTGAAATTCTACCCTAAATATTTAAAATTTTTATATGGAATGATAATTACTCCGAACGAGGATACATAATTCATTGTTATTTATAAGAACAAATGAGAAAGGGCAGAAGAGAATGCCTGAGGAGAAGGTAAGCACGGAAAGGGGGGATGGGCAATGGGTAGGTCCCGAGAAGAGTGATGTAGGAAAGATGGGATGAGCGCGGGGGGGAAGAAGGAGGGGACGGACGGGGCACGGGCCCACTAAAGGAATGAAAGCGCGCTCACAATGGCCTGCGAGATTGAAATGAATACGAGAGGTAGAAGGAGAGAGGAGTGTGAGGACGCAGAGTGGTGAGAGTGAGAAGCGGCCGGGAATGGCTCTGGAAGGGGAGTTGGCTTATGGGGCACTGGGATTCTTTTACAAGCAGAGAGTGAATGGTAAGAGGGAAAGAGAAAGGGGGTAGGAGGAAGTGGTGGGGAAGGGAACGCGGGAATAAAGGAGAGAGCGTGGTAGCGAGAGAGAGAGTTTGGAAGAGAGTGAGGGAGGGAGAGAGAGAATGAGAAAGAGACTCAGTTCTCTGTTTGGAGTGGGATGAGTGAAATGTGGAAATGGAGAAGTTAGGAGTTCTTTTTTCTTTATTTTTTGAAGAGCTGCATGAATGGATTTTTTTCCCAAACCGCGCTGCCTTTTACGCGCCCCAGATGAGATCGCGGGTCCATCCCCAATTGACCGATTCGTTTCATCAGTTGTTCAATCTGATGGGAGCAAACTGGAGAATGTGTTGATTGAGTCATTCAAAATAGGAATTCTAAGAAGAGTTGATTGGATTCCCTGAATTCGTAGCAAGTAATGAATGTATTGTCACCAGGTTACCAAGAGATAAACGCTTGAATCATCTTTGGGAATAGAGGAAAGTTGAAACTAGAGTAACATAACTAACGGCCCCTTTTGACGCAGTAAGACGTAGTGAAAATAGTATATACATATAATGTATCAATTAGCACGACTATAAGCTTAAAGGTTATACGAGAAGAAGAGTGGAGCAGCTATTTCGGAAGTTCATGGGGAATCGATGGGCTGATTACAGTTTTGGCGATAAATGCTTGGATTCACGAGAAAAACATATTTTGGAGACACATTCACATCTTCACAATGCTCCGCCAGCCGCCGCAAGGGCGTTTGGCCTTAGATATACCTCTGTAACGGAGAATAAAACCACAAGTAGCACCAATAAATTTATGCAGATCTACACCCACAGAGGCAAATGCGATATTCGTGCGAAAACCTCTTTAACTTACCCCGGTAGCAAATACACACACAATCAACTAAAATACAAGCATGCACCTACAAATTTACCGTATCTCTATGACGCGTTTAATTATGTCTTGACTCGTAAATCAAATGCCTCTCTATAATTACGGTGATTTCTTACTATAATGATTTCTAATTGTCCGGGAAAAGAGCGACTCTTTATGTCTATTTGTCCTGGAATATATTTCCCGTATTTAATCTTTGTATTCTGATCTAAATAGTCTGCGACCATAATAATTTCTTCACAGTTATTGTTAAACTCGTTTGTTCTGAAACTTGCTAAAAGCCCAATGTCTCACTTGTTCTCTTTGGATTTCATTTGGCTTCCAGCTTAATTCCCCTGTTAGGCCTGTCAAACTCGTCCTTTAATTGTAAAACTTTTTGAAGAATCCAGCAAATTTTCTCTTAAACTTATCTAATTCTTTTTGTCAAACTTTCTCCCAAGGATAGTACTACTACTTGTAGCATATTCTAAATAAGGCCTAACTAGAGCAAAATAACACCGCTATTTTACTGTCTCGTTACATTTACCTACAACTCGTTTAATGAAGCCGAGTTTCTTTATAGCGGATCTATAATTCTCGGATATTTTAACTTGATCTGCTATAGTTGTGTTAGCTGTTAGTACTGAACCATCTATGTCATTATTGATGCCCCATTAAGTACTATCCCCATTTCGATATTGTGTCTAAGTTTCTGGAGAGTAGTTCGCAATCTGATGTGCCCCTTATTTCCCTGAATATGTACTACCATGTCATCAGCATATATTCTAAGGTATTCTAACCAACGAGTGAGCTTAAGTTCTTAATGTACGTATGTTAAGAATAGAAGCGCTCCCATTGAACTTCCCTGGAGGACGCCCGAAATTGCATCTATAACCATTGAGCACAACCCATCGATGACTACTATTTGTGTGTGATTTGACAAAAAGTCTCTAATCCAATTAATTATTTTCCAATAATACCATAGCATTAAAGTTGTGTAACAATTTATTGTGCGTTACTTAATTAAAAGTTTACTTGAAATCTAGAAATACTGCATCAACTGGCGTGTTATATTCTCCCGATATAAACATGTCGTGAATAAAAATACCCATTTGTGTTCCGCAAGATCTGCTCTTCCTAGATCCGTGCTAGACACGTTCTATATCATTCGAAAAAGGGAGATTACACAGTAAAATATTTAAAGGTACAAAAAACAAGGGAAGTTGACATGTGTATAACATTAGCGAAAACCTGGATTTTCAGTTGAAAAGCTCTGAATATAAGGAAAGATAAATAAATACTTGATCATGTAGCCTTTATCAGTAAAGTGTGTTCAGACGTAGGTAATGGAAACAGGGCAATTACGGTGAAGGCGACAATAAATAACTACGAATGGATGAGATTTGGTGACAGTCTTATTGAGGGTTATGACTAAATGGACTCTCAGGAGCTTGGTATATTTTGGGGTCAACAATAGCGAAATCTGGTAATCTTTCGGAGATTGGCTCGGTATTACTTAAGGGCGAATAATATACCACGAATGATCATTTTATGGTTAACTCTGGAAAAGTGATTAATTTTAGGTGAGATTTTTGGTTTACGTAAGAATAACATTTGTTTCCCGGAAATGTTTTGTAGAAACATTATTAATTTTCAATCTTATTAAAGTTAGTTATACAATGGCAACTTTATCTACTAAATTCTAAGGAAATTGAATATAATTTGAATTAACCATGTTTGACCAAAGTGCAAAAAGAAAAATAGTTCGAAAGAGACGTATTCATTATTTAAAAGATGTTTTTATCGCTAATACCATCTCACCTTGAAAGAATTTACTTGAGTGTATAGCTTTAACAAAATATATGCATGCCTCAACAAGGGGAAATTAACATTAAAAAGCAAACTTTCATGCATAACGAACAGGGATTCTGATAATCTATGCGTCAAAGTAATACGTATACATCATGTAGGACGCAGGATAGTTGAATTCATATTTTAACCAAATAATATTAAATCAAATTGTCCAATTCACTAAAAATTTATTAGAGTAAAATTAAATTACTAAGTCGTTGGAAAATGCATAAAAAAGTAGGTAGATACCCGATACACAACGATCACACGCACGACTTGCAAAACTTACAAAACAAAGTTCTTACCAGGCTAATGATTACCCCGAACGTCCCTAGTTACGTGTCTTTGAGAGTATTGATAGTGTATCAGATACATACGAATTTGCTTATTTGGCAAATAGTAGAAGAAAATTGTGTGATTTTGGACGGAGTGTAATGGACATGCGTTGCTTTGTATGGCTTGAACCTGGGCAATATGTGATGGTAGAAATGTCGGGAAATTCGAAATTATCTAAGTGCCATTGTTTTTAAATGTATTTTGTGCCATATACGTTCTTCTTGTGCATTATAAGGGTGCAACACTAGGCCGTCTAAATCTAAATAATAATAACATTCTGTTCAGCGAAGGGAAGCTTGATTTGTTAAACTGTTTTAGAAATGAATTTAGAAGCCTAGTCTATGAGACTGGAGATTTATTATTATTATTGGAAGAAGTAGCTACTGGAAGTGATCATGAAGTCAATTTTAAATTAAATATTAAACACACATAAATAATTTAAAAAAATAAATTTGCAACACGTTTCTTGTAGTATACAAAATATGCTACTACTCTTTTAGGAGTCACCATAAATAAAATTAGAGGGAAAACTGAATAGCAAACAGATTAAATTATCGTTATCATGCAAAAAACAATAATGTGGAAAAATAATCCATGGACCATATAGAAACAACATTTTATACTATTTATGCTGATAAATGGCTTAATCGATAATTCTTGCTCGTAGCCTTTATTTAAAATAACCTTGATTTTTTTTAAATCCCTACAGATAACTTTTCTCACAACACTAGAGTAGCATTATTAAGAAATAATAAGACATTGACGAGCATGTTAGCTAATTGAAGAGACGGTAGATATCATTGAATTACACGCCTCCATTTGTGACTAAAATAAATATTAATGTGGCATGGCTGATGTGAAATTACAGCCGGTCACAAACTTGGACTTTATGAGTATTATGTTCATTTCATACCCAATTAAACTGACAAATATATAGAATAATTATTTGTTACAAATTTATTTGTTTTTTATTTTAATTCTATGAGATAGTAGTTGGATCATGCTAAGTCAAGAGGTGGTTAGGTCATCAAATACTCGTGTTTTGGCCACTCGTGTTCAGATAATTTGAGTACGAGTTAAAGAGTCAACGACTCCTTGAAGAGATAGATATATAGTACGTCTAAGAATCACGCGCATTTAACTGAAATCAAGTGAGATGGGATGAGTGAGACAGGTTTTCGAGTAGGTGGCGATGGGAAAGGAATACACGAGATAGCATGGGGGTAGGTTCGAGACGGGAGACATCCTTCCATTCGATTGTGTTGGAATGTTTGACAATTTGGAATTTTATTTTAGATTCAAGAAGCCCCCAATGAAGGTCGGGTAGGAACTGGCGCACCCTTACATACGTGCTTTCAGAGGCTTTAGTATTGAACTAAAATTGTGTGTTGTTAAAAAGATTACCTTTGAGTTGGTGATATAACATGAATCATAACGAAGTTGAGTGATCAGAGAAAGATCGAAACAGCTGTTTTTGAGTTATAATAAATGTTCTAGAAATCTAATTATGGTGTTACCTGCCTTTTTTCCTCTGCTTGAGCCGTTTGCAGCTGTTGATTTTATAAAACTAGCCTTCTTTTTCAAGTTTCATCTAAACTTGAGATTTTCCTAGAAGATTTTGGAGTGTTTCAAATATTTAACTTGGTTTTATTTTCAACTTAGCAAGGGCTTTGGTTATTTTACGACTAAATAACAGGGAGATGGACTTCTTTTTGAGGATGTCCTTTCGTGTGGTGTGTGCTTGGTCTGTTTCTTAACCACGCATCCCTTTTTTGTGTGTGTTTGTGATTTTGGCCATCACGTCAAGTGCGCAACCGTTGATGGAGTCCATGTTTTTGACGTTCGCTGGAATGGTGTTAAAGCACTGTTGGTTGATGGGTGTGATGAGATACCGATCCATTAGGAAAATGAATGCTTTCAATGGAGAAAATTATGAAAAGACATTCGAAATGTGCTTAAATGTAATTTTTGGTGGGTTTCCTGTAAATTTTATATTATGCCAAACCTTGTTTCTTCGTATTTAAAGTGTTTAAAATTTGAGAGAGTTGATCCGCTTAGTGGCATTTGTCGTTATATGCTGCTAAGTTTTTGCAAAATACCTAGAGAAGTTTTTTTACTTCTATATTCAAAACGACATGAGGGGCAGCTTTGCGATTGCAATTACCACCCCGTGTATTTGTTCATAGTATTTCCATCTGAGACGACTATATATCGTATGCATGCTTAAATTCTCCCAGCCTAATTAATGCGAAACCTTATCATTAAGTACCGGTTTCTTGCCTAATTATCTCTCTAATTTAGCTCTTTATGTGCTCTCTAGGAAAAGAATCTGTCAAGAGTCAATTGAAACTCATATTCTACATAAACTTAATACCATGCATGCCGCCGCAAGGGCGGGTGGCGGGGGTGTTAGGGCATCACCCGTTCTTACAACAAAAATCGCATGCCAAAGCAATATTATGTTTACATTTCGAATGATTGAACATGTAAATGTTCTATGCCATCGATGAAGCATCTGCAACATATTAATCATGAGAATTATTGGAAACTATACGTTGTGCTACAGAGTTCATCTCGAGTTGTTTGGTGAGGAAGATTAATTTTCAATTTTACCTAACATCTTGTCGTTCAAAAAATGCGCCCACAGTTTAGATGTTAAAAGGTAAAGAAAGAAGGCTCAAAAACATTTCCAGTACTGCGGAGATTTATATTTCCTTTTGATATGTCTAAACCACAAATATTTCAATGATATGAAGAGTTAGAATGGGTATTTTTGGAATACGAAAGTGGTGGCAAAGGAGGAAAGAAACATGTTTTGTGGTTGGAGAACCAGCATGACGAAGTAAAAAGTGGTGTAATAGATCAGGAGAGTACAGATAACGGCGGTAGGGGAGGGAGAAATTGAATTTTTGCAGCAATGCGAACA
Organism: Hetaerina titia; assembly: GCA_037158775.1. Lineage (NCBI taxonomy): Eukaryota > Metazoa > Arthropoda > Insecta > Odonata > Calopterygidae > Hetaerina > Hetaerina titia. The sequence continues at coordinate 89,655,844 of CM073771.1, read as the reverse complement.
TCCATGGATCCTCCGTGCTCAATAAAAATGCTACGTCATCCTCGGCTAACCTGAAATATTAACTCGAGCCTCAGGGTGGCGAGCAGAAGTATTCATCTAGGGCCGCATTGGGTGAAGTAAATTTTTGCCTTTTGTGCGTACTAGGGTGTGTATCATGTGTTATGAAAGTTGTTCAAAATAAAAACCGCCCGAAATAAGGAGAAATATAGCTGATTTTACGAGCTCATATCGATGTACCCGGTCCGATGTCACACTCGGTTTCGTCCACGAAATTGGAATTAGGGGCACAGTAAGCACTCGCATCCACCCCATCTGGCTTTTTTTATGTCCCTGGCGAACGGGGGAATGAGAAGAGTGTTTCCTGTTGACCATACCCGATCCCCTCCTCTTAGGACCCCGGGACGACCGCTAACCTCCCACCAGGACACCCTCCAAGGCTAGTAGCCGGGGTCACTCTTTTGAGTGCCTTTCACAAGACTGGGAGAGAGAGATACGTTGCGTCATCGATGCGCGTTACGGTGGCCTTCCGGGTAATGCCGGGTACCGAAGGACAGCGTTTGAGTGTTGAGGTTTCGCGGGGAAGCGGAGGAAGCCAAATGGGACTGGGGGTGGGAGGACTTGTGGAAGGCAGGGTAAACCAAACGTCATGGAATAGAGATTATGGGACTCCCCCCCACCTCTGAAAGAGTCGAGCGGAACATTACGTCCACCGATCGCCGAAATTTAGCGTGTGAAATGTTGTGTATTTTTTCCAATCCTTTGAAGGTGGTGGGAAGGTGATAGGAAGGAGAGTCTGGAATCATGGGATAGAGGGCTGGATCGGACGGGCTGGATGGTGGAGTGAGGGAGAGGTTTAAGGGCATCACGGCCGGATTTCCAGTCGCCACGACACCGTCGTAAATTTAGGAATTATTTTTTGTAATAAATACATATATTTTTATTTTTTTCGCAGAATTTCGGAAAAGGAACCGAGAACGTGCTTCCATTAAAACCATTCGCTCGATAAATTACGGGAACGGTTATTTTTCTTCAGTAATTTTTATGCAACGAGCCGAAGCAAGAGTGAATATTAAATAAAATAGAATGTTTTCCAGAAACGCGTGAGCGAGGAATCCATCAACCAAGAACCATAGCGCGGGCGAAACAAATTGTGTTGGGTTTCCGACTCGTTTTTCATGGAAAAAATACATTTGCATCAAGAGCTAGAGATCGTAATTTTTGACGGGTAAACGATTTTATCCCAGCAGATGATAAATCCGTGGAGGTATTTCAATTTTGAATCAACGAAGCGGGAAGCTGCATATATCTGTTAGTGCAATCCTGGCATTTTATAAATTCGTTTATTTTATCAGTAAAGTACTGTCTGTTTTAAACGCTATTAGCGAGCTCTCATTGACGCTGCAACAGCGGGTTTATTTGCTCTCAGTATTGCTGTTGAAATTACATCATGGTTGTACGATCTCGTATACTTTAGGGGTAACGTGCCAGTCTTCTTAGATCCGTCTGAGATCAGGAAAAACGATGTCTATGGCTTAGGCGAGACTTGACAGTATGCCAAGAGTTAGTTATTTAAAAATAATGAGTTCTCACTGACCATGATAATATAATGCCGCGAAAAATATAACAAAAACAAAAAAAAATAAGAAAAGGAATTGAGAATAGAGGAGGACAACACAAATACCATTGTCAAAGAAAAAGTAAACTACTGATAAATAATGGGACTTATTTTAAAAATTATTTTAGTGAAGGCAAAAGGATAATATAAAGCAATAAAAAATTCGTATCGATTTGACTACGATTGAATTGGCAAATTATTCAATAAAGAGAAGTTTAGTCTTTTTTGACTTGATTGAAGTGATTTGGTAAAATGGCGAATTGAATTTTTTGGGAAACGTTTGATTCACAAACTTGTATTTTGATGTTACTTTATTCTCCAAACAGAATATTTTATGTCTAAAGAGCACGCATTAATATTATGCACAGATTTCAATGTTATCTATTCAAGTAGTTCAATATCTTAACAAATAACATGGGACAAAATTCCTTAAGATAATGTCATCTGAGATTATTTTCACAGTTTTAAACATGGGAGTGTATTATTTTTATCTTTTAATAACGTCTTGTTTTTCATTAACGTTACATTGCCAAGTTATGATACCTTAAAGTCATCACTTGACTAATCTATTTGGAAGAGACTATGAAATCTGTGTTTAGCGTTATGAAAATTAATGTTGGAAATGTTAACCGAGTCCTGAGAGTATGCGAGTACGTACATATCCTGAACTATACAAGTTTCACTACCACCCAATTGTTGAATTCGTTTGAAACCAACTCGGAAAAGTTCTGAAAAGGGGATTTAGATCCAATTTCCCCCACAAAGAACACACTTCGAAAAGCTGCGCGAGCTCTTTGTTATTATTATTGGTCCTAATACCTCAATTCGGGAGTTAATCGCGCTTCACTTAACTTTTTTATAATTACCTCAAGCGTCAATCGCGTTGGAAGTCCTTTCTGCCTGGAATTATTTGATATGCCTTGGTCCTGTTGTTGTTGTGTAATGAATCTGTTAAAGTGTCAACTGTATGTAAAATTAACAATTAAATTTACAAATTTTTAATAGATTTGCTCGTTAATTCTAACCTTAGAGATCCTACTATTGTTGTATAGGTTGCGTATAACGTACAACTTCCTAGTAATCGTTCATTTATTGTATGCACATCAGCATTTTTCAGAATTCATACTGCTGAAACATTGAACCAAAAAAATTGTTACATGATTAGGATTGTGTATGCATGGCTGGTGACCGGGTGTTGTGTAGATATAGAGGTGAATCTCACCCGCCGTATATGGCTCAGTATTTTTTAACCCAACTCTCACCTCCCAAACCAACCTTCCGGTTGATTACATTATTATTGAATCTATTATGATATACTCCCGGATATATTTATATACTCTTATGAAATAATTAGCAATAGAAATAAATTATTTAATGTCGTTATGTCAGGAAAATACAGTCAAGAAAAAAAGAAGAAAGTAGAAATTCATTTATAAATTTTTAATTACTTAAAAGTCAACAGTATCTTCTCTTTCTGACATTATAAAACAATTTAGTGAAATATTAGCGTCATAAAAGACTCTTAATCAGAGTTTTCTTTAAGGCATGGAGAGTGTGCTGATGATTACAAACAATAAAGTAATTCTTCCTTTCCAATGACACATTTGTTATGAGGACCGTGATGGTTGTTTACGTTTAAACTTAATGGAACGGATCAAAATTTATTGCACAAGATCGTTTCGGCCTGAGCTCCGAAGAGTTCGAGGTGGAGGTAATAGTGGGAATCCAAAGCTAGATATTATATTTTTTGTCTTATGGTGAAAAAAATCTTGAGGAGATAAAGCTCATGGGAAGGGAGAATGGGGAATGAGAATTGGGTAAAGGGAAGGTGGAGAATGTCGAGGGAAACTAATAAACAGGCCGGTCATTAAAAAGACATTAACATTCCGGAACCGGGAGAAGCACATTTGAAATGGAGAGACCAGGAGGAAGAAGAAGGGGTCGAGAAAGAGATAGACGGATGTGGAATTGATGAGACGGACGAGGGTAGGGCGTATGTTTTGGTCAGACCCTAAAAGAACACATGAAGGCCAGAGGAAGATATCAAAATCTAAGAAATAGGGTCGGGGCGTAATTAGTTGAACATAGGTTATTTGAGAACGTAATGGAATTATGGAAGATATACAAAGATTTGACATTATAACTACCACGTTCAGTCTTGTTTCCATTGGTAAATTTCAATGTTGAAAATATCTGAGATTACTCATTGTTCCTAACATTCGGTTCTCAAGGAATAACTTTGGGATTTCATCGAACATTTGGTGCAAGAGAGAGTTGTAGAACAAGTATATGTAAACATGTGTAACATCGATTGGAATATTATCCATAGTAAATAATAGAATATTATTACTTCTACTGATCGAATATTTGTCCTCGGTTATGCTTCATGCCTCTATTTCCAAAGCATCGATTCGTAATCTGTGATATTTTCCCATCGTTGTTCTTAGTCTCGAAATATCAAATCCACAAAAATAAATATTACTTTCTTAAATCTATCGCGTGCATCCTCTAATGGTGGCGTTGAATAAGTTATGCATGAAAGAGAGGGAGAATTACGTGTGTGGTTACTTCTATTCCTCACCAATATAAGGAATCTATGAGTACAGCACCTTATTCCTAATATTACACCGAGTGAAAAGTTGTTTTCTTTAATATTTTTTTCCTGAAATGTCACGTATTATAGACTGAAGCGATCACATACAAAACAATGATAACACTAGGAGTTTAAATTTCGATCAAATAGGAGCGACATACTTCTATTAATAAACATCAGGCTGATTTGGGATATTTTGAGCGACGTCTATAGAATAAAGTAAGTAAATAAGTAATAAAGGAAGAAAAATATACCTAGTTCCAAATTTATAACATAAAGTGGAAAAGATAATGATGGATATAATGTTAGTGAGCTGCCAAGTGAGTGATGAACATACTGACGTAGAATATGCAGGGCCGAGATGACAAAAATAATCTAAAACAGAGTAAAATAATAGATAAAGGGATAAACCTTTTTCCAGTTACGCGGGATTTCAATTTTAAAGGTCAGATACTGCAATATTTGCTGCATTAAATTTTTTTTTAGTCATATGGGGTAACTTTTAGACAATTGAGGCTTTATTTCATGTTAGTTTTATATATCCATCATTGCATTAGAAACTAGTGTACATGTCCTCGGAATTAATTTCAATTATTTCATTTATATTTAAAATTCAATGGAAAAGTACGTCGTTCCTTCTGTTTTTATGAAAAATTTATGTAGCTCGGGGCACAATCCCCCATTATAGGTGAGATTGGTTTGCAATTTTTATCGAATTTTGATATTTTTAAATAACTTAAATTTTGAAGCTGAATCTACACTAATAGGAATTAATATGTTTTTTGCTGAAGAGGATTTCTTAGTCTCTCATATACATCTACATAATACCCCGTAAGCCGCCGCAAGGACGTGTGGCGGCGGATGTTGTACCACCCGTAAAAGTTAGAATCAAATATAAATTATACAGTAATACAATATACAGTACTATATAAAATAAGCCACAGTTATTATTATTTAATGGAGCTTTTGTTATTTTCAAAGGTAAAATGCAAAATTTTTATAAGTTGGTAATTTGATAATACAGTATATCAAGTTGTTTTGTAGCTTGTTAGAAAAATGTAATATCTGTACATTTTACAGACTTCAAATGACAAAAGCATTTCTTTTCGTAGAGATACTTTGAAAGAATGGTAACATCCTAATTTTCAAATGCATGTTTGATAATATCGATTTAAATATTATTTTATTAAGATCATATATAGTCACGTATTCTTAATGGTGGGAATATTCTGTTTGAACGCTATATACAAATGTACTAATTGGAGAGAAACTATATGAAATTGTGACTGTATGGTTGATGGCGATGCTGAATAAATAATACATTTATCCTGGATTTGCTAATTACTACAATTAATAAATGACCTACTCTTCCTGCTTATTACTACTACTGATAAATTATTTACTATAATTTGTACCAAAAGTGCTGCTTGGTGATTAAGATGAGCCAGTATAAGTATACATTTACAGTAAAGTATACATTTACTACTACTCATTCAGATAAGGAAAAATTAAAGATGGGCTTATTGCTACTCATGCAAATAAGTCAAAATACCAAGTCGACCCATGAATTTATTTTCAAATCGGGATACACTTGCGCAATATTTTGAATACAGGATAATTATTTGTTACTCCTCATTGACCATATGCTTGATTAAAACAAAATTAGGAAAAATATATTTAATTATTAAAATATTGAATTTCAGTCGAGAGGTCGTTAAAGGTACAAATAAATACAAAACCCTCCGAAACATAGACAAGTTTTTGCCTACGAATGGTGGCACGAAAAACTCTTCAAAAAGTTATTATAACAAGACTTCCTCAAACAAACTTAATGAACACACCATGGGTTGGGTCCCAAATATGATTACGATAGAAATTTAACCTGAAAGTTCTCAGTAACTTAAAGTTTAGTAAAGTCGTAACAACCATAGCGGTACTGAAGGAAACACGAGATGTGGCATAATAGTATACTTGTTTTTCATTAGAAGAAAGTATAAACTATTCTTACTCAAAAACTATTCATCTGGATACACTTATTGTACTCGTAGGTTTCTCCTCAACACTGTGAGTTTCTTGTCGTTTGGAGCACAAATTGATATGTGTAAGTTTATTATTAAATGTTTATATCACATGAACTCTCCACTGGTTTCTACCTATTTTAATCTCGAACATTTAGCCCTTTTGCTAATGATTAATTTTTATATTTTATTTGCTAATGGTAGGATGGACCCATTCACCTCAATCGAAGTTCTCTTTTAGCGTGCCCTGTCAGGATGTAGGTACAGCATTAATCCCTCTGCATTAATTTATATTCCCCGTTATTCTCTTTGCAGCCATTTAGGATTAAAGGTCCGACGTCATGAAAAAATGTCAACCAGCGATTTCAATGGTAAACAGACGTGTTTATTATTCATCGGTTCATTAATTTCTGCTTTCTGCTTTGGGAATTCGAAAGACCATTATTTAGTATTTCGCTTCATTGGTTTTGGATTCCGCTCTCACCTCTAGTTGAGAATATTTTACACGGTTCGTCCGTCTCTTTGCAACGCCCTCCGATGCCCGACACAAACATTCGATGCTCTTTGTGTGGAATTGAAAATGAATAAAATCATTTAATAGGAGAAGCCATTAAGACAATCAATTACGGCTATCAAACAGTTAAGGCTGCCGTCATGAAATTTGGCCACAAATTATAAAAATGAAAAAGTAAAATTCAACAGTCGAGATTCAAATCTTGAACTTCAAAATGCCAAGAAAGTGTTTACTCAGTGATAAAATTAGTTGGATGTTTCCGGTGTCTGTAAGCGAACAGTAATTGTTTCTTTAATCTTCATCAAAATCCATAAATTATGTAATTTTGTGGTAAAGAGCGACATGATAAATCAGCGATCACAAAGTATAAGGTAAAAAGTGAGATAAGAAGATCAATAAATACATTTAATGGATTTACAAACTGTTATCCAATTTTTGGTACTCATAAAACATTTAGAATTTAAGTATGCTAGAATAATTTAATATTTTATTGTATTAGCATATTATTGAAGAAGAAAGATGAAACAAATTTTCTTGCATCTTCAGAACTGCTAAAAGCGCCGACCATAATAATTCTAAGTTACCCCTATTATGTTCAAAGAAGAAAGAAAAAGCACAGACACGCTAAAATATATGAGTTACGGATCAACTATGTGAAATTTATTCTTACAAATTGGATAAATCATTGTAGAATGCATGAAAATTGTTTATTACGGTACGACCGGTTTTATCAAAACACGACATTTTCAGTTTTTTTTAAAACGCTTTTTACTGCGTTTCCTCCTCCCCCTCTCTCCATATCTGAGGGTGCCGCTAATGTGAAGAAACCGGTTGTACACAAAAAAATTCATTTATGTGTAACACAAAAGCAGTTTAACCAAATTTTCAATTTGCATAGAGTTTGGCATTTCTGGTTTCTCGCTGAGGAAACTATCAATTTGAAAAACTTGTTCACAGAAACAAATCTATAAAACCACTTAAACCGAATATATCTTCCCTCTGCGGCTATGTCTCAAAGACAAGACTAGTATACTATTTATGTCTTGCGGAGTTCTTGCCGGAAAAAGTAAATTGGACGGAAATGGAATCAAAAGAAAATGCACTAGGTATGGGGAAGAGAAAGGGTTGTTAGGGAAAATTCGGAAGAGGGAATAAAAGTGAGTGCAGAAATTAGAAAAGGTTGATAATAGTGTACGTATAATGATGTATATTGCAACGTAAGCCTTGCATATGTGGCGGCGACGAGTTTGCATTAATATAAAACCAGAATTAAACGGTAGGGTACGAAGCTATAAATCAGGCCTATAGCAGAATATGATTGAAACGCTAACACACTATTTCATATCTCCATTTTAACGGCTTCAGTTGCTACTTAGTGGCTGCTTACCTAAGAGATTGATGCCAAAATTATTGCAAGTATTGGACATGGTGTTGACTTGCAAGTGCAAATATTGACGAATCTAGGTCAACAAATTCACGTGAAAACAGCTGTGAGAACTTGTAGCATGGGCTGTTAGGGTTACAACCATTTATGCATAGATGTGAAATCTAATGAATGCATATGAATATATTTGCACACAAAAAATAATCGTACACTCTTGCAAATTTATGTCTAGTTGCATCATATAGTAATTTGTGTGTTCGACTAAAGTTTTAAAATTTGCTTTTTTAATTAAAAATATATGGATGCTTGCGTTTGATTTTGTAATGGTTGTGTATCGTGCATGGGAAGAACTAGGTCATGCATCTCCCAGTGATTGAGTCTATCTCCCTTATTTTACCCTGTTGGTCAAATATACAAAAAGACTTTGGAGTCGTAATAATTTCCTTAGTTTTTGACTAAACTTGAATTACCTGTTTATCTCTAAATGCCATTGCTACTTCTATTCCAAGACGCCGACGGGTTTTTGTAGGAATCGTTACAAATCTAGCAGATTTTCTCTAAAGTTTTCACAATAATTTTAATGACGTAATCTGATTAAAATCCAATAATTGACTCTCATTCCAAGTCTTGACTACCTAAAATATTTTAAAACGTCTCTTTTACACATTTTTTTGTTTTCTTTACACTCTATTTAATCAAATTAATAATTTGATAAGCTGAATTACTTAGGTATTATTCTAATTTCTGTACCTCATGACAGATTGCATGTAAAGGTAACACCTAAGTATGTGATTAATTCTGAGTTATTTAACATGTAGCTAATGTCATCTACTTATTTTAATTCTATTATAATTATTTTGCGTGGGTCGCGCTAGTCCAGGGGTAGAGCGTTGGACTACTGATCGGAGGGCCCGAGTTCAATTCCCGGGCAAGGCTCTCTGGGCACGTACAGCTCAACCAAAGCAATGTAATTTTTCGGGTGCCAGATATTCCTGGGAAACCATGCCCGGTACAAGAACAGAAACTGGGCCCACTACCCTGATGTGTGAATTTCACACGTCGGGCTTAGCACGGGGTGAACTCTGCCATCACCTACCAAACCGACCTTCGGGTTGAGTCTTGTTTTTATGGTTTTTTGAAATTATTTTGCATGGTTTATCCTTATATTAATCAATTACTCCATCAAATTAAGGAACCTGTCTTGAACGTAGATCTATTTAAATAGTATCTTGATATATATAGATTAACAAGCGTCATTGCATAAACTTTTCTGTTGTTTCACTTTTTAAGTACTCTGATAAACAGTTCGAATGATTGCAAGGAAAATCCATTGAATTGCTTTCTGTTTAAAAGAAGATGACCTAACATCTCCTGCCACACACCCTTGTGGCGGTTGGTTGTGTAATGTGCAGATGTAGATCCCCTTCAAATGGTGATATTTTAAACAAAATATTGCTCACAAAGGAAAGTCCATGTTTCACAAAATCTTTTGCTAATGAGTGGCAATGGAACATATTTTTTACTATGACCATTAACCGAGATTCATGAAACCATAACGCGCATACAAAATCGCTCGTAACCCCGGAAAATATTTTCCGTTGACATTTACCTCGGGAATATAAAGAACATATAACTATAAAATAATCTAACCTCCGCTACTTTCGGTATTAATTGACTGGGAGATGGTCAAATGAAGGCTGACGCCTGAGGTTGGCGGCGCCTGACAAAGAGGCGAGAGGAATTCTTCTCCGCGCAGATAATACCAAAACCTTTCGCCAATGGGGGCGGAGCAGCCCCTTAGACTAAAGCGAAACAGAGAAGGGTGAAACGTGGGAAGGGAGCGAGGTCTGGGCGTATCGTGGGCGCCCCGTCGAGCCATCCGGATAGCTTCCTTCATGCTCTCCTAAGCAGCCCGGGGAGAAAAATCGCGGTCCCAAACGGTGCGGAGTGGTTCGGAAGGGAGGCAGTAGGGAGAGACGGGATAGAGAGGATAGGTGAGAGGAAAGAGAGAGAAGAGAGAACGATTGAGGGCAACTTTCTGGCTTTATTGGGATGGGTTCGAAGGGGGGACGGGTGAGGTTGGGCGGAAAGAAACTGCGGCCGAAAAAAATATAAATAAAGGGCACGAACGGATTGGAGCAAGAAAAAAGAGAGGGCGGGCGCAGAGGGGTTACAACAGGAAGAATTTCCTGCTCACTTCATCCCTCCAAACCTCTTTGCCACGCACACACACCCTCCCTCCCCCAGTCCAACGCCATCACTTTTTTTGCCGAATGTTTTTCGCACTGTTTTTTTTCCAAGTGGTGTGATATGGCCAATCGATATCGGAGAGGCGGGGGAGGGTAAGAGGAAGAGGGGGAAAATGGGAATGCGGGTAAAATAGAGGGAGATGGACGGGGAGAGAGAGTTTCAGTGGAAGGGTCGGAATGGAGGGATGGAGCGGGGTAGAAAGATGTGTTCTTTCTATCCAAATTCTCCCTCCACGGCATTTGTTGCCGACTGGACTTTGTGCGTCGGGGTGGAGTTTTCCGCCTGTGCCGTGGTGATTGAGGCCTGTATGCGAAGAAAAAAGGACTTGCAGAAGAGAAAATATGGACCTAGGTACCGAATTTTTCGTTTAATTCGTATCGAGAGGAATGGCGTTTATTGTCGTCGTTATTTTTAAGGTAGTACTTGTGTGATCTTTGAGCAAACGTTTGTTAACAAAATTTCAAAACATGTTTACAGAGAATGATGCTCCACACAAATCTCATTCACCATAAACTAAAAAATATGTAGGTTCAAATACTGGGTCGAAACGGATCAATTTTTTTTTTACTTACATACGTCTAGCCGTGTGTTTAATTTACACCGAAAACTGTCGTAAGGGTTAGTGGCTAGAGATTTGTTGGTATCAGAATGAAAACGTAAAGGGAATCATTTTCAAGAAACCGTAACAGTAACTTTAACGGAGTCACCCGCTATGTGTGCATTGTAAAGGGAATAGTTGTCAAAAAAGGTTGGTGTTAATATGTCAATTCATGGTAATCTGTGAGTTCCAACTCTGAATTGCGTAATTTTAGAAGGGTATGTTATGGTTCGATCTCTGTGAGAAAATCGGAAAATCTGGTTTCATACGAATGTTTTGCAGACGTAAGCTAAGTTGGGTCAACAATATCAGAATGAATTGACATGCGGATTACCTGTAATAGCTATTATCAAAAAATTCCAACTCATATGAATGATTGTATGTATGTAACCCCGGTTATTACCAAGATTTCATCGAATTCTTGTGACATGATACATTTTGTGTTTGTATAACCTCATTTGTACAATCAAGCAGTACAAATGTTGAGGCAAGTCCTGTTATAAGAAAATATAAGCAAAAATACTTTTTCGCAAGCATTATCATAATAATAGGATCGCAATCATGTTGAAAAAACGTATATTCAATTGAACCAATAATATTGCGAGCATAAAAACAATAAAAAAAGGTCATTTACGACGGACTGTAAAATCAGGGCCCTCAAATTTAGCAAATTTCCCCGAGAACGACGCTAAATTAACCTATGTATACGAGTATAATGTTATATACCATCCAAAGGTATTTATGATAAATTTCAAAATGATACTTAGGCCCCATCTTTCGCTTATAAAACCTCACCTACAATAGGAATTTTGTATCTATGCTTGTAAGTTTAACTATCCGTAGATACATAATCAAATTATCGATTAATTAGAATTCCCAGCCGTACGTATGCAAACTAATATGCAGCCTCTTTACAGTGCTATCACATACCAGGGAAAATGTTTACGCATAATTGATATAATTGATTTGTTTCCAGTCAGGTCACAGTTAATCAAGGTAATTTGCACCAATTAGAACGTTAGCCTCTATGTAATTAAAGGCAATTTGAATTGGGCAGAATTGTTGAGGGATAAGAAGAGTAATTAATCTAGCTTCAACGTAAGCCTATCATTACGGAAAGCTCCCTTAAGGATTAAAAAGTTGAGAGCATCGTGTGATGAAAGGAATATAACATTTTGAATGAAGTCCATGTGGAACCCTAAGAGAGTACCTAAGAAGAATCCGCCATCGTTGTCAGTATTCGTTCCGTAAACCTTAACTCATAGTTTAGGAAAATAATCCAACATACTAGTATTTCCTCCTTGTGAAAACTTGCTCCACATCAGAATAAGTTCATTCAGTTATTCAGTTTTGATCTTCTCACAGAGAAAATAGCAACATGACGTATTTTTCAAGTGGGATTCAGGAATTTAAAAATGCCTGCAGAACATGGAGTGGGGATTTCCAAGGACATAAGTATACGGAAAACAGCGGGTCGCAGTGGTCCAGTGGGTAGAGCGTTGGACTACTGACAAGAGGGTCCCGGGTTCGATTCCCGGGCAAGGGACTCTGGGCACCTGTAGGTCCCCCCAAGCTAGTTGATTTTCGGGTACCAGATCTTCCTGGGAAACCATAACCGGCACAGGGAAACGAATTGGCCCCCCTACCCTGATGTGTGATTATTCACACGCACATGGCTTGGTACATGGGTGAGCTCTACTATCACCCACTAAACCGACCTTCGGGTTGATTACTGCGTTTTTAGTTTTTTTTATACCGAAAACATATGAAATTGAGGGACCGGTAGTACCCTCCAGTGTGCGTGTGTTTAGTTGTGTTTTTATTGTGGACTCCGAGGGATTCATCCAACACCTTCGGGGTGTGGATAACTCCATCTGGAGACAATGTATTTTGTAATACCAACAATGTTAAATAAAGAGTGTTAACAAAAATCAGATATCGTGTCAATGAGGTAGTATTTTAGATTTTGTCCATTTCACGCAATTATTTCAAGATTGTAACGTAACCGTACAATAGTGCCGGAAATAATTCACTTCCAGTATATAAAAAAACAGAACTGAGGGTTGTGTCGCCGCTTCATGGATGTGAAATTTGGTCTTCGAAATAAAAAGGATGGACAGTTTTAGAAGCTTTTGAGATATGGGTGAGGTAAAAATTGGAGAAAATAAGTTGGCCAGAGAGGAAGACAAATGCTAAAGTTTTAAATATGTTAGACAAAGAGAGAAAGTTTCTGGATATTCGAAAAAGAAAGAGAAATTCGATGGAGGAAATATTGAAATGTAGTGTGATGTTGAAGTCTATATTGACGGGAGAACATTATGCAAGCGGAGTGAAGAAAGGAAGAGAATTGTTTTCTTAGACTGCACGAAGTAATCTAGAAGTTATATAGAAGTGGAGAAGGTAACCGTCTAGGGCAAACGATAGATTTTTCGTGATACGTAGAGGTTAAGGGTAGTTAGAGAGAGTACACAACAAAATTTATTGCGCAGAATACTCACAAAAAATATTTCACTAAAATTGAGCAAAATATGTAAATACTTGAACAGATACCCCATTTTAACATTAAAGCAAAGACGAGATTACGTAAGGTGGTTAAATCTAAATAAATAAAAAAATTGAATTTTTACAAAACCAAGAAGAGAGTTGTGGACAAATGTACACCGCTATACTATGATAAAAATAGGATGCTATTTGTTAACTATAACCTTCTAAATGCAGCATCGTTATTCATGAAAACAAAATGAAGATCCGTACAAAAATATAAATTACTGTTAGGGATTTTTATACCAAATAATTATTAATTTTAATTATTTTTTATTTAGACATTTCTATCGTTCTACAAGTAAAAATATCTACTGTTGGCGCCAACATTTATGCGCACAATAGTAAGTTGTAATCATAGTGTAAGAATGGTAATAATATTTTTTTAAAGTTGATTATTTCCTTCTAAGCCAACATAAAGGAAACATAAGTATTTAGAAATTCAGTGAAAACTATAAGGTATGTGAACAATTATCTGTCTAACAATGTCATATCAGTCATTTTGAGAGAAAACAGGGATAAAAATGTGACTAACACACAAAAATTTACTTTATGTTAAATGAGATAACATAACTTCGACGTATGAAGTATAAGTTATGACGGTAGATAATTTGGACTTCACTTCAACAACTCGACCTCTGAAAACTAATTAGTGGATAGCTATCCGGTACATTTTGGATGTTGTTAATCATTTATTTAACAATTGTCTACATCTACGTAATACCCCGCATTCCGCCGCAAGGGTGTGTGGTGGAGGGTGTCAGGTCACCACGTGTAAAAGAGAACAGATTACAGAACATTTTCTGTAATATGGAAATATTTATAGAGTGAATTTAAATCATTACTTATTTGTGTGAGGTGTAATTTTTATGAGATGTATTTATATTTATTTTCCGGCCGAAAAAATTAAATATTTACGCTAGAATACGATGTAATTATAAAATAAAGACTAATGTATTTTTATATAAATGCATAATGAGGTGAGTTAGGTAGTCTAAATGTAGAAAGTTGCATTTTGTTATATATTTATAGCAACGCTATAGATTTTATGTATTTTTAGAATGGCCGTGAAATGCCGAGTAAAAGTTTATAAAATAACTTGAAAACAAATCATTTGTTTGAGGTTCTAATCGAAAAATTATTATGATTGAATAAATTGAAAATCGAAATCATACACTCGTTGACTTATAAATTTAAGCTAATGTTATATGCAAGAAAAATAAAAAATCTATGCATGCACTTCAGGGTATATTACGACAAAAATAGAGTGAAATTCATAGAAAATTGCAGTCTGTCAAGATAAAAATTCATTCATGTCCATTAGAAAAAAATACTTACCAGTGCGGAGTGGGAGTAGGTTTCTAATAGAACACTTAACCCTGAATAAATTTCCACATATAATTCTGAAGCCCCACTGTACTTATTTGAATAATTCACTCTTAAGCCCAGCATATCTACCTCAATTCATTGTACGAGAAGTATTCTTAAAGTAAGTACCGTTTGCTTATATTTAAATATTGGCGCTTCAGAACACAGTTTTGCTCCTGCAGCACCATCTACTGATTCATTAAGAACCTATAGTAGCATTGTTTTTGTTTGAAAAATCGTTTGCTTGTCCGTGCATGCAAACAACAATGTCCGCGACAATCGTTGATCCCGCCAGCTGTGAATTGCGTTCTGTCATACGATTCTTGTATGCAAAAGGATTGTCGGCTGCTGAAATTCATCGAGAATTTTGCCTAGTTTATAAACCTACAGTTATGAGTGAAGTAAAGGTTAGACATGGTGCTGTGACTTTCAAAATGGACGAACAAATGTCCATGACGAAAAGCGAAGTGGTAGGCCCAGTATTCTGACCGATGAAATTGTTTCGCTAGTGGAACAAAAACTGCGATGTGATCGTCGATTGACGATTTATTAATGGCCTGGCTGAACAATTTCCTCAACTTGGACGCACTACTGTCTACAATATTGCTACGGAAAACCTCGGATACCACACATTGCGTGCAAGGTGGGTACCGAAAATGCTCACCGACCACCACAAAGAGCAAAGAATGTCCAGTGGACGAGAGTTTTTGGGTCGTTGGGAACTCTTTAAACCACCCACCGTACAGTCCTGACCTTACACCCAGCGACTACTTCCTCTTCTTGCACTTGAAACAGTGGTTCGGTGGACAACGTTTCGAAACCGAAGAGGAACTCAAGAATGGCGTTGTCGATTGGTTCAACCCTCAGGCGGCGAGTTTCTATGCAGAGGGGTTAAAGAAGCAGGTGCAGCGGTACGAAAAATGCAAGTGCAAAGTGAACAGCGATTATGTAGATAAGTGAAGTAGGTTTGTAGCTAACTAAAAGTGCCAATAAAATGTGTTTCATATGAGTATATTTTTTCCTGTGACCAAACGGGATTTACTTTATGGACACGCCTCGTATCCAAAATGCCGATTCCTCTCCTCTCTCTTCTTCGTTCTCCCAGCATTTCTCCTCGAATACTGTCTTCAGCAACCCATTTCCACTTAGTATATCCTGCATCCATTTTCTCGCCACCACTTTTAATTTTTTTCGAACAAACTCTCTTCCACTACCATGCTTATAAGTTTACATTTCGTACCCTCCCTCTGTTCATTCAAGTTTTTCAATTTTGCTCGACTCACATTAAAATGCTTAAATTTACGCTCGTTCTCTCGGCTCCACGATCAAGTTTTCTAACCTTAAAAAACTGCATCACTTTTAAATTTTTATTAGATATGATGATTAGATAAACTATCAGTTTTTGTAGCTTAAAATTTAATAGTAAATTTGCCAGTGATATTATTAAGGGATAACGGAAAAAAATTATTTGATTAGACAAAGGATAGGAAGAGGTATACAGCTGAGATTTGCAAAAATGAAAAAAAAATGAACAGGCTTAACTTTAAAAATGATCTTCTATTCTAGGTACGGTTTACAAGCATATTGGTATGGAGGATCAAAAATAAATATGTAAACAAAAAAATTATTTTATCATTGATTCAAAATACATGAATTTTAATTGAATAATAGTGTGGATGGGTTCAGTCATTCTCCTAAATTTGTTTATTATTTCCCGTAAATCATTAAAGGCCTAATAAACCAATGAACATAAAAAAGAAAATATTATTAAAATATGTCTTTAATTTATTTTTGGAATTGTTTTGTTAACATATTTGGCATTGCTTGGATCGATTTTAAGGATCTGACGTAGATGGTTATTTTGCAGACATGAAGTGATCAAATTTCCCAGATTGGATCAAGACATTGCTGAACCAAGTGCATTAGTGTACAGCGAGACTACATGGAAAAATGAAAAGGTTCCACTGCGGTAAGTCATTTATTTCTTTTAAATACGAAGAATTTTTCTAATTTCGCTCGTAAATAATTTACTTCTAATCACGTTTCATTTCAATGAGTGAATATTTGTAGTTATGAGTTAGTTCCTAAAATTTGAAAATTTTGTCAGTCATCCTAATAATGACATTATCCGATTAGCCCCAGAACGGCAACGCTATTTTTTCACCCTATTCTGGTAACGTGGAGTGAAATTTTCAAAAATTCGTATCTCACATCAATTACGACTATGAGAGTTTTATTGGGGCTCATTTTTTTAAAGGTAGAATAGCGTGACAAATTGACGTGAACAATGGTAAAGGTATGGAGTCGCAAACGTAAGCCTTCTCGTTTGGCGCGAGATTTCATCCCGCTCTGAGGTGTTTGTTCACCCCCGTCACCGTTCTAGGGCTACTTTAGAATGATCGCTTCATCCGCATAAAATACCAATGCCTTGAATTGAACTAATTTATTCATTTGGGAAGGCATAGTAGAAGGTTGATGAAAATATCGGCTGTCTTTGTATACATCTCGTTCAAAGATTCTGCTATAAAAAAGCCATTCGAGTACTATTAAATATTTCTTATTTGTCAGCCGTACATAAGAATTTAATGTGGAACCTGGGAGTTTATCTGGGGAGAATTTAACGCTGGGAGTCAGGAGAGAAAAATCTGGAAAAAAGCAGGGTGAGGTAATATGCGGGGCAAAAATTGTAGAAGACTCGGGTGAAAGAAAATTGAAGTTGACACTGATGTTTCTGACTTCGGGAGCGCTTTGCACTTGTTGAATTTTTCAAAATTCCGAATCTTATAAGATGACGCGCTCACCCAACTGCACCCAGGTGGGTGAGGGAGTGCTTCTACGAATCTCGGCGAACGTTGCATTACTTCGTGACGGCCAAACTTAATCAGCTTTGCACATTAGATTTAAGGAGTTGCTGTTTTTGATTCTTTTTTATGGAAGTAAATTCATCGAAAAATCGGTTCTTCCTGCGAATTATTTTCTTGGAAATTATTTTGCGCTTAAATTCGTATTTTTGATTCATCGCGTAAGCAAATATGGCGCAAGGAATTTGTTTAGGGGCCTTTAAGAAAATTCGAATTTGTTACAAAATTTTCTCTTTTGGCGTTATTGAAAATATAATTTACCGAAACGGACAGAAGAATATATAATTTTAAATAAAATCATTGAAAGTTTTACCTTCCAGTTTGATTACTTTATCTCATTAAGTGCTAATACAACATAGCAGATAGGCTTTGAAAATGACGAACAATTTTTCTTCGCTTAGTTACGAATTCTAATTATTTTAGTATATGTAGAATTTGGAAGGACTATATGTAGCATCCATCTACCCTGAACCGTTGTCTACCCGCCATTAACAACCTAATTTGAGGGAACCATGTTCACAGTGGTTAACTTTCTTTCTAAATAAATAAAATTTCTAAAACTAAATATCTCTCAAATTGGAATTGTAAAGAAGTAAAGTATTAAACATCACTGGTCATCAAATTTAGTTATTGACAAACCAGTCTCAACATTGACGCATAGTCTGGATAACGTGAACATACACAAGTACCGCACAATTGAATTCTACTCAATTTGAAATCTGACCATTCACCAACTGTCGGCAGCGCTTTCGTAATTATCAATAAATGCATGCTGAAACGTCTTGCTCTATTTCCATAATTAATATCATTGCATCATGTTAGTGACAGGAATATTGAAATTGGTTTATAATTAATTAATGTTATTAAATATTGTCTTTCACTTTATTTGTTCAGAAGAACAAATTTGTGTCTAACACGGTCGTGCAGAAGCGATGAGTGTCGTCACCAAACAGCAAGGGTGGATAACTGCGGTTTTGCCCATTCATAATTATTTATATCATGTTGTGATACATCTAAGGGCTTAAGGAGAATTGTGAAACCAAGAGACATTATATAGATTATTGCGGATTAGTGCTATTTTCAATCAGTTATGTGGGAGGAGCAAAATAAGTTAACCCGAGATGGCCATTTACGAATAAAGATGTGTGAAAAGGTTGGAAAAAACAAGATCGTATAATGACGCGAAGTGAATCCTATACCGCTTTTACTGAACTGATTTTTGCTCCCAAATTTGTTATGGGTAATGGAAAAAAATTGTAGTTAAACGATGCCCTAAAACACATATTTGAATCACGATTGCAGTTTTTCGAGCATTCATTTTATTTTTGGTACTGTTTTATCAATCGATGCCGTGATATTTTCACATAAAAGTTTTCTTCTTCCCTTGGCCCTTCGTATGCTTGTCCATAACTATCGTAAACTCTATTGATGTCAATCATGTTGTCAACGTAATCATATAACTATTTCTGTATAAAATAGCATTGAACTTGAAAGGAAGATTTAGCTTCCAAGAAAAGAGTAAAGACGGCTTACAAATGTATACTGATTACTAAATTTCTCAATCTTACCAATGTAAACGATCAAGATGCCATCGTTTAACGTTTATCTAGAAAATGCAAATACATTAGCGTGTATTTTAAAATATTACTTTGGTATATAGTTAATTATGGTCAGAGCGCAGGAAGTTGTTTAATTGGATTTAAAATTTAAATTAACGAATAACGTTTTAAAACAGTGTGGAGGAAAAAGGGAAACTGTTTGAAGGGTGGCATGGTTATGGAATTACTAACACTGAGAGGGAGAGATCGAGAGGAGGAGTAGATGAGATTGGGAACAAAAAAGTGACTCGAGTTTGAGAGGGTTATGAGCGGAGTAGTTGAAAGTTGCGACAGGATTGGAAGAGTGGTTGGGGGGGGAGAATGAGGGCTGCGTAGTGGCAAGGCCTGTTTTGGCAATAGCACAGGCGGTGGAATGGGAATACGATGAGCTAGTTTGTTTTGGGCCGATGGGATGGAGGAGAGGAAGGGCGAGGAGTGGGATTTCTTTTCGGAGTAAGCAGCAGGGTCCCAAGGCAACAACACGCCCTGGGTCTTCCTCCGCTTCCTCCTCTTTTCCCCGTCACTATGTCGATGCAGGGTGCGGCCGGTGCGCGCTCCGGCACTTTTTGCTTCCCCTTGCTCCTGCCCCGTCCTCGCTTTTCTGTTAAGGGTCTCACGGGAGACAAACTCCCTCTCGCACTGTTTCGGCCAGACTTTTTCTCATCTCCCTCCACCTCGCCCTCACTCCCTCCATCCTTTTCTATTAAAGCCAACATCCTCGTCCCCTCTGTCAATCCGTCACCATAGTCTTCCATTCCCTCCTTTATCTCACTTTCTTTCTCCATCCAATTCTCTGGCTTCCTTCTCTTCCCCTGGTTCCTCCACACTTCCAAATCTCTCTTCCTAACAAACAACGTTCCTTAATTTTCCCCCTAGTTCCTCCGCTCTCGCCATTAGTTGGATAACGCTCCTGCGAATTTCCGTTCATTCCCATTCCTGGAGGCTTTTCTTCTCAAGGCTTGAGAAGGCGATCTCACTGCGGTGAGGGAGTCGATTTCATCAAATCCTTACGATGCAATTTCACGTAAGGATGTCTCCTCTTGATAGATCTTCCTTTTATTGCTACTTCCCTCGTGTCGATATTTTTTCATTTACGCTAAACACGTTTTTGCGGGCGTCTGGTGTATTCTTTCCAAGTCTAAATAAAGTCCTCGCTAAATTGACTGGCTTTCTTTTACAGTTGAATGATTTTATATTCACAGACACATAAAGCATGCACGTCTATTTTACAACACGTCAACGATGCAGTATTCCCGATGAAGATTTCAACAGATCTATGAGAAGCTCGGAACGTCTTCCAGTGAATAACAGAAAGAAGGAAATTAAATGAAAATGAACGCTTCCAGAAAAGTGTTTTTTGAGGTTAATGAGATGATGACAGATCGGTGTATACATTGACAAAATGAATGACTTTATGTAATCTTGTGAACTGCTTGCTAAATATTTCAGCATAGATGGATAAATATGCCAATCCTGGCGCAAAGGATTGTCGATGCTACCTGTAGTAAATAGAGATATGACTTAAGGTCAAAGTTCTCAAGACGTACGTATTAAAATATACTACTAGGCATGAATGGAGGTAAAACTTTGGTGTGATAGATTAAATATTATTGTCGACATAACGTAGTAAGTAGGAATAGGAATTAATAGTAATAAAAATGGGAGAAATGAAATTAGAAGTAAAATGTATCAATATTTATTTCATGCTGAGAAAATGGATGGTATTCTTAAAACAACAGAAAATAAATCGAGAAAGGTCTAAACAAATAAGGTCTAAGATATTTTAAAGATAGTGCTTAAATGTTCGAAGTTTTAGAACTAAATGAGCATAAATGAATTTCGCTGAGTCGAAAGAAGTGTGCAAAGACAAGGACTTCAGTAAGAAATTAATTAAAAGGGCAAGTTTCCTAAAATAACGAATTATGGCTTTTATGCATTGCCTGGCCGAAAGTTAATTGATGAAGGATACTTCACGTGTGCTCAGGAAATTATGTTATCTATTTATTTCATGCTGAGAAATTGGATGAGATTTAAAAAAAATAGATAATAAATCGATAATAAATCATGTGTGCTTAGGAAATATATGTTTTGTATTTACACTTGTAAAAACATGTATTTAAGTGTATTTCACGGTCGGTATAGGACTTAGTATTCGGTAACCCTTAGTACGTGAGAACAAGTAAAATATTTGCGGAAAACCAGACTTTTATTTTAACAAAGCTTTAGAAATATGACTTCATAGAGAAACTATTAATGAAACTAGAAGTTTAATGCATACATGTATGTCTATGAATATGTGACCATTTTCTCATAAAATGTCTAATATAAAGTCTAAAAACTATATATCATGATAATTATTGATAAAAACACATGGGAAATGTTTTCTCTAGGATTCATCAATAGAGGTGAGAATGACGGGTGCTTTCCGTATAGAAGTCCGTCACAGATGAATACTTGCCGTTATAGATATTGATTGCTTATTTTAAGATTTCACTTTGACTATTTCATTCAAGGGTTAAGATAAACTTAAAAGCGAAAACTTAACGAAAATATCAAAGGAAATCTCTTGGGTTAAACATTCCAATCTCGGACGCACGAGACTCGAGTGATAAACTTGAATTCCCCGATTCCCATTGAATATCACCAGTTCCCCTGTTTACGAATTTACAGTCAAACCCCCACACGTGACAACTTTCAAGGGATCGTATTCGAACCAAATAGAGTCGTCAAACGACGGCTTGCGACGATGCCCGGGACAGACCAATACGCCGCCGGGTTCCACGCGAGCGTCACCGGTCCCATTGGACGCACTCCCTGGATGGTCAGTATCCAAGTTCCAAATGCATCAGAGACACGATGGAGAAGCCCTGGGGAGGGAGTTGAGGGCGTAGGGTTTATATGTATGCGGTGAGGTAATTTCGAAGAGCCACCCTAGAGAGAGAGCAAGCGGGGATGGAGAAGAGCATTGTCACGGTCTGGGGGACGATAACCAGTGATCCCGTTCGAGATGCAATCATATGCATGACGTCGGTTGCGTGGAAGGGTGGGGTAAGGAGACAAGACTCCCCAACCAGTCGACTTCCACTCAGATATCAGAGTAACGGGAAGGGGGGGGGGGTTGAAGCGGGTTCAGAGAGTTTGTGTAGGGGGTGAGGTGGAAAGGTGGGGTGGGTGGGGTTGAACTATGGGTCTTTGGTGGTTCCCCATCCATCGAATATCGCCCGTGGCGACATGCCAAATCGGATGCGGAGGCGAGGGAGGAGGGGTTAGTGACGGAGGACGAGTTTTTGTTTTAACGCCGCGCTCCCGCACTGAACCGGTTATTAACGTCCATTTTACAGCCCCTCAAGACGTTATGCCATTCGTCTCGACCCTTTGGGTTGGCACCCATTTCCTCACCCCTCTCCTCACCCCTCTCCTTCACTTCTCCTCCCCCCTTCCAAACTCCTCATACCCTCTTTCCGCCCTCCTCCCTGGTCGCGTCGGCAAATGCCGTATGACGACGTCATTTACTTGCCTTCGTGCAGTTTTCTCTGCGGCGAGAAACGTAATAAACGATCCTCTCTGTCCTCCTCCGTCACCGACAGAGAAAACAAAGGCATCGCATTGAGTCATTGGTGACAAACCCGGCGGGTCGGAAACCACTCCCCTCGAGCGAAACCATTGCGAGATTCCAGAGTGGGGACGGAAGTTGCGAACCGGCGTAGGCTCCTATTGCATATGCGTTTCTATCGAATGATAATGTCCGAATTTGCAATATCGCCCTAAACATACTTATGCTACGTGCAACCATAACCTCGCATAATGGGAATTATCAGTAGGCAATTCTGCAATCATGAAATTCTATTTGAAAGTGTATTGTTTAAAAATTCAATTTTAGATGGTGACTGAGTCATTGAATTACAGTTGGCGTGTTAAAATTTTGCTATTGTCGTAATCGTGAATTTGGAATGGGTGATTGAGTATTTGCTTCTATTTCTTTTAGATATTTTATGCGGGTGACTCAATCTGACCATGTATTACGGATAACTGGAATTCACACCTCAGTCTAGTTACCCTGCTGAGGGCGCTGATCGACTGGAGTTGAGACTTTCACCATAATTCACTGATATAGTGGATATCTTTTGCTTATATTGAAATAAATAAAAAGAGAATTTTCCACGTTTTCCTAATGCAAACTAAGTATTCTTAAATTGATCAAAAACGTGAAAAATTACCTCGGCGGTTTCATTATATTCACCTTAAATGCTACAAATAAATTAAAATAGAATTTATTTAAAGGAGGAAATAGCAGCTATTTGTATTAAAATCAAGGAATAAAATGACTTGAAATTATAGGTATTGCAAATACAATGACTTAAAATATAGTTAAAACCATTGGTCTATAGATTTTAAGGAAAATGTTTAATTTACAAATTACCATCACTTTTTCTGTAGTCAAAGAATTATCAAAGAATGATTACAGGAAGTTATCTGTTTATATCATTGTACTTAACAGCAAGGGAATATATTGTTTTACGTATTTCAATTATATAGGACAGAAATTAATAACATAAGTTTTACTTCTTATTCCCCGTGTAGATTTCTTTCCTCCTGACTTCGTCATGTACGCACATTGCTCTAAAACGTGCACCGTTTACTTAAAAAATGGCAGTGGATATCAAATCAAAAATTTGTTTTATCTTTTCGCAAAGGAATACTTGGAAAAAATAGACTTTTACCGCCAATGAATTGGTTTGAGTACTCTAAACATTAAAAGGAAAGAGAACATGAAAAAGTTGATTCTGTAGTACTTAGAACTTCCCTAAAGAGACACTCTTTTGAAACATCTTTTCCTCCACACCTCATCGTTTTTGCTTCAATCCAACGATTCACGTTCTCCCTCCTCGGACTTTCCCGGTCGCGCCCTCCAGCATGCCTCACGTTTCTCTCCGGCACATTCTCTGCTTCTGTGTTCTCCTTTTCCATGAAGTTTTCGTGCTTGAAATACTGCCCCATGATGCATCACTTGGGAGCTATATTTTCATTTTTTTCTTACGAGACAGGGATATGTGTGTGTATGATATTGTATAGAGAGTAATTTTGGATAGAAATGATATAGAATGCTGTGCCATTTGGTATGGTGCAATAATGAGCTGTGACTATTATTTGTATTTTCATATATATAATATATTATTTTCATATACACATATAGCAGATTAGAGTTGATTTATTATTGATTGAGTTTCTATCATTAAAGAGATGGCATATTTTTGTCAGGAGAGTGATTACGATGTCGCTTGTTATGATATTATTACCTTATATTTACTTTTATTTCCTGTAAAATGTAGTAGTTTAGTAGACATGTTTTACCATTTACAACTTTTTGCTAATGAACGTGAATACATATCTGGCTTATTACTTAAATTGGTGTTGACATTTTTCATGCTATGTATTCAGATTGGCAAATTTGAATGCAATGTTAAGGAAATGTGATCTACCCAAAATGTCTACCTCCGAATATATATTTAAATAATATTAATCCTTACATATTTGTGCTCCTCGGTAATAACAGCAAAGTCTAGAGGACTATACGGTTGGGATTTAGAAGAAAGTTAGTAGGTCGTGAGAAAGGAAGGAGAGAGAGAGTCCGACGTGGAGGTATGGATGGGAAGAAGGTATGAAAGGAGAAGATTTGGCGGTCGCATTCGCTCTCGTTTTAATATTTTACGAGCTCTTTGAGTTTGATCCAATTTTGCGAAAAGGTTGTTCATTTCCGTGGTGTTCTGCTGAAATCTCCCGTATGCATTTATCAAGACAACGAATAAAGCTCGAGACTTAGAGTTTCTTATGAATATTATGTGTAGTATATTTTCTTTGTAACGCTTGAAAATAACGTAGAGTAGTTTGGTATAGTTATATTGTCATTAGTAAAATGTACGTTACAAAAATGAACACACACATGTTGAGATATATATGTATATATATATATGTATATATATATATATGTATATATATATATATATATATATATATATATATATATATATATATATATATATATATATATATATATATATATATATATATATATGCACAGCAAAACAAAAAACAAACTACGTAATACTTCGATGCTCCCAGCCACTGTCATCAGAGTGTGAAGAGTAAATGACGGGAAGATTAAAAGAAAAGGGAATAATTTGGGTGGAGTAAGGTTAAACAGAGGATAAGCAAATGCATTATAATGCATCTTTAATTATAAATATTAGATTATTGAGGTTGAGGTTAAGAGGAAGGCATTACCTAATGGGAAAAGTTTAATCCGGGAACTTGGAAGGATTTAAATAGCAAAATGCAAGTTAACTCCATTGTCCATAATTGAATTTGTGTGGATGGACACTAGCGGAAGGAAATAACAGTTATATTGTAAGAATAATTAAAAGTTTTTCTGAGAGTATCTGCGTGTTGAAGAACTGGGAGGTAGGCTTAAGAGGATAACGGGCTTCGAGATGTTTGGTGATTGTTAATTCTAATATTTATGGGCGTGATACATTGACCAACATAAATATCTGAATATAGTTGACATTGTAGGAGATTCACGTCATATTTTGCAATGTAGGTAGAAGTTGAAAGGGACGGCATATATTTAAGCAGGTACTGCTGCGAAAAGGAATTCGTGAAGAGGATAGAGCAATTTTTTTTACCTAGCACTGTTGCTTGGAGTCGGATGGATTTTGGGAATTGAAGTGCATTTTGAAAAGAGTTCGGTGGTTTTAAGAATGTTAGAAGAGTTAGCAGACACATTAAATGCAACGGAGAGACATTTGGGAAGTACGTAGGTTGGTTGTATTTTTGCTGTTAGAGGATGGGGTGAAGGCCTCTAAGAATAACTTTAGGAATTTAGGAATCTGATTGTGCAAACGGAGGGTATAGTTTTATTGACTAAGAGAATATTAGCCGGGGTTTGTACGTTTAAAATGTATTGTGTAGGAAGTAGTCAGGAAAGATACGTCGTATAAGAGATACCTGAAGCCTTTTTACGGTATATATCTGCATCTACAATACCACTGCATCTACAACAATAGTGTTGTAGATGCAGTGGCCTTAGATTGAAACTGAATATTGGATTGATTGGTTTATGTATGGACGATAACAGCTGTTGAAGTAAAGATACATTTGTTCTTTTATTGCTTTGATATGGCCCGTGGTATGGAGAGAGATTTGGGCATCTAGGAAGGCGATTTGAGTGGAAGAAATGATGGATGTGGAGGAAATGAGGACCCTATAGCTCTCGGTTCCTAGGCATCTTCTTTTTGAAATTTTTGAAATACTTTGAAATCCAGTTTTCAGTACATTTTTTTACATTAAAATTTTCTTCTGCATAAGTATTTATGTAATCTCTATACTTCTCCGAGCATTTTGTCAAACACAAAAGAATATGCAACAAAATTGGTGGGATCATACGATCTCTATGATGAATTCATTCTTCATTCAACTAATATCATTTTAAAGCAACTATTATTAACTCAAACATTAATTATAACATTAATTCTATTATAATTGCAATGAAATTTTAAAAAATGACCAAAAAAAACAATGAGCACAATTTCACTTTAGGAAAATGTGATTTTTTACCG
>CM073771.1:89570339-89628788 GCA_037158775.1 Hetaerina titia | reverse complement strand
GTGACCGCTGCTACCTTATGTTTCACGTTAATTGACCTTATTTACGGAATTAAAATAATTAAATGAATAATTCTTGTTGACATGTGTCAAAAGCATTTCCATTGAGACTTATACGCATTTTCTGCGCTAATTTAGAATTTTTGACTCTCTGCATTAAATAAATTTTTTTCTTCAGCTTAGAATTTTTTAGAGGCACACGTTTTCTAATGTATTTGACTCGTCACATGTTACAAAGAAATAGAAAATTGTCCTTTTCCAACTGCGCACTATGTTCCTTTTAAAGTTAGAAAGAAAAACTCGGAAGAATACCATGTGAAACTTTTATCCAGAAAGCGATTCAGTGGAAAGATTGATTTTCTTTACTTAATTTAACAATCTTGAGGCATAAAGGATACCGGTCGCGAAAGTATGATGCTACTCTTCTTTATTTCATTTCTACGAGCCAGGTATATGTCGGATCATATTATAATCAGTTTTTTTAAACTATTAAGTTTTTTTAGTCATTTAATTAATTCAAATGTATCGCAGTATAGAATATTTGGTCTTATTTATTAAACAAACAAAAATTTAATGGCTTTTGGTAACAACTGTAAAATTTTCAGAGATTATATTAGACATCATCACCTAGAGGAATGAAGTACCTTTTACAGACTTCTTATTACTAAAATGCACGGGAATATCAATTACCACCGCTTCCTGTTGCTGAATTCATAATGCAACAGAAGAGAAATGGAAAGTTTTGTATGGAAAATATTTTTAGGGCTTCATCTTTTATATGAAAAAGCTCTGAGTTTCTTCCCTACACATACATCTACCTCTAAATAAATGTCCCTTGATTCTATAACAAGATATGAAGCAGAGGGTTGCAACCAACAGAAGAATAGGGCAAAAGATGGAGGACGGGAAGGGCGTCCAAGAGATTAGAGAAAAAGTTTGAAAAACATCCACTAAAATCCCTGAATAGGACTTGTATGAACAACGTACTCACTGAAAAGCAGCCATATATTTTCATTTTAACTATTTTTAAATTCTAAGAATATGCGTAGATTATTCATAATTTAATATTTGCATTTTTATCTCCAATATATAGTAGAGGCACAATCCAATAATTTCTAGTTCAATTTGGACACAATATCATCTTTAATAAATGTAATAATTTTCTAGGTTTCCTCAACACAGGTCTTTAGAAAAAAGCTGTTTTCTGAACAACATTCTCCATCATAATTGCATACAAGACCTCATGCTAAAAATTTATAATCATGTCTTCCGTCACAAATTTCTTCTATTTATTTCTAGGCGTTTCTATATGTCAAATAATCGTTTTCATCAGAGACGCACACAACATGTATGACTTTTTTTATTATTAATGTCATGACATTTATTACTTCATCAGATATTTTTAAAAAATGAAATTTTTCTGATCATTTTCCGTTTCACTAGTCTTTATTAAGTATTTCCAATAAGGTATTACTTTAATTTTATATGAGTCAATCATTGCGTTTTTTTATTTTCCGTTTCAAAGTAATTATTCTGAGATAGCGCATGTAAGATTTCATTGTATTGTGAATTATGTCCATGAGAGACCTAGAGTTATTAAAAATAATTTATAGCGTTATGTGTGTCTGCGTTTCACCAATGAGTAATGTATTATAGTCCATTTACTTTAATTATAATAGTTTTTGTAGCCGTGACGTATATTTATTGCTATATTAAGAATTATTATAATAATGCACCTATTGTATCAATGGTGTAATAAAATAAAATTTCACTGGATAAAATCAATTACTTCGTAAAAGAAGATGATTTGGAATTTATTTTGAATACATTTTGGGCGAGTAAAAAGTTTCAGTACAATCTCCTAAAAGTGGAATTCTCAAGAGTTTAATGAAATAGAATTACAAGTTATTTTCTTAACTTATTACTTTAAATAGCAGGATATTCTTTAAAGCGTCATGTACTTTCACATTATTTCGAACTTGGGAGTTTGTCTCTCTTTTTTTTCTTAAATTGTTCTTTTCCACTGGTTTTCTGCTCCAATTGCCTACATTTTCGCGTCTGTCAAATTGGAGGGCTCTTCCAGAAAAGCAAGAATTTGTTGGTTCAGTGGTTGCTTAACTCCTAATATATCTGTTCATGAATGCATATTTTTCCAGCTGTTCACAAATCATTTTAACGCGTCAAGTGACATCCTCGTTTTTCGTTAGGGCTTATAAAATTTAAATCTTGCTATAAGCTAAAATAGCATTTATTAACCCACTTTATTTCACCTTTATTTTGTTTCATGAAATGCATACATTACATCTCTTGTCCCATGGGCATTGAATTTATTCGATTTATTATGTACTGCCTTGCAAAAAGTTAGCACTGTTTAATTTACTGTAGTAATACTGAACATATGCAAGTATATACTTGTGTATACATGCACACATATATTTATTTATTTAACTAATTAGATATGTACATATTTAGCATGGCTTAAGAAATTAATTTGATATATTTATTATAGATGTGCAACTAGAGGGGAGGAACTGTAGTTTTACTTCAGATATCGTACTTCAGAGGTGAAGAAATGTATCTTTTAAATACGAGGGTACATTCATTCGTTCAGATTCCAATTAAGCACTTCGCAAGTGCTAACAGTCAAAGGAAAAGAACATCGTTGAATGCGATACCTTAAGGTCACCAACATCCTTATACTGCAGCAATCCCTTTCATCTCCATCACTTATTCGTTCGTCGACTTTGCCTATATGAATACTTCCCTTCAACGTCTAGCACTTTTGATTCTTACCCACGTTCACTCTCCCCTGTTACATTACCCCCCACCCTCCAACTGTAACTCTCCCCTCTCTTAGTCCCCCAAAAATCCTCCCTCTTTCCTTCTGTAAGCAGTACCTTTTCCACGCCGCATCTCCTCTCTCGTCCTTGTTTTTGGCGCCTCGTACATCCCGCGCAACCGCTCCTAGACCAACACCCACTACATTCACAGCGACGCACCCTCGCACACCCGCGCCAGCTATTTTATTCTTATCTTACGCCGGCCCCCACCACAACTCCACCTCCCTCACCACGCGTGCCCACTCTCTTGGTACCCCCATTCTCCTATATTCTCCTCCCCCTAGGGGCGCAGGTCCGGGAGAGTCGGCGGGGAGAAAGACTGGGGAAGGAGGAGCCAGCCTCCCGCGAGTGTGAGGCGGGAGATTGTTCTGGGGTTTTCGCAGGCACATCTGCTCCGCTACAATGAGAAACAGCGCGGGAGTTTCGTGAAGTTCTGGGACGCGGTCGAGGAAGCGAAATAAAAGAGGAAGAAATAATGAGAAAAAAATGCGGCTTCCTCACAACCCCGTCCTCTCAGACCCTCCCCCCTCTAGCCTACGACGCTCCCCCGGTGCCCCGCAGGCAGAATGGTGGAATTAAGTAACCGCCCTTCTCCCCGAGTCCCCCCGTGCCAGCGACTGTCGCGGAGGTTGGAAATAGGAGGGGTCGGTCTGAGGGAATGGATTCAATGGCGACGGAATAGGAGCGACGAAGAACGTATGGGACGAGGAACGCGTAGCTGGAGGTGAAGTTTTCTGTTGGAGAGGAAGAGCCGAGTTTTTAAGGGGCGAGTGGGGATTCTTCTGTCGGAGGAGTGGGAGAGGGAAAGAGCGGGGGATTGGATTAATAACCTCCATGTGCGTTGGGGTGTGAGAGAAAACGTTGGCTGCTTTTATCGTCTAAAGTCTCCGCTTCTGACACCTTTGAGAACGTTTTTGACGCTTCCCTGTTTGTCTTTAAGACAGGTCACCGTCGGCGGCTTTTATTTTTTTAATGATTAGGGAGAAGACTTTCCAGAGTACTTATCGTTTTGATTTAATCTATCAGCTCCAAGTTTAACGGGGTACAAAATGACATATGGTTTCAAAAGAATAAAAGGAAATACGCTCGTTAAATGATATGGAAAGCATTATCGTAAAGTTATCTACAATCATTATAATTAAACAAGTTTTCAACAAAGTAGTAATCATATTAAATTCTAATACACTGCCCGAGACAGGATGACGGGGTTTTCTGAAAACTCTGCAAGATTCCACTTTGAATAAATAATTATGAATATCCGCATGATTCTTATTTTGATAGACCAAAATAAATTAAATATTTCAGATAGTTTAAAATTGTCAAAAAGACCAGCCAGTCACTTGAAAACTTTATAACTGCAAGAAACATTCAAGGAATTAAATTTTCTTTAGAATTTAACAATGAAGCGGAATTGAGTAAATTTAGAGGATAAAACATTCTGTGATTAGAGTCAATACCCATACAAGAGACTCGGAAAACGTTAAACGTGTAGTATAATTCTTGAAATTTTGATTTCATTGAGTTACGATTTGTTAATCTTCTTGCCGAAATCATTGTTTGTATATAATTCATATACACTCATATCAAAAGATGTGGAATAAAGACAACCGTCATTGAAAAATATTTATGGACACATGGTTCTCCCAGAAAATGATTTTTCAATTAAAATACTCTAGCCTTTATAGCGATGATATCCTTCCTTCTCTTCGCAAAGGATGCCATAAAATCACGACAAACACCAAGAATTTTGCTCACCATTCGTTTTCATTTGAGGAAAAATGTTAATTTGGCGATATCATGTAGTCATTATCTTGTTCCTTGTATACCTGCGAGTCAGTTTTAATATTTTTAACGCGCGAATTTATTTTTTCATTGTGAATTGAATCCTTTTTTAAGTTAATTTTTATGTACAGTAGAAAGAGAGAAATTCTTATTAATCTTGTGAATATACTTTTAGCGGAAATCTTGCGTAAAAAATGAGATAAAGAGTTCCTGCCATGATAATTGATCGTTTATACTCAAGCAAGTAATGCGCTTTAACTTTATACACTAGGATAGGGGGTAAGACGAGAGGAAAAACTCTGAAGATAACTCCAGTCAGTGCTTTTGAAGCCTCTGAATGCTAATTTCGTCTCACAAACCACCCTCGAATCCCACGATCTCTCCAATTTCCCCTCTTGCTCACCACGTCCCGTGTTCCGGCAGCTGCGCACTCAGCCGGTTTTTCTTTGTCTAACTCAAATCGAGCTTATCGCCCAAAGATGTTTGAACAGCGTGTCTACAAGCTTCCACGCCTGTGTTTCTCGTCACTGCACAAGCCGCAGTGGGACTGCACGAGGAAACATACGTTGGAATCGATGCTCACGGCGTGCGTTTAATCGGTAAAGGCGGAACGGCGTGTTTGTGGCCAGGCCACTAGCGCGAACTCATGTTTCGGAAGTCCGGAGGCGGCGACCCTACTCTCCGGCGAGAGGGAACGGATGGACTGAGGCCAGAGCCAAAGCACGAGAGAGGAGGACCTCGGACCGTGAAGGTGAGTGACAGGGACGGTCGGTCGTAAGAGGTGGAAGCAAAATCAAACAAAGGATCTCACCGTGTATATAAATATTGCCTTCAGGATATATTCTTCGTAAAGAGCTCTCCTTTCACGCAATGTGCAAAGAATATGGCTCTGGAGTGGTCGGGACGATATGCTCTATCAAAACATTTCATAGTTCCTACTCATTTTCAGCGTCGATCCATCCCCGACTGCGGCATTTCGGATAAATTAATGTCTAAAGCAATTCACTTAAGGCGGAGGAAATAAAGAGCGAGAGATAAAATAATCCTCGCGAGGCGCACATACGTTGTGAAGCTGTGTGAGATGCCAGAACCGTAAAATCGAGGGAATATGTATTCTTGGTGTCCATTAAATATAGGAGAGGGTACAGGTCTTTTCGAAAAAAAAAGGGTTCAGTTTAGGTCGTCAAACGATGGAAGTGAATACGACCAGGGAAGTCGAATAAAATGGGATAAAGAGGGAGTGGGGGGAGTCACTCTGCGGAAGCGTGTGCAATGTATCGCGGATGGGGGGAGGCATGAGCGCGTCGGAATTTGAAAAAACAAATGCCGACAGCAGCATTGCTGCTGTCCAATAAACTACTGCCGCGGCGAGGGAGCACGCACTTGCACCAACAGCATGTATTTCATTAAAGCTTACGGGGTGGATATGTCCTTCTTCCTCCATTAATTTACTTCGATTTCTCCAATGAAAATAAAGCTGAATGCCCATTACCATTTGGCCTCACATGTTTGTCAAGGCTAAGAGGAGGGAAAGAGATAAATAGTTGGTTGAAGAGTCTTCTATGAACAACCAAAGAATTCAGCAAAGTTGGCAGACAAATATTTCTAAATCAATTTCAGCTGAATGAACTTACTGCTTTACGTGAAATAGGTTAAATTCTTGCAATGTTTCGAAATAAAATTATTATTTTCTTTTTGCCCTTT
Organism: Hetaerina titia; assembly: GCA_037158775.1. Taxonomy (NCBI): domain Eukaryota; kingdom Metazoa; phylum Arthropoda; class Insecta; order Odonata; family Calopterygidae; genus Hetaerina; species Hetaerina titia. Next base: position 89,622,465 of record CM073771.1, on the reverse strand, counting down.
TTTTGGTCCAAATTTCAGGTAATTCCCATAATTATAACCAAATCGAGCTGAATAAAAAGGCATCCGGTTTAAAAATTAGAATGACTGAAATAAATGTACTTCAGAAATAAGCAAAAAGAGATACTATGTCGTACATATCATCATATCTTCTCTAAGAAGAAATATGTTTTAAGAAATCATATACAAAACGGAGAAGGTTAAAATAAAAAAAGATATGTTCATAGCTATTTCTTTAGGAATTTAATATTAAAGAAAATAAAGAAATCGGTTATTTAATGTTTTTTCTTGGACACAAAATGCCCATAAAGAAAGCATACCTACTTAATAAGTCTTTTAAACACAAAAGAGGTACAGTTCACTAAGTCATCACTCCTTTATGTTCATTAATAGGAACTGCTATAATTAGCAATTTCACTTGTTTACTCAAAATACTGGTGTTATATTTTCGAACATTTTATTAGAGATTTTAAAAATATTTGATTTCTGTAGGTGATGATGTCTTCTAATATTGCTGAAAATCTTAAAGGAGGAACAAGATGAAATTTGCTATTTTGTCATTTTTATAATATTAAATATGAATGGATATCCTTATGAGATAGACTTGATGAATTACTATTTAAAATGTCAAGTGGAAATGGTATTAATTAGTAGAAAATATTAAAGTTGTTCAATGTCGCGCGGAATTAATTCTTGCAATAATATTTAAAAACATTTCCAAGTACTTCAAACTTTATCTTAATATGAAACGTAGGATTATTCATACTCTCTGTACTGCATACGGTTTGTTTAAAACTATCGGGAAAAGTATCGGACAAATATATTTTTTTCAGATGTTGCTACAATGCATCAAAATTTTTCTAAGTACACCCCTTGAGCGTCCATAGACATGTTTCCAGCGCCTTTTCCACTCCTCGAAGGTTCCCTAATAGGCGGATTCTGGAAGGTTCTTAAGGTTACGCGAGGAAGCTTCTTTGACGACCAATAGGGTTCCATGGTGGTGTTCTTTGAAAAAGGATTTCACTTTTGGATATAGGAAATAGTCTGCTGGTGCTCTGATGGGACCGTGAAGGGTTTGGTAAATCTTCACGATGCTGTTTTTTGTAAAGCAGTCGGTTATTTTAGAATAGGTGTGGCTGGGTGGGTGCCTTTGGGACGAATTTAGTGAAATTTTCGCATCGTCAAATTTTTAGTGATAGTGGTGTGCACTTTCATCGTATCAATGCCAATACGATCGGCGATCATAAGCACACATAACAGACGGATTGAATTCACCACTTTACGTACACGTCAGGGAAAAATTGTTATCAATACTTTTGATGCAAACCTTAAACGTTACTCATGTGAGCATGACGCGAAGCTGAATCTACTTCTCGTACTAGCTTAGTTAACATTTCCTAAGCCGAGTTCTATTGATCAAGCATTGACATTTAACAATTCAGCTCGAAATGGTTTATAAAAATTACGGAGGATGGTATTCTGAAGGCCAAAAATTATCGTTGATGGAGTGTATTGCTTAAGCATATATGCTGCGTTTTTTCATCAACTACTCAAATAGAAAGGCTTACTTGCAAAGAGGGAAGCATGTATTCACAAATATCATTTATGCATAAATCGTTGTACATAAAGACGGTTTTTACTTTGTAAAAAAAAACGTTAAATAAAATTTCGTGTCTTAAGAGTTCAGTTACTAACGAACGGAAGGTGAACTCGCACAATAATAACTGATTTTCAAGGAAAGTTGCTGCATCTCCAAAAATCTTCAAAACCGTCTGGTTTGAACCAATGTACCATTGTGTGTTACCTACCACAAGGTACCCAAAATCAATATTTTATCGTTAATATAACACACGTCCCTCGTGATTGTTAATAGTTTCTTCAATATTATGTGGTTTCAATTTTGTCACTCGAAGGAAATATTTTCCTCTTTGCCAGGTTCTCCCGATCTACACCAACACTATAAAAAATTTTAATTGAGGCGAAGTTACACTCGCGAGTTATTAGCATTGCCATACAGGTATACTCCTTGAATCGCTGTCCCACTGCTGAAATGTCTCGTCATAAAGCATCAGCAGAACATGTCCTCTGTAACCAGGCTCTCCCCACTTTACGATCACTCAGGAAAAGAGTAGCAGTGCACATGGACCCTGATTATCTATCTCCTGTTCCCGAAGCCTCATTATCTCTTTTTCTAGGATAGTTTTTGTCGCTTATAAAAATTATAGCTCCTTACGTCCCGAGATTACAAAATTGTTCTGTTTGGGCAACTATTTAATTAGGAATAGTTTGCTAGATAGATCATTTTCATTGTCATATCAGTTAGTGATTACTTTTTGAATTGTTATGGTTATAATAATTATTTCAATAATGAAAACGTCATAAAAAGATTAATAAAAGATCTAATGGTGAAATGGCGACTTAAATTAACTAAAAAATTATTAATATGTTCTGCATGAATGGAAATTCATCGCAAATTTTAATACATATATTTGCCGTCAATTTACACAAAATATGCCCCGCCATATATGTGGCCGTTTCTCACCAAAACTTTTATGTGTATATTTTATTTCTAACCAATTTATTTGAATATTTGTTTATTAAAACAGAAGTATTTCTTCCGACCAAAATATGTTTAGCTCCTCTAGTAGCTCTCTAAAGGTTTTTAAATCATAGGGTCTACTAATACACAGTTCATAAAAAAATACAAAGCAAGGTCCCAAACCATGCGTATCTTTAACAATAATCAAATTATCTGCAATATTAATTCATTCTAAATACTGGACTTTAGCAAATTAAGCCGCTGTGTTGTTTAATGGAGTGTCTCCTGGTGACTTTGATTCATTAAATTTTATGACGTATTTTATGAAAGTGTTTCTTTACAACTAATTTCCATTACTTGGATAACAATTTCCTCTGTATTTCTATTTATCCACCAGATTTCATAAGTCCGATAAAATCCCTTCAAAAACTACAATTTTATTTGAAAATGTTGCTTATTCCTAGAAAAAAAGAACATAATGATATAAGTGTTGAGATTCATTGAAGTATTTTGTAAAATTACCCAAATTAAGTAGAAAGAAACAATGCCATGGAGTAACATTGGGGTATTGAATAAAAATATCCTTTAAAGCCCTTGCTTTATGTGAAATAAGAAGTCAATCACATCGTGGAGGACATGAATTTTTAAGAAAAATTAAAAGATGCATCAAGAATGTTACAAATATTTTTTATCCTTTGAAATCAAATCTCGGGTAAGGAAACAGTAAATTAGCCATTTAAAATTACTGCGATGTCAGCATGTACCCTTGATACATTAGGAATTTTTAATGCTGGGTTATGAGGGAAGACTTCATTGAAAATTGATTACTTCTTAGGAAAATGCATGAAGCTATTTTGCTGAATAATAAGTCAATATATCCGAATAAGTTATACCATTAAATGCCAAGGTAAAGTATAGTTTCCTCGTATTCATCACCTCGACACTGGCGACCTGATTTTCTACCTTGTAGTTCGTGTGTTCCTGTAACCTTCAAACCACTCCCAACCGTTCACGCATTCAAGTTTGGCTTCCATCCATCCCCTTGGGGTTTAACATTCGGCCCGTTGGGGGGTCAGCCATAATCGTTCCCGCTGTATTAGCTGCGTGAGGGAAATCCCATGAATGTATAAACTACTAACAATGGTCTCTACTCCTGCTCCATCTGCTCGTGACTCCCTAAATTATTGGGGTCTTGTTGTCTTTATGGGATATGAGGGGGGTAAAGAGATAGCACAGGCCACAACCCGCATATAATTTTAGAGCCCTTTGTCTCCGGAACAGCTGTGGGGTTTTGGTTTATTCCCAATGAGTCCCTATGTTACATCATAGGAAAAAATATTGTAAAACATTAAACAGCACGCTTCGAAAAAATGAAACCATGAATGAATTAAGCAATTCCAAAAACTGGAAGTTTCTTTCATCTCTTTGGGAATAGCCAGAATAATGATAAGTTAAACTGTTTGAGCTCTAAAGAGAAGTTAAAAAGATGTCTGTTTAAAACGGTGTTTTTTAAAACCGTAGTGAGATTCGTCGTTCGATCACCGAAGCAAACTTTTTCTCTTGGCCGAGAGCCATTGCCTTCCAGTAATTAAAGGTCAATCCGGCGGGAATGTTGGCTCTCTGTGCTCAATGGCATACCATTAGACTTATTTTGGCATTTCACCGAATTTCACGAGTGAGCGGTGGCTTACAAAGTGGGACTCAAACACGTGACTTTAAGCGCAGCAGGCTGGCTCGTTGCCCACAAAGCAAACTTCGTTCGTTTAACAACATCCAATTTTTTGAAACTTGCGTGGGGGCATATCATTTCGAACGATTTATTGTTCATATTATACGCACGAAGCAATAAAGACTTTTTTCTGCAACTACTAATAGCTGCTTCTGCCAGAGGCTTTAGAACGCCACATTACCAATCATAGGGGTTTTCAACTTGTAGGTTACAGACAGAAATGCTTGTATTGATGTCTTCTAGAATTAGTATTGAGTTTTAGAAACTAGAATGAAGCAGAAAGTTTATTAGCAAAAATGACAATGCAGTCTAAATTAAAATGCGGTGTTAGTGCCATGATTTACTTTGAAAAATTTTAGTGCTATTAATATTGTACAAAACATAACTTATACAATGTTTGCATGCTTTGTAAGCGGACTCAGCAATCTTATTGCTATCATGCGACCACATATACAATTTTTAATTCAAGATATTATGAAATAAATTCAATGTTAAGAGCCGACCTTTAAAGATAATTAATACCTCATTATTATTATTAAATGGAAATGTTTCCTATTGATAATCAGTTAATATACAAAATAGATTATTGAATAGAATGGCTTGAGGCGTCACTTTGTGGGAGCGTTTAATATCGGAAAAGAAAATACTTTGTTTCTCCATATATATTTTATTATGCTCGACCTTGGTTTTGAATTACAAAGTGATCTGATGATGACTTAGTAAGGAGTTACTCAATGTAGAAGTCCAGTTGAATATACATGCAAATTTCAATAAAATGCGTAATTGACAAAAGTATGCATACGGGTTTATTGTCAAGGAAAGTTTACACATGAAACAAATTGCCAGATCTAGAGATACGAATTACTAAGATAATAAGTGTAACAAAAAGCGTTGTTAATAGGCGGCGTATGTTGGGCAGGCTTAGTGAACGTTTTACATTGTAATACCCTTTTACGAGCCAAAATACCAGCACTTTAGAAAAGGATAATCTCAGAAAATCATTTCAAAAAGTAATGAAGGCAGAGCATATGTTCAAATGAGTTCTCTTTCAGACTACTAAAAATGTGTTTCCATTCTATTCTATTGGATTCATGAAGGAATAGAAAGTGAACGCTGTCGCTGCTGGAATTAAGCAAGAGAAAAATTGAAATCAATTAAACCCTCCTTTCGCTTTCTCAGCATTTGAATTTATAATATACATGCGCGGTATTAAACCTCCATTACCATTAATCTTAATGTGTTTGCAATGATTTGGTAATACTTTAATTAAATATAATTTTAACTACGGGTCGCGTATCGTATGCTCTGCCCTAACAGTGGCAGTCGGAATATTGAAAAATACTTTTGAGGGAGATGAAAAAAAACTCGTAACCAATGGCCTACCCCCGGTGTTTGAAATTTACAGTTTAACTGAAATTAAAAAACAGGATGATAACACGTGTGGGAGAAGGATGGTAGGAGGGACCATGGAAGATGATTTTCCCACTAGTCGGGAGCCACCGTTCAGAAGGGTAGGCGCGTTCCAATGGAAGAGGGTGAGGCCGAGGAGGCCTGAGGCAAGGCGTTGGGCACGGCGGCTCCCAAAGCCTTTGCCTTAGGGTATTTACTCAGGGGAATGTATCGCTGAATTTGGTCGGTCGCGGCTCGGGCTTAGCAGTGATTGGCATAACCCGAACCGTAATGACAAGCATCATTTGCTCGCACCGCGCACCCGATACACAAACACTCTCCCGCGTTCGCCAGCTCATCATATTCGATAACATTCCACACCCCCATCACCAAATCTCCCCTGTTTTACCCTCCTCGGTGTCCCCCTACCCAGGGGCCCCTTCCCGCCGCTGAGCGAGGAGGACTCCATTTCCAAATGTCAAGGTAAAGCTCTAGATTACAAAGTACGTGAGGACGACATATTTGACCTAACGGTAAACTGTAGCATGTGGCAACATAGCTTCCTTTTTCGAAAGCGTTTTGCGTTTGAAAAACGTTATGTTGCTGAAACCTGTATTTTTGCCAGTCTATTTTTTAGTCCATTTAATAGTCCAGTATTTTGTAAAGTAATTGAGTTCAGTTTACAGTAATCCAAGTATTTTAATGGATTGATCGATCTAATACTATATTTATTCCTTCACTTTACGTCACACCTTTAACTCTACGTCGTACATGTGGACGTCCATGGAGCCTTGTCATCTGAAGCAGTCACACCCAAACTATTTTCTCTAAGTTCCAGTGTACCCATTACCAGAGTTTAAATGGAATATATTATTTATATAATTAATCATATATTATATTTTTACAAAAAAAAGGGTGACCTTTTAATGAATTATTTATTTTATTGGAAAGATGCGTTGGCAAATTAACCGTTTTGGTGAATTTTATACTTTACGAAAGCCCTGATTCATTAATGGTTAACTACGACTTCGCGTTCCGGATTAATAATGCAGGTGATTGGTCAGAATGTCGTAGGTTGATCAACACTAGTCTAGAGCTTTATCAAAAGATAACCATGCATCCTTTTCAAGGTTTTCTATCCCCTCTCCCGCCACCAGTATCGTCCCAAAACTCATTTCCTCCCACCCGCGCAGTCGAAGAGGTCAACCGAACGCGCGGAAATGTCAGAATTCCTCTTCTTTATTCTACCCGACATTCTCCCTCCCTGTCTCTCCTTAAGGATCGGAGGCACTCCGCGTGCTTTCGTGTTTTTTAGCCCCTTTTGTCTCACTATGCGCTCGAGGGATCCGCAATGTTTAATGTTTTACGACGTCGGCGTTGTCGCACGTATCTCCTCGTTCCGCGAAAATGAAATGCACGCAACGAGTGCACATCGGCGGCTCTAACTTGTATCTACAGTTCCCTTCACACGTATTCCCAGCAGGCTGCGGTCGCGTCGATGCCGGGAACCCGAAGGCATGCGAGGCTTCTCGAATCGTGGGACGACGGCAAAATTAAAGTGAACGTCGCGTAGACAAAACTCTCACAGTTTCGTGATGGCGTGGGAAGAAATTATTCAAAGGCTTGCAAACGTGAGGAAGATGTAGAATTTGAAATTTGGGAGAGAAAATTTGTTGGAAACAATTATTTTTCTTAGAAACTGGTGTTATCAAAGAATTGGATTTAGTTTCAGTTAGACTGTTGGTATGATAATTCAATGAAAAATTAAAAGAGAGGCTTTGCTTTCGTCAGGTCTCATTTGGAGAGAGTGGCAATTAAATTACACTCTTGGGAGAAAATAATAGTTAACTAATAAGCAAACTTTCTGAGAAAATATTCCAGGACAGGAGGATAAAAATTGTTATAAAGGTACTTGTAGGTAAGACTAAGACTTTTAGGAAAGTACGGAAGATATTTTTTTCCTTGTTACCCAAGGGAATGATTATTGCTACACATCACTTTGGAAGAAAGAGATATGATATACGCCCTAACTGACTGATTCAAATCCTCGAGCAATAGATAAATATATAAGCGTAACTAAAGTAACGGTAACTTTTTGACAGTTTAGAATTCTAAAAGTCTCATTTAATGTTCGTATCACGAAACTCATTCGGTATGTGTGTGTGTGTGTTGCTAAATGTGAAAACATTAATTTATAATTTTTATGCATGAGTTCATATTAATAAATTAAAATCAGGTGACCGATAAACATCTCTCAACAATACTCTCTAAGTACCTCTTTGATATTTTTGGGATAGTGTGTAGATGTATCGTAGATATAGCTTGGCTACCTCAACAGAATGTTCACATGTGAGCGACAAATATAACAATTGCTTGTTCTAGTATTTATCCTCAGTCATAAACTTTTCTCTTATTTTCTTTGGCCAGCTTTTCGTTTTTAAATTTCTTCAGAATTCTATCGTATACTGCTACCGTAAATTTCATTATCAAGATCCTCATTCCATTACTTCCACAAACAATTTCCTTATGAGAAACGAAATGAATTCCCGTTAACAAATTTAAAATACGTAGTTTACAAATATTCCTTATTAATATAAATATTATAAACTGAGCCAGGAATATTATACATATATCCATTTAATTAATTCAAAAATAATATTAAACTGTTTATTACAGTATCATGTCAAACATTAACAAATCCATCGTAATATTTGCAATGAAATATGTACTTCACTTGAATTAATATCTTGAGCCTCTTTTCCCAATCCTTTTTTGTCACATTGTTTTTTTTTACTGCCAATATATTTTTAAATACTTTCATTTCATTGGCACTACGGATTTAGGGATAATGCCATTTACTAAGGCGTTGATCAAGCATAAGAAGAATAACCCTATGCTAAATTTAATTACCGCGCAGGGATGTGGAGTTGGATATTCAGGAAGGTAGCGCATTATAGTTTAGTAGAAGGACAGATACCTCAAGTTCATGTACAAGCGTCGGCGGCGAGATTTAACATTAGTATTAAACTTGTGAATTTATTCCGAAGTTGTTGTAAATTTGAATCTATTTAATGAATGGCTCACGAAGGATAAGCCCTTTAGTAATTAATGGGAATTTACAAAATACTTATTCACATGTGAATCACGTGATGACCGACTGGATCCGCGTAATCGTATTTCCTTGCAGCGGATGTCACATTTTGATGTGCCTAACAGACACGGTCTCCTATCTGTCCCAAGGCCCTCCTCCCTCTCTCTCTCTCTCACTCTCTCCTTTCTCTCCTTCTCTCTCTCAACCTTCGCTATGTCCACCAAATTAAGTCCAACTCACCCCTATTCTCTCCTCATCTCATGGGGGCTCTCTCCCTCGTCCCCAAACCTTCATCGAAAACCCTTCCAACATCTCTTTCGGCGCATTTCCTCTTAAATTTGCCCCAACTCCTCGTCCGCCCATCTACTACCCAGCACGCCCTGACTACCGTTCACCAATCAATCTGTCTGTATTGTTGCATATTCTCCCTTTCTCCCTCTCTTACGAACCTCCCATCCGCCGCATCCTAGCACCTCCCCCATGGCGATGTCCGACCGATTTCCGACAAGTGTACTCTGACAGGTCTCGAGATGCCGCTGGATGATATGGCCACTCGCTTGCTTCCAGTGGTGTAGCCTCCAGGATCATTTTCGGGGGAGGGAGAGGTCTGGAATTAATTATCGGTCGTAGCAGGAAGGGAATGTGTGCGTGTGAGTTTCCGTGCGTGATGTTTGGAGTTGGTGTCCTTTCCGTGGGCTTTCGTGTGTTAGAGTGGGGAGATAGGGAAGGGGAGGATTGTGTAGATACTGGGAGGTGAGAGGCGACGCCGTGTGCTCGCGAAATGTAAGGAAAATATGACCCGGAGCCGCCGCCGTCCCGTTGAGTCCCATTCAGTGTCATCGGAATTTGATGCTGACGTTAACGGTGTTTTCGGCGGCTCCGTTGATACACGAAACGGTAGGTAGCTTGCGATATTCTCTCGGACAAAAGGGTCGCGGTGAAAGAGATGGTCAGAGGGACCTGATGGGCTTTTCATGTGCGTCCATTCGCGACGTGATCACGTGAGAAAGGTAACAAGCACACGTTCTCCAAAAAGGTTTCCCAGTTTTAGTCGAGTTTCATTTATAAACCGCAAACCGTTCTCGTCCTTCATGAGCTTGGATTTAAAGAAACGCCCCGAGGAATTGGTAGTGAGGCGTGGGGTGGAGGACGGAAGCTGGACAGAATTTAGACGAGGAATCATTGCTCGAAATGATATTACTAAATTCACGTGAATTAGCTAACCAATTAGCTTGTTGTCATTATTGAGGAAATCACCGACAAAATGTGTGAGGCAATTGAATAAATAAAAATCCGACTAAGATAAGATTAAGTTAATTAGCAACTATTTTGAAAGAAAACTTGTTTTATAAACTTTCAATTCGGAGTTTTAAGTAAGAGAGCTTGAGTTAAAGCTGACTGAGCAGTATTTACCAGTATATATATTTCTTCTTATAGATGTTGATCAAAGAGGGTGAGCATAAATAAGAGACTTTTAAGATGAAACGAATGGGATGACTGGAAATAATGATTTACCTAGAGGGTTAAAAGAAAAAAAGGGGTAATAGGGGAAAAAGAAAAAAGGGGTAAAAGAAGTTTTTGGGCACGTTATGAGAAGGCAATGTTCTATGAGGGGCAAAAAAACATTGCGAACATAGCTTCAAATTCAAATAACAAATAATGTTGGACTCTACTTATCCGTTTCATAACTGAAGTAAATTAAAAACAAAGCACCATTTCAACAGGAATGGGATTAAGGTTCCCTTACATAGGTTGAAACAAAATGGTGAAAATATGACAAGTTTGAGAAATTGTTACCATGAAATATTGTAAAATATGCTCTTTAAGAGTTACTCTTTAAAAATATCAATATTATTTTTGAAGAATTCTTGTCCTAATATTTAAGTTTATGTAATTTTTTTGTTCCATGTATTCTTTTTTCTTTTCCTGATTAATATCTTTGCGTTGAGTCGCTCATACTGATTTCCTGACAATAGTGAATTTTAGGTAATATTCATTATATATATATTACCCCAATTGGTGGATTTACAATATTTTAAATTAACAAAGTTCTCTCTAACAATACCAAAAGTTCATTAATACACCCCTGACCCTTAGAAAAAGAGTTGCGACATCAATTTTAAATGGAATCCGACCAGCTAGTAGTGGCGTACCATATTTGAAGTAGGTTAAACAAAGTGAAACATGGTTGAACACGGGCGCAGTGGGACGTCAGTAAAGACATAGGAGAGTAGAGTTCACATAACGTTTCCAGGAGGGTAAATAATGAAACGTGGAATGAAGAATGGCAAAATATGGAAGGAAAAATGTTATCACTGATAAGAATAGAAAGGAATTTGGTTTACGGATGTCTTTCTGGGCTTGAAAATCGGGCTCCCGATGATATCACATCTCTCTAGAAATGTACAGTCCCTAATAGAAATGGAAAGAATAAACTTCTAGCTGATAAGGAGAACTGAAAAACAACGTGCAGGCTTCACTTTTCTTGCGGCAATGAGTTTTTTCCATCATATTCAAACGGCATGGTGTGTATAAAATGAAGTGAAAGGAAGAAGGTTGAGGAAGGAAAATGAGCCGGGGAGGAAATCTGAGTCTCGAAGATTTTTAAGGTGATTTCCATGAAATCCTGTATTATGCTTTTGATTTTTATGTACTCCACAGAAAAATAATTCCCTTCAATTAAAATCTCAGGAAAGCTTGTTTGCGATGGGAAAAAACTCTTTGATAATGAGCGTTCGAGACCTCCTTGGATGGACGCTGCGACGATTTTCAATTTATGAAATATCTGAAACTATTATAAACATTGTCTTTGATTGAACCAATGCAGCAATCAATTTCGACATAAATAAATAACTAATTCCTGTATCTTTATCTAAAGTAAAACTCCTTAATTTAACTTAGGTTCACTTAACCCGGGAATAAATATTCGGGTCAAAATTGGTCTGGTGTGTATTCATTTCCTATCACAGACTCTGGCGGTGTCTTGCAGGATATTAAAAAAATACAAAAATGCAAAACCTATCCGTAAGTTCCTATTTTATGCTCAATTGGTTGGTGCTATAACATCCCTCGTCACACTTCCTTGAGTCAAATTCCAGGATGTAATGTAGATGACAATCAATATGAACGTAAAATATGATATCTTCCCTATAAATATTCAAAATCTTAGGTTGTCCATACTTAAGATATGTTTAAACCACATCACAGATATTTTAAGGTTGCGTGATTCGGAGTTTTGAAAAAAAATTAGATGGCACTACAATATGCATTCATTCGACGGATGAGAGGCGACGAGAAAGTTTTCTCGGTAGGAAGGGTAATAATGCAGGGATCTGAATTAGTATCAGGCGATAGGATGAGTAAGCAGGGAGCATCAGAAGAAGGATAAACGCGTGGTCGGTACAGGAGTTTAAAATAAGAAGGATCCATAAACACTTACCGCCATATTAGCACTACTACCCCTTTTCATTCTACAATCATCGCCCTTTCAAGGGAAAAATACCTATTCTGTCCCCTTTTGTATCTTAATACACGCGATCATGTCTCCACTCAGCATAACGCTAAGAATTACATGTATACGTATTGCGCACAATAACTAAAACTTTATCTATAACGTATCGAATGTCTCTACCTAGGTGTATCAACCTAAGAGTTGTCATTGTTTTCATGTAATGATAAGTGCATGTAATGGTTAAAATTCACATATTTTATGGTTAGATGAAGTTTGTTAAACTTTATTTTAAAGATAAAGAGAAAATGAAAATAATATATTTATAAATCTCTGAAGCAATTTGATAAAACGAAATAAAATCATGAACATTTGCAAAAAAAATATTTACACATATTAATGTTCTCTTCTCACTTGAATATAATTTTCCAAGATATGGTTGCCGTACACCATTTTCATTCCCTTGGACCTCTCCAAAATTCTTTATGAAAAGATGTATGCATAATATCCTGAGTTTTGCAAGGAAAAATTTTCCTTGCATCTATCCCACACATACAAGAATAATGCCAAGTAAACAAATGATGTTTGAGCAGGACCACATCGTCGTACCATCTGATCGAATGGTTGTGTATCTATCTCTCAGCAGCGTAAATGCATACATGCATCTGTTGGGTGAATAATCTTGAATAGTCTTTGGCCACCTGTGAGCGAAACGCTGTGGAGACTGACTAGCGGACCATACGCTCTCCGATATAGCCAGATGTCGAACGTTATGCTGAATAGGATTGTATACTCTTAGCAGCCTGTATCAATCAGCCTTCGTAGTCAGTAGATATGGCAACAACCTATTAGAATCTTGCATTAAGTGTGGAACGGCTGACGATTGTCCCGAGAGAACATTATCCATAGAAGTATTTTAATTTCAATAGGAATATGATTACGTATCAAATAAAAATTGCCCTTTTCCACTGAGTAAGATGATTTATTAAGTCTCACGTTGCGGTTCGTTAAGATTACATCAAATTCAAGTTATGGTCAAAAGGTGACCACCTTATTCATATTTCTTTAATTTATCTATCCACACTAATTAGTTAAGTTATTTTATTTTTTGTCGTGAACGTCACTAGTACGTAGGAAAAATCCAAATATGAAAATCAAAAGATGTTAAAAAATTATACTTCATAGTGAAATTTTATCACAGAACTGTCAAGAGTATCATCTCCTTTTTATGATGCATTAAGCACAAAATTGAAAGAAAATAGAGTAACTCCCACTTTAAGTTTTTGCATATCGTATACATTATCTATACTGATATCTGTTTTATCGAATTATAAATTAAGTAGACCATTTTTCAACGGCAAAAACAAATGAAAAGTAAAATTACCTGCGAGAAGATTAACCACGAGCCAAGGATACACAAACGATGTATTGTCACATTAATTTTATTCAAATAAGTTCTTTAATCCATTCATTTTCCATAAGTTAGACCAGTAATAAAAAAATGAGTATTCCGCAAAACGATGAAACATACAAATTCCAGAAAGATAAGGAAAACATAAAGGACTTGTAATGGCCATGGTTTATGTGCGTGCCTTCTAGGGAGAACGTGGTGGAAATAGTATGTATAAATAAACGAAACCCTTATTTTGGAATAACCCTGTTGTACTAATTTGACCCCTCAGGGCACATTCTAATACGGGATTCATCCAATACATGTCCCGCCAGTACAACACGTAAAAGATTATCTAGTGTGACGGGAAAGATTTGGGAACATTATAGTGGCTTCAGTGTGATTTATCCGAGTTTTGAGTTTCATTTCAGCGTTAACACAAAACACATCCAATTTTAGTCGTTTATTTTTTTCTTTTTTGGCGCAAGCGTTTCTGGATTTGGCAAGAATAAAGGCGCCTTTATCCGTGAAATCTGCGGAAAAAACCTTAATCATTCATGAATAAATGTTGAAAGGGACCTTCGAGGAGAACTAATTTTTTTTATCCCTTTAAATTCGAGGAAGCACAGAATCCAACCCTTTCCTCAGTTCGCATCCCCTCCATTCCTAATGCCCCTTCTTCTTCCTCTTTCTATCTTCTACGTCCTTTTCCGTGCACTCACAATTCCCCGTTTTCTCATTTTATTTTTTTTTCTCCTTCCCTACCCGTCTCACTTTTCCTCTCTTCCTGCTCTCTGCCACCCCTTTTATCACCAGCACGTGGAGATGCGGGGGCAGATGTGTTAATGCTGAAAGGGGAGAGCCTGAAAGGTTGGGTTCGAAAGAGGGGTGTTGGAAGGAAAAAGGAGATCCGAAAATACGGCACACTATTCCCGGGGGTGGACGCGAGTTGTGGGACGAAGTAAGGAGCTTGACGGCTCCAGGATTTTCGTGCTAGAGAAGCCAGCAGCGATGTTGGGTTTGGTTTTGTAGTATACACCTATCGATTCGGCGGAATTCTAGATTATTTGTCCGCAAAAATATGGAGGATATTTTTTTTCAATTTCGAAAGCGTCGTGATAAATAAAAGTTCATCATGTGTCAGAGTTTGTTTATTTAGGACTTTTAGGCGAGCAGTGATTATAGTTTGTTATGTAAAACATTCATGACTTGCTAGTACTTGAAGTTATAATGCATGTACCCCTTCAAATTCTCTTTACTCATGAATTATGCATCAAGCAATTAATTGAATTACTCTGAAAGATTAAGCTATGCGTCTACGTTTTAGCCCAAATATTTTTCGTTCGAGTCCCGCTTTAGTCATTGGTGTGGATTCAACTCTGAATGGGTTGAAAAGTACGACAAATCTAGAGCAGTAAGTCTCGGTTCCAGGGAGCAAACGGACCGCTGGAGAAGTCCGGGACATGAAAAATGAAATGTTTTTATCCGTAAGACTTTTAGTTCATTTTAAATATTAAGGTGCTCCTAAGTTTCGTAACTAGTAAACAAATTCCACGAAGCATTCTTCATGATAATTTATGACCTTATTCCCCAGGAAAATGTACGTTAAAAGACTTTATGTGCAAATATATAGATATAAATACGCTTAAAAGACTATCAGATACATTTATAGTTTAAAATATTCGATGAAAATAGTATAAATAGCTAATTTTATTCCTTTCAGTACTTGAATTAAAGAAAAACCACTCGGGTTTTCCAAATAAATGCCAAATATTTATAAAATATTGTTTTAATGAAATACTGTATTAAGGAAGTTTTTTCCAAGCATATATAAATACTAAAGAATTCATAAATTTGACAATAAGGATCTTTTGGTGAGTTAGAATTTAAAGCAATACTGTATGATTTCCAAAATTTATGGAAAATCTTGATGATAATGTGTTAAAGGAATCCGTATCCTTCAACTTTATGTCTAATATAAAAATACCTGTTTAATAGTTTTTCTATACATGTTTCTTGCGAAGCATTCAATCACCACATTTGAGACTAAAATAATTAGCGTATTCTTTTAAAAGTTTAAGCAAAGGTTGTATCGTCTTCCTAGCTTTGAACAACTATCGTATGAACATTGTCGTTCAGTTTATCTTATGTTTGAAAATATATCTTTCCGAGCAGAAAAGGACTTCTTTTTTTGTAAAAGCATCATACACACATTTAAATTTAACATTATGAAACTTTTAAGACCGCTCATTTAATACGATTTTGTATAGCATTATTTAATTTTCGCAATTTGCATGTATGAATGAAACAAAATCGTCGAGTGATACTTACAGCAGAATATGATAGAGTAGTGAGTCAGAGCTGGAGAGACGGGTGAGAGCGCGGATTTAGAATGAGGAACTGATAGTTAGCTGGAAGATATCCTTCCCGCACATCACTTTTCACAAAAGCGATGCAGTTATCAGAATTGACTTACCGATGCCGTTGCAGAAGAGGGAGGAGATAGTGTGGCATAGTCGACGTTGTATGGAGCCTATACGTACAGTGATGCTCTGTGACAGTCGTATATAAAGAGGGAAAGATTTCTCTCATGGCGGATGGTGATGCCTGGGAGGAGGCAACTGAGAAGGGAATGGAAAGAAGAAGGAACGGGGACAAAGGAGCGGAAAAAGGAAGTGGAAGTTTCCAGGAGCGCAGGGGGCAATAAAAGGACAGCTATGAAAATTCCCTCACCACACAAGTGGTGAGTGCTTTTTCAATCCACCCCACCCCCCTTGCCCATATACCATTTCTTCTCTCCCGCCAAACCCTCTCCAAATCCAACCCATTTCCATGCGTGGGGGATTCCTATCAGCGACCCACCCGGTGGTTGGGATGGGGGTTGAAGGTGGGTATTTGAACCTCCCACCTACGGGGTCCTGTTACCTCTGTTCTTGTTCACCACTCTGCAGCCCACCAGGAATCCCTCAAGGCTCATTACGGAGCACCCTGCAAATATATGATATTAGAGAGCCCAGGGGAAGTGAGTAATATTGTTTTGTCAGAAGGGTAGAATGAAAGGCCATCAAGATTCACTCGAAGTTTCGGAAATGGGGCGCTTTGAACACGATCATTGATAGT
Source organism: Hetaerina titia (assembly GCA_037158775.1). Taxonomy (NCBI): domain Eukaryota; kingdom Metazoa; phylum Arthropoda; class Insecta; order Odonata; family Calopterygidae; genus Hetaerina; species Hetaerina titia. Next base: position 89,605,762 of record CM073771.1, on the reverse strand, counting down.
AAGAGGTGTTTGACATTTTAAGACGTGGTTTTCATGAAAATCAGGATCATATTTGCCCTAACCATTCATTATTACCGTTCAGAAGTTGTTTTTGATAGAAGGAGCAAATAAAACAGATAAATTTTGAATAGGGAGCAACTAGTTTGAGCATGTTCATGTGCCATATAAGATTGTAATAGGAAAATTATTTGCTGTATTTTCCTCATAATAGCAGTTGTGTATCTAACAAATATTATCCAAGAAACAAAACTTTAAATATGAAATCAAATATTTAAAAATTTTGGTTTATATTTTGGGTAGGGTGCATAATTATTATAACCGTTAAGCAAAAAGTATCAAATATATGAGAAAACTTTCGCAGTGAAAAATAATGCATAAAATGACAATTGAATGGAAATACAGTGTCTTTCTTCTTTGTATAAAGGAAGTAGCGGAATGGTACAATTTCATGTATATTTTTTCACTGGGAAAGTATGATTCATGATTGTCTAAGAAAATAGTTTGAACTGTTATTGCCGAGAACATCCGATTGATTTAGCTCTAATGATATTGTTGAGCTGAAATAACGAAATCCAATCCAATCCAATTTCATGAGTTAAAAATTAAAGAAGGCAGAAAATACCTTATATTGTAACTTTAAAAAGTTTACTCGGACAATATAAAATAAATTATGCTAATAGTGAGTGTTCCATCCGTTTTTCCAATGATTGGAATATGAAAGCCAGAACAAAAAATTGAAAATAGCGACAAAACTCTCATTTACAGCTTTATACCTTCGGGACGTTTCGTCTAACCATTTTTGAAAGACATATTTTCATTCTGCTCATTCTCCATATAATCCTGCACCAAATATCACTATCAGGGAAAAGAAATTTCACGATTAGCTGCAAAATGTAGATATGATAGTATTACAATGTAAACGCTACACTCTTAAGGAAGAGTGCTGGATGGGTCAAATCTGGTAGAGTAACCGGTTATTTCAGTGATCCCAAGGACAATTCTTAATAAAGAAATGTAAGCCGTCATTCATAGATCATAGAACACTTTGGCGATAATATCATCATCAGCATTTCATTATTACTTGTATAAACTTTGTCTAATGCTTCTGAGAGTAAATTATATGGGGATCCATATATTTAATGCACTCATAAGTTTTCTAGTCCAAGTAAGATGCGAAATAACGAAAAATCGAGTACAATATCGTCGGCAAGGGCAAGTCGCCAACAAATAACGCCGCCGTTATTTCAATCCCGAGCCCTTGCCTATGTAAATTCCCTTGTGACTCGAAAGAGAACACAAGATGTGAAATATTAGGTACTATTTCTAAATTACCAGGGAATTGAACCAATTATTCGATCAAAGTATGTAGATATTTGATTTGTTCAAAGGCCATTAATGAAGTGTAAGAATTGAATCAAAATCTTAGGGGTAAAACGGTAAAACTAAGTTTAAATATTACAGATGCCTTCTTAAAAATAAGATTCAGGAGATAAAATAATGGATTAAAATATGAACTACTGAACTAAATTCGGAATTTTTTAAAGTTTGAACCGGCAAATTTGAATTATAATGTAACGAACAAATAATACTGAATGCTAAATTCGGATGAAAACGCGACCGATAACAAATTTAGAAAATGTACATTCAAATAAATACTTTTGGAATCTTCCACTGGAGAAGAGAAGACATATATGTATGTGTGGGTGTGCGTGTGTGTATATAGACATGGGTATAAATGTTTTTGTGTGTGTGTCTTGCTTATAGGATGAAAAAAATATTTTTCCAGGAAATACTTTAGATGCATTGGTACATCTTTTCCTACATCTGGAAAACTTTTGAAAGGAAAGGTTGGCTCATATCTCGTTGACTTTGATACTTTCATTTTTCCTCCACTCTATTTCAATTTGTATCGCGAATGTATTTTTTTCATCTTTGACCTCCCTTATCCTTGCCCGCTCTTTCGAATTTATACACTATCAAAAAGTTTTACTTTTTTCCCCCATCCATGTAGATTAACTTTTTTTCCTCTTCCTACTTTCCCCTTTCTCTTCATTTTTATTTTTTTCTTCAAACACAAAAACTATATTTTTCACCGGAGATGACAATCTAGTACGGGACTGATAAGTGATCAGACTGGAGGAAAGAAAAATAAGTAAAGCATATTTAAGTTCTGCAGCAAATACCGTGGACATGTTTTAATACATAATTTGTAGTAACCGATGCATTAGGGAAAATTATTTACAAACATGTTCTGAAAGAAAATATAATATTCAACGCTAATTTTTATATTAAAGTTTATATATTTGGATATAATAAATTTAATATTCCAGCATCACAGCCACAATGTTCTATAAAATAAGGACGTGGATCCTTGTATTTGGGCACACTCAATCATGCATGTATGTGCATACATATCATTCTTTTGAGCAATTTTCTCACCAGCTTTGGGTTTTCTGAATGAGTTTAAATTTCTGTTTGGACACTGCGGAAATGTAAAAAGAGTTTATAGCACTGAAAATGTGACTATCCTTTAGTTTGAAAAAACTGTCGTCCTCAAGTGCAAATTCATTGGTGCGAAAGGATGCTTTATTTTGGTTCGTCTCACCGGATGAAAACTTTCACGAGGAGGAAACTTTATTGAGCTATATCATTGAAGAATATCACATATTCTTTCATTATTTCCATGCATCAATCTAACTTTTACGTGAGCCGAATATTACTCAACCTTTTTATACAGCAGACGTCTCCTGTTATATTGTGTGATATATTTTACCCTTCAAAATTTTCCCTGGCGAATGTTTGCACAACAGTGCTCTCTCAGTCTAACCCGCATGATATCGATTTTCCAATTGGGTACTACATATCTTGGCGATGAATGCTTAGTTGTATGCAAATAGTGGTGACAACATTTAAGATTCACTTCGAGAAATCGCGCGACATGTTCTATAGTGCTACAATTTCCTCAATCTACGTGTTTTACGTCTTCATTTTCTGGGAAAAGTCTTTCAAGTGGCCATAAACCCTTTCCTCTCCAATTCCCAGGACTTCTTCCCAATGTGTGAACTGTCGATCAGACTCGAAACTAACCCGACGTCCCTAGCGCACTCTCCTAATCCGAATCGCGTTTCGATGTGGGCCCAACATTTTCGGGCCACAGGCCACACTCCATCCCACACCGAAGGACACGCCACTTGAAATTAGGAGGGCGCTCGAAGGGGATTAAATATAGAAGGGAAGAGTGAGACAGGGTATAAGGTAACGGGACATCGGACGACAGGAATGTGTGTCGAGGACGGGAATAGGGTGGTGAGGGGGCGTCGGGGTGGATGTGGGTGCCTTAATTGAGGTGATACGGGTGACAGAGAACCTTCTAAGTGCATGGGGTCGTTTGGGGAAAAAAAGAATGCCACCTCGGGATACAGTTTGCGTAAACTAGGGTAAGGTGTGAGTGTTGAATAGTGGGGATACTGGTGTTGGGAGTAGGTATGAAGTAAAGTGAGGAGGGCCGAGAGTTTGAACGATAATCCGTACCGAAGACTGAAGAGAGAGAGCCAGAGGCATAAAAAATTATTTGAGGAAGATAAAAAGTCTGTATTCAGGTAAAGAGTTACTTGAATATTGCTTTTGTGTATGGAATTAGAAGTCACATTTCCTACTGTATTTGAAAACAGTTTATTCTGCATAGTTCCAAGCTGACACGGCATACTCACCATATGAAAACGTTTGGGAAATGAATGTAATAACTTTCATAAATATGTAGCTACTTTTTAATTTTATTAATATGGATGAATCTAGGCACATTTCGTATTGAGTATGGTGATTACCGTCGCAATATCTCTCTCCAATCTATTTCATTTTCTTAGAAATCCTTACTTAACCAATTTACTCTCCTATTTTCAATAGGGCAAAGGCATCAGATATCAGTCGCCTCCCTCAAATATTACTACGTCTTTGGGAGAGACATATGTGTGAGAGGAAAAACATTTCGATTGAAAAGGAAAAATAATAATTTTAATTTAAATAAGTTCAACATCTTTGGTTCGACGGCGCGACAGTATTTATTAGAATTCTCTCCATCATTTTACGTATGGTTTCGCTTACTTTATAAGTAAATGTAAATAGCTGTGCATATAGGATGTAACCAGGTACACCTGTCTGAAGAGGTATTTTAGATGTGAGTAAATACGGTTTAAAATATTAATAAACTCTGAATTTTAGGATTAATAAACCATATGGCTATAGGTAGCAGAGGATGTGTCAAAAAATGCTAAACTCCATGTAAAACTTCCTTGATATCCGAAGGTCGATAACCTCAACTTTTCTGAAAAAGAGTAGTTTAGAAATTATTGAGGATCAAACCGAAATATATCTCAGAAAAACCCAAATACAAGCTCAGTGAAAGGACACGAAAAGGAATAAAAGTTCTGAATCGGTAACTGGAATCTAATGTAAGAAGCTTCTTATTGGAGTTATCCCCAACTGTTAAAAAAAACTCTTCCACCAGGAACGCATGTGTACACTTGGCGTGTTTTCTTGAGCGTAGCGGAAAGACATCCCAGGCGTAAGCCGAGATTGTGTATAAATGCACGCACACTCATACTCACGCGTAACTTCATGCGCAAGCAAAAGAAAAAAAATAAAAAGGGTAGCGGGGCGAAGGAACTCGGCGATGAGTAAAGGGGTGGGAGGACAGAAAAATAAAGAAAGAGTGCTTTGTTGATGGGTTGGGAGTGCGAGAGCGGAGCGCGTGGGAGAGAATGTGAGAAGAGAGAAAAGAAGGATTGACGCGAAGGGTTTTTGAGAGGTAAGAGGGCGGTTGGAGGTGGGGGGTAGGCACACGGGATGCACACGTACACAGTTCATTGGAGTAAGGGACAGATTATATATATATGTATTTAATATATATATATATATAGTCTGACCTGAAGAAGGCCTCGGAGTAGGCCGAAAGCTCAAATAATCTACAGTGTGAGTGTCCTTTTACGTGTTATCTGTTTTATTCCTATGCTCTATTGTGCCGTCCAAAAGTTGTACACATATATTTTATATACTATATATACCACTTATATATATGTGGGTCGCGGTGGTCTAGCGGGTAGAGCGTTGGACTGCTGACCACAGGGTCCCGGGTTCGATTCAAGGCACTTTGGGCACCTGCAGCTCCACCCAGTTAGTTGATTTTTCGGGTACCAGATCTTCCTGGGAAACCATAACCGGCTCAGGGAAAGGAACTGGCCCCCCTACCCTGATGTGTGAATATTCACACGTCGTCGGGCTTGGTACATGGGTGAGCTCTACCATCACCTACTAAACCGACCTTCGGGTTGATTACTGTGTGTATGTATGTATATATATATATATATATATATATATATATATATATATATATATATATATATATATATATAGCCTCTCCACTTCCTTAACCCAAACTGATTATCTCATAAGTAATCATTTGCCATGCTCTCCATCATATTTTCAGTTATGATTTTGAGTACCACTTAAGCTGTGAGCGAAATCAAACTTCTGTAGTCCTCGTATGATGTAGCCTTAGCTATTTTGGAATAGTAATTTACACTGATACCACAAAAGCTTCCGGATTGATTTCTTCCTCATATATAAATACATGTATAGGTATGAGTGTGTGTGTGTATATATATATATATATATATATATATATATATATATATATATATATATATATATATATATATATATATATATATATCCCGACCGTCGTCATCAGAGGTAGGTGATAGCTCGCCCAGTACTAAACCCGATGGTGTGTAAAATTCACACATCATGGTAGGGGGCCAATTCCTTTCCCTGTGCCAATTATGGTTTCTCAGGAAGATCTAGTACCCGAAAAATTACACAGCTTGGGTGGAGCTGCAGGTGCCCAGAGTGCCCTGCCCGGGAATCGTAGTAGTGCTGCCTCTAGTAGTCCTGCTTAGTAGTCCAGCGTCTGAACTACCGCGACCAAAATATATATCTATAAATATTAATAGAATAGTGATGTAGTAAGTAGAATTAGCACTATTAGAAAAAGACAGAAACACACAAAAAAGAGAACTCACTTGGTATCGAATTTTCGGCGGTCTGAACCACCTTTCTCAAGGAGAGGAAGTAAAATATATATATATATATATATATATATATATATATATATATATATATATATATATATTATTTATTTACTTATTATCGACAATTCGGCGAGGTTGAGACTAAATAGTCCCTTCTTCCACCTAACCCTTACATTACATACATTACATTGAAGACAATTACATACAGCCAAGCCCTGGATGGAGAGAAATCCACCCAGACGGGAATCGAACCCGTGGCCTCTCAGTTGGTAGACGAGGACGTTACCCCGCCGCCACCGCGGCCGGCTTAGTAGGTGATAGTTTAGCGGTTTAGTAGGTGATGGTAGAGCTCACCCGTGTACCAAGCCCGACGGCGTGTGAATATTCACACATCAAGGTAGGGGGGCCAGTTCCTTTCCCTGTGCCGGTTATGGTTTCCCAGGAAGATCTGGTACCCGAAAAATCAGCTAGCTTAGGTGGAGCTGCAGGTGCCCAAAGTGCCTTCCCCGGGAATCGAACCCGGGACCCACCGGTCAGTAGTCCAATGTATACACACACACACACACATATATATATATATATATATATATATATATATATATATATCAATTGACAACGAATATTTCAAAGATTCCAAACAATAGCAGAAGTAAATTCAAGTACATGACAGAAGAATTTTGAATGTGATTGTAGGGTTCATTCCAAATGATATAACGCGTCTCTCGATTACTATGGTTAACTTGTGAAAATGGCAAACATGCTTCTTAAATTGTGTGTTTACGACTTTGAACACTGAATATTTCTACAATTTAACTACTTAACCTTCTAAAGTACGAGGGTCATCCGGAAAGTAGTACCCGTTCGTGCCGCATGAAGTGCTGACGACGCGAGTAGCCGCTGGACGAGGTCAGATAGCTTCAGTGGCTTGTCTGCCTTCTCTGAGCCAAGTTGCGTGACGCTAGCATTGCCTGTGTTGTTTCTGTGATTGTTTACAATGTTTAAAAAAATTGAGAACGCCGCCAGTTGTGAAGTGAGGGCAGTGATTAAATTCCTCAATGCAAGAAACGTTCGCCCATGTTATATTCATCGCCAATTAAAGGAGGTGTATGGAGACAATGTAATGGACGAGTCGTCTGTTCGGCGGTGGTGTCGCAACTTCAACATGGGGAGGGGGAACACACACGACGATGAGCGTTCGGGGAGACCGTCTGTCATTACAGACCAACTGGTGAGCTCAGTTGACGAATTCGTGAGGAACGATCGGAGCGTCACAATTGATGACATCTGTGAGCATTTTCCCAATGTTTCTCGAACAATTGTTCATGAAATTGTTAAACACCATCTGCATTATGCAAAAATTTGTGCAAGATGGGTCCCTCGCATGCTTACAGATGAGCACAAAACCAAGCGTATGGCTGCAGCACTGACGTTTTTGGGACGTTATTCTGATGAAGGAGACTCTTTCTTGACTCGCATAATTACTGGTGACGAAACATGGGTTTGTTATGCATCACCTGAGAGTAAACGACAGTCAATGGAGTGGCATCACGCTCATTCACCAAACAAACCAAAAAAATTCAAGACAGTTCTGTCCACCAGGAAACTCATGGCAACCATTTTCTGGGATCGACGAGGTGTATTGCTTATTGATTTTATGGCCCGTGGAGACACTATTAATGCCAATGCGTATTGTGAAACATTAAAGAAATTACGGCGGGCAATACAAAATCGGCGGCGAGGTCTATTGTCTACTGGTGTCATTCTCGTTCATGACAATGCCAGGCCTCATGCAGCTGGGATAACACAAAAACTTTTGCAGCAATTCAAATGGGAAACTTTCGACCATCCACCGTATAGCCCGGACTTGGCCCCTTCAGATTTTCATCTCTTTACAAAGCTTAAAGACTTTTTGGCAGGAAAAAGATTTGACAGCGATGAAGAACTTAAAGAAGGAGTGACCCTGTATCTCAATGAGCTGGCGGCGAAGGACTATGCAGCAGGAATACAGAAACTTGTCACACGTTATGACAAATGCCTTAATTTGCTTGGAGATTATGTTGAGAAGTAGTTTAACGTATCCTCTTTCAAATAAAATTTTTTATGTTTGTTAATATTTACTTTTGTCTTTATTTCACGAACGGATAGTACTTTCCGGATGACCCTCGTAAAATGTAAAGAGAATATTTTACTAAATGTCAACAATATATCATTTTTAAAAATGTTAACGAGATAAGTCCGTTTTTTATGATTAAATGTATAAATCAAAATACGTCATGTTGTGGTTAGGAATAAAATAGGTCATCAAAGATTTGACTAAATTTAACTGATTTACGAATCAGAGAGAACAGTGAAAATAGACCTTGAGCACACGAACCAAATGGAATGATATTATATGCCCCGGAATTTGTGTAAACAATAACTTAGTCGATAACTCCGCGGTTAACCATTGGTACCGAAGAATACCAAAACTGAGAGATTTTATTCATCGTGAAGGTGAGTAACAGCTAAGTTGGAGAAAATATTATTACTTGTTGGGTTTAATATCCGAGGTTAGAAGTAAGGGGGACAATATTGAAAAAAAAGGATGAAAAGGGACTTGGAGATCAATAAAAAGTCGGTGTCAGATTCAGCGCAAAATAGGACAGACAGGTGGCGGCACTCACTCGTTGGAGGGATATCGATAGGGTTTCGAAGGAGCCAGGGAAGCGGAAAGAACTACGACCCTTGCGTTGAAGTAGTGGAATTCAAATAACCCATTCTCCTCGACTTATATTCAAGACTCAGCCAGATGGAGGGTGATACCTCGCTATCATTAAAAGTTTTTCCGGGGAATGGATCGCACAAGGGATATATGGAATTCCTGTGTTAAGAGAGAAAACTGGATTGAAAAAAAGAGGTAAAGCAGAAATATATCGGGGAGGAAATGAATAAAGGAGGTACATAAGGGGGCGATTCTCAAAACGCAGAGTCGAACGGTGCGACAGAATACTCGAAGAATGGTTAAACGTTTTCTTATCTTTAACCTTCCCTTTTCCACTGTAAGGTTCCTTTAGATGAAGGTCATATAATCTCAAGTAAATTTGTTGTTTTTTCTTTAAACCTTCTATGGATTTCAGCAGACATATTTACTACGCTGTTCATGTACAATATTTGGAAAGCACTATTAAAACAATTGCGTAATTTATATAGAAAAAGACTCTTGTGATAACATTCAAATCAAATATACTATGAAAATTTAGACATGCATCCTTAAAATTTTATTTATGTGTTTAAAGTTACTACAAATAAGTGTTTAACGAAACTTCAAAGGTACTATTAGCTGTGAAATAAGATGTGTTATATCGTTGGTCTCCGAAATCACACGAAATACATTAATAATGCGAAAACATTTAATACATTTTATTAGTAATTTGCATTAAAACAATTAAAAAACTATCATGAGGTTAAATAAAATCCACATTTTTTAAAAATGAAGGAGCGGTGCTCAAACTACATTCCTAATCCATATAAGAGTATGTATTCATGATAAAATGTCACATGGTATCCAAATGGAATACCGTGAATTAGTTAAAGATAAGTGACATTCACATGCACCTCAACACAGGCATGTGTCACTGTGAGTTAAGAATCTTCTTCTGGCATGCGTTCTGATAACGCCTGCACTGTAATATCAGGAAATGAACAACATTCGTGCTACGCATATGCCTGACTTTTGAAAACGAATGGCGAATTATATGTCAGTTATGTTAATGTTTACACCTTCTGTCTCAAAAAGTATGCAAAAAAATTTTTCCTGTCCAAGCGGAGGACTAAAGTGGGACGATTTGTAGCAGGGAAAATGTGAGAGGTGTTGGAAAAGCCAGACGACCCGCGTCTGCGGATGACTGAGGTCTGTGGATCGCTGCTGGACTGAATCCCTATTCTAGGGTCACGTCACAAATTCACGATGCCACTTTCCGCGGAACAATGGAATGATTACATTGTGCATTAAGGTTGTAAAATTGGGTTTGGAAAATACTATATGTGCATGGTTATGGATGCTTATGGAGATGGAGAAATGTTCCAAGTGATGATTTTCTTCATACACGAGACGTTCTGGGAGGGGAGAGACGTTGATAATGAGAAATACCCTGGACATCCATCGACAACACAGTCCAATGAAAATGAGAAAAAAGTGAGAAACATGGTCAATTCTGATTGACCCTCAAGTGTCAGAATATTAGCAGAAGAGTCCAATATCCAGAAAACCACAGTGCAATGAATTTTTACAGAAGATTAAACCATCAGTGAGGTATGCCAAGATAGTCCCCAAGGTGTTTTAAGAAGACAACTTGTGGGACAATCTTGCATTTGACTTCTTGTACCATGGTTAAAGTGATCCGAAGTTTTTAGAATATGTGGTTCCGGGTGACGAGACATGGGTCTCCCAGGACGACCGAGGTGTACCATCCAAGTACGACACCTTTGAGTACCCTATTGGACAACTAGATTGCGTTAGAGAATAAGACGAAGCGTTTAAACGAGATTCCTTTCGACACCCTCCAGAAAGCGTAGCTGAGGCGCTGGTATCGGTATGTTTCATGCACAAGGCTGCTCTTTTAAGTTTTAGTAATTCATACTTAGATCTGCAATAAAGTTTTTCCCCAATCAATTCTATTTATTTTTTGAGATCGACCATGTATGTTCACTCTGTTAAAATAAAATCTTTGTCGAGTTTGGTCTCAACAATACACAAACCCTTTTTGGATCCAAAAATTTCTTCCTCTAATTGTCAGAACAATTGTGATTTCTACCCTGGTCAGACGAATTGGTCATCTGCCTCAAGATAAACGTGGTGATAAATGAATGTTATACTATATGCTCATAATATGCATTTTAATGTACGCGGTATATTCATAAAGTAAAAGTCGTTTGTTTATATTTAAATATTGGCACTTCAGAACACAGTTTTGCTCCTGCAGCGCTATCTACTGAATTATTGAGAAACTATAGCAGCATTTTTTTGTTTCGGAAGTAGTTTGCTTGTCCGTGCGTCCAAACAACAATGTACGCGACAATCGTTGATCCCGCCAGCTGTGAAGTGGGTTCTGTCATACGATTCTTGTATGCAAAAGGATTGCGGGCTGCTGTAATTCATCGGGAGTTATACCTAGTTTATGGACCTATAGTTTTGAGTGAAGGAAAGGTAAAATAATGGTGCCGTGATTTTACAAATGGGCGAACAAATATCAATGACGAAGAGCGAAGTGGCAATCTCAGTATTCTGACCGATGAAATTGTTTCGCAAGTGAAACAAAAACTGCGATGTCATCGTCGATTGACAATTAATGGCCTGGCTGAACGATTTCAACTTGAACGCACTACTGTCTACAATATTGTCACGGAAAACCTCGGATGCCACAAATTGTGTGCAAGATGGGTACTGAAAATGCTCACCGACCACCACAAAGAGCAAAGAATGTCTAGTGAACGAGAGATTTTGGGCCGTTACCAACAAGATGGAGCTGATGGGACCTTGTAACTAGCAACTACATCCTCTTCTTATATTTGAAAGGGTGGCTCGGTGGACAACGTTTGAAACCGAAGAGGAACTCGAGAACGGCGTTGTCACTTGGTTCAACTGTCAGGCGGCGAGCTTCTATACAGAGGGGTTAAAGAAGCTGGTGCAGCGGTACAAAAAATGCTTAGAAGTGAACGACGATTATGTAGAACAATGAAGTAGGTTTGTAGCTAACTAAAAGTGCCAATAAATGTTTTTCATATGAGTATATTTGTCCTGTGACCAAGCGGCTCTTACTTTATGAGCATGCCTCGTATTTAGGTTTATTTTGAACGGTAAGATGAAATTACTCTTTTATGAAATAATTATTGCATAATTACTTCATCGGTGATTCTGTATACATTTTCCATCAGTGACAACGGTTGAAATAATACTTATGACAAAATAGTTTTAATATTAATTAGTGTAGCATATAAATATAAAAATGAATTAAATGGTATAACAATTCATATAATTTTTCTGAGAGTTCATATCAATTGAAAGGAAAAGTGAATGCTAATTATTTTTCACTCAAAGATCAATTGATTTTACCTTTGAGCGACCATTTCCATTTATAAAGCTGTATGTGAAAACAAGTACTTGGATAAATTCAATAGCGATAGCAAAATTTTCACGGCGACCTCATTGAAAGTTTCACTACTAGTGGCAATTCTAGTAAAATAACTGAAAGGATTCAAATTTCCTTTATGTTCCACGGTTTTAGCTCAGAATATTTTTGAATTTTCCTCTGCTTTTCGGTATAAAGATATCAAACACACCAAAGACAATATATATTGAAAACTTCAAAGGAAAGAAGTTTCAAGCTCTACAACTTGGGCACGAACTGTTTGAAACTCACTGCAGGACACGAATTTGAAATTTCTGATATTTTTTGCATATTTTTGCTAGATGTACGAAACAGTTATTATAGAGATTTCCACTTTGTCACGTGAAACAAAAAAAACTCAAGTTTAAGTCATATTTTGGGAAGCATGAATGAAATTCTCGCAGAGTTTCATTGTTTTAATGTTTTTATCGATAATTTATATCACCGTACTCGCAGCTTATTTGAATTTACACTTATAATTGAATTCTAAAAGAAAACAAATGTTGGTAAAATATTTATGCAAGGCTTGATAAACTGTTGGCACCAGGAATTTTGAGGACGACATGGACTGGGAAACGAAATTAGTGAGATAAATAGTTTGGCAAGTCGAGGAAATGCCGGGAGCGAGAGAGAGCCTGAGAGAGTGGCGTTGAGATTGAGTAAAACCATAGAAAGGGAACGTGATGTATTACGAGAGAGACTGTGATTCATAATTCACTGCAGATATCGAGGGAAAAATAAATATTGAAAGAATGAGGTTTGGAAGGTGAGAGGCAACTGCCTGGGAATTAGAATGGAAAATACCAGGGGTGGGTACGAGATCTGGCCGAATTTTCGAGGAGTAGGGTAAAAGACTGATGGGGGGGAGGGTTGGAGGGCCAAGAGGAGAGCGCGGCGGTGCCGAGAAGAAGGATAGGGATCGTGGAGCGATGACGTTGTCTGGAGGGGCAAACTCTTGAGAAAGGGGATGCGGGCATTAAATTGAATTACTAGAAATAATAGCGGGTCGAAGCGAAAGGGTTTGTCGGGCACCTTCTGAAATGTGAGTACTGGGACAGAGTGATGGAACATTGTGCGAATAGGTACAAACTAAGTCGTACGAGGCAAACGAGAAAAGAATTATAAAAGTAGCATTTAGCAAGCTGATTTCTTATTCGAACGCTGCGTGTTTTTTTGTAAATCACATACTTAGCTAAAATATAACCTCTAAATTTGCCATATCATGATCATGCTCAAAATGTAGCGTTGAAAGGGGATATATAGCATGGCATTACTAAAGAATACAGGATTATGACCTCTTTTTGCCCATGGAGAGAGTATAGATCACCCAAATTGCAACATGCGCAAATTGTGCGATCTTATTGGAATCATCGGTATCATTTGACAAACGCATAATTTTACACGTACGTATCGCGTAGATTGGCTAAAATGTATTGATTTTTTCCTCACTAAAAGACAAAACTATGAAAATTATTCGAGTTTGATCGATTAGTAATGATGTGCCATTCTTTTACAAAACATTTTGAACGCGTTTCGAATTTGACAATGAAAGGTGAAACATAGTCTATAGTTTTGTTTCTGGTATGACAGTTGAATTATAAAACGGTAGTAGGAAGCTAAACCCAATAAAACGATAACATTTTTCATGCTAACCCAAAAATCAATAAAATTGCATAAAAAGACTTTCTTGTAAAAGTTTTAGATTCGTGTTTCTGAATTTATAAAATAAAACAATAGCATTACAACCTACGAGGGTCATCCGGAAAGTAGTACCCGTTCGTGAAATAAAGACACAAAAGTAAATATTAACAAACATAAAAAATTTTATTTGAAAGAGGATACTTTAAACTACTTCTCAACATAATCTTCAAGCAAATTAAGGCATTTATCATAACGTGTGACAAGTTTCTGTATTCCTGCTGCATAGTCCTTCGCCGCCAGCTCATTGAGATACAGGGTCACTCCTTCTTTAAGTTCTTCATCGCAACATGAACAATTGTTCGAGAAACATTGGGAAAATGCTCACAGATGTCATCAATTGTGACGCGCCGATCGTTCCTCACGAATTCGTCAACTGAGCTCACCAGTTGGTCTGTAATGACAGACGGTCTCCCCGAACGCTCATCGTCGTGTGTGTTCCCCCTCCCCATGTTGAAGTTGCGACACCACCGCCGAACAGACGACTCGTCCATTACATTGTCTCCATACACCTCCTTTAATTGGCGATGAATATAACATGGGCGAACGTTTCTTGCATTGAGGAATTTAATCACTGCCCTCACTTCACAACTGGCGGCGTTCTCAATTTTTTTAAACATTGTAAACAATCACAGAAACAACACAGGCAATGCTAGCGTCACGCAACTTGGCTCAGAGAAGGCAGACAAGCCACTGAAGCTATCTGACCTCGTCCAGCGGCTACTCGCGTCGTCAGCACTTCATGCGGCACGAACGGGTACTACTTTCCGGATGACCCTCGTAATATCTAATACAAAATGTTTGAAAATATTCCGATATTTACACCCGGATCCTCATTTTCATTAATAATAATTGTTTCGAGGCATCCACCTAATTTATCCTATTCATTCAATAGCATCATGTAATAAGGCATGATGAATTATAGCTTTTACTCTTTTCAGGTAATTCAATTACCATTACGTATTTAAAAAGAAGCTAAAAAAAATTGCAGACTAGGTATAAAGGCGGTGGTTTTGACAACGGACCTAATACACAGAATCATAAAATATGTCAATAAAGAAGCATTAATAGAATTGTGATTTAATAAATTGATAGAGATCAATCTCTCAGTGGTATGATAAATAAAGCAGAGTAATTACTTTCCCTTGTTCTAAAAAAATATATTAAGCCATACATAAACCATAAGTAAACTACGCGAAAATTCGTTACTTCTGAATTAAACGAAAGCCACCAGAGTGTTTCAAGTTTTTAGGAAAGGACAAAAAGCATAATAACAAAAAAGAGAATATCACAAGAACGACATACAATGCAATGTAAAATAGAATGTACGGGATTAATGACACAGTTAAGCGATTCAGATTTTGAGCAGAGGAAAATTTTCAATATTAGAGGATCAAATTTGGTAATCCACTTTCATGTTTAATTTGTTTTAACGGCTTTATTTTTACAATTTATTGTTCCAAAACATCATTAGGACACGATAATATATTACAAAGAGTCTTCATTCATGAAAGTTAAAAATATTAAATTCCAATAACTTAAGTTAAATTTTTTTAATGGACGACAAGTATTCGCATGTTTTTTTCCTAATGCCAAATGTTTTCCTAACCTGGGGTTTAGTTACTTTAAAAATAGTAAAAATGAAACTATAGCCACAGAATATATTCATCGTAGACACCTTTATGTACAAATTAGGTAAATAGGAAGGAATTTCACCCAGAGAATTTCATCACAAGGACAAGAGTAGTTTTTTTATGCATGATAAACTTTTTATTGATCAGTTATATCGATATCAAATGAAAAAATCCAGGCAAGAGTTAGAACCCCACAACATGTGAATAAAATATATCATTACGTATATATCACTTCGTAATTTGTGTGCGTAGTTCTCATATATGTTTCCAATATTTTAAATGATACTTCGCTGTGTTGTTCGAATCTAACGCCTGTAAGCAGATATTTGCACTGCATTGATGTCGTGCATATTGCCTACATTTACGGGGTTATAACTTTTTCTCTCTCTTTATCTAACCCGGTATATATTCAAGCAAGAAAACCTACAATATGGTGAACAAATATTCATACATGAACAGATCTAAGGAAAAGGGACAGGTTCACATATACGACAAACGCAGGAGGGGAGGGGAACGGGGAATCGAGCAGATCAAAAGTGCAAAAATATTTCCTGTGCAGGGACTTGAACCACGAGTCTTTCGAATTGTCGGGCCTAACTCTTCCATAAAATATAGTGTCTTCCTGAATCACAAACTATCCTCGAAGATTACGAAGAAGGTGGTAGGACTCTCTTAGAATAGGTCTTAAGTGGGGACATTGCCACCTACTTGTAGCGAGGAAAATGTGACTTGCAACATAACGCTTTGACAGAGACGCTGATTGGCATGCTGGTGTAAAAGACAAATATTTAACGCGGCATATTTCTTCAGGGATGCACTGAAGATTTTGTATCGTTATTTTAAATCCCTAACTTAAATGGCAAATACTAAATGGGAAATATGTTTTGAATTTGCCTTTCTTTTGTACACGATACTTTTATGCAATAAGATTTTACCTTTTTTCTAGGTTTATATTTAATTTAACAACGTAAGTTACTTTCTAGAAAGCTCTCTCTCTTCGCAGTTTCCTGCGTAGTAATAGGTAATCCTTTACTAGTAAACACCTTACGCGTCATTTTTGGAAAGATATCTATGGTGTGGACGCCACCCTGTTTTTGTTCCCTTGTAGTGATTCGTGAAAATGGAAAAAATTGAGATTGACGTTGGATCACCAACGCATCAATGTTGAAACTTCCGAATAATGTTTGACCCATTTTAGGAGCAACGAACAAGATTTCTGCGCAGATGTGTGACCATAGAGGACATTCGAGTCGCCTACTATAACCCAGAGACAAAACTGCTTTCAAAGGAGTAGAAACATGTTGATTCAACACCACTAATAAATGCAAAGGCAATACGGTCGGCCGAAAAGGAGACGGTTTTAGTTTTCTGTAATGTGAAAGGAATTCTGCCGATGGATTGCCTTCCCACTGGTCGAATCGTGTTTTAGCCACACTACACTAACTAACTAACATTCTGGACCAACTACAAGAAACTTTCAACGAAAAAGGCCAGATTTAACAAGAAAGATGCTTATCTTCCATCAAAGCAATGAACGTCCTTATACAAGTGCAATTGGCATGGCAAAAATATATTAAGTAAAATACAAAATTTTCCCAAAACACCTTATTCGCCTTATTTACCTTTTTCAGTTTTCCATCTCTTCTTCAATCTTAAAATTTTCCTCGCTGAACGCAGATTCTCTTTGAACAAAGAACTAACAGCCAAAGTAGGCAGGTTAAGGCGTTGATCAATCTAATTTTTAAGATGGGAACAATATATTGGAACATAACTGGACTAAGTGCATTAGGGTGGAGGCAGACTAAATTGAAAACTTTAAAAGTTTCACTAAAATAAGTTGTTTATTTTGGCTTCTTTCAAAGAATTTTTCAAAATATATAGTACTTTCATTTGAATATTGTACATTATAGCATCAAAAGGAGAGTTTTTAAAAAGTAAAAATTTTATTTAATCAAGAGTCATTACATTTTGAATGTATGATGTTACCGAATAATTTATATTAAATTAAGATCCTAATTATTCTGAAATATATTTAAAAAAGAATAAATCCGCGAATGAATATTATTTTCTCGAATTTCTGTTGCACGCCTAAATGAACCTTTTAGTGACATTCAGAAGGCTTATATGACGAATGACTACTAATGATATGTTGAATTTAAATTTATTACTGATAATGAATATTGGCAACTAAATCTGTATCATACAGTTACATGTATGACACAAATTTAGATTAAGGCTTTTAGTTTGTCAAAGAGAAAGAGACTGACGGCAAGGATTATAAAAATAAATTATAACAGTTATTCTGAGCAAAGAGAAATAGGAAAGTATAAATAGTTAAATGACATGCGGATAATAGAAAAATTAATTTAATAAGTATCGCATTCAGACAAAGCGCTCCTCTACACTAAGCACCAAAGGCCTGCCGATGATGCAATAACATTGTTACAAAAATATAATTGAAAATACATCCCGATTCATAACTTGAAAGTCCGTCTTTTTTAATTTAATTCAACTTAATCTTATTTCCTATAGGGAATGAATGATTTTTCCACGAAAGTGTCAACTTTATTGAAAAACTCCTTTGAAGAAGATAGGTTCATAATTAAATTATTATCACTTAATTCGACGATGTTTACCGTTTCTTTTAGAACATTTCTTTCCAGAAGCGTGTATTAGGCTGCTTTACTCGAAAAAATCATATGCGGTCGTTTAATTACTCTGCAGATGTTACTACGGGAGTCCATGTTGTTTAAATGATCATGTAATTCCGATTTTCTTATAAATAAAGTAGTATGGAGTCTTCTTATTAATTTTCTCGCGTCAATTGTTATTTATTAATAGTCTATTGGCCACGTGGATGACTTGAGCGTATGAATTCCTTTTTGAACCTTCATAGTCTATAAAACCGTAGTTATTGCAAGGCGCACTGCGGGGCAGTCGCAATAACAGACACGTGGAAGTTGGAGGCAGTGGGAGAGGAAAGGAATGGAGAGCGAGGCGGGTCGAGTACTCGCCACCGCGGCATGGGGGTCGAACAACAGGGGTGGACGCAGCGGGACGGATACTGCAAAGGAAAGAGAGGATTCCGGTGTTTTCGGATCGGAAGCGGTGGACGTTGAGTTATGGCTGTGCCCCGGCGACACATGGGCAGCGTGGAATAGGGGGTAACACGGCCACAACAAACACACCACTCCGACGAGGGTGTAAACTTGAAGACGCCCTCGGGAGGAATGGAGGGGGGGTGTTGGGAGGATGTAAAAAAATCGAGAGAGAGAGAGAATTGAAAGGACGAAATGGAAGGGAGACGTGGAGGAGGAAAAGGACGGTCGCCTGAGGACACCACATGAGGAAAATAGGCGAGGCTTGTCGGAGGAGGAGAGCGAGGCGGTTGTTTCCGGACGGCAACCGACAGTGTTAGAAGTAGGCGTGGAAAGAGAAGGTTGGCAGGATGCAGGTGGCAAAGTAGTGCTTACGGATATCCTCCACTTCTGTGCTCACGGATGAGTCACAACTTATGGGTAGTACCGTTCATTTTTCGTCGGTTCAGGTGCGTCCAAAAAGAATATAATTTATATTAGATCTTTCCCTCTGTGTCTGCACCTTATTAATTTAGAATTGGAATATTTCAATTTAGGACAAGGTAAGGTATGATAAAAATGGTATTTTGAATGAAAATATGAGTGAAGAGTACTAATCATACCTTATATAGAGTGGTCTAGTATTTAAGTAGGCAATAAGATTTTAGAATTATTTATCACAATGTATGATGTTAGAGTGTTTATTGTTGTGTTAGAAGGGGCTACGAAACTTAGCAGCGTACCATCCCTGAATGCATCAAAAAGCTATTGGTATTGATTTATTCTTAATAATAATATTTCCGCTCTTCCACTGTCATCGTCGAGTTATACATGATGGGGTAACAATGAGATGATTCTTATTACAAAGTTATCGGAATTTGGCTTGAAACTAACGGAATACCTCTTTAGGCTTTTAAAACGGAGATTTACATAAATACCGTTGATTATATTCAAATGCTCATTAGCCTTTTCCAGTTCGGTGCTGGAAAGATCAGCGATTAGGTTTTTTTTTGGCTATTTTCATTCCTCACACCTTCATGGGATCGCTTTTCCCATGAAAAATATATATTACCTATAAGATGATATATCATTACGAGCAATTAAGGAATTCTGTTGAAATCTCTTCTAAGAAGAATAATGAAATTACCAAGAAATTATTAAAATTTTAATATACTTACAATGTTCATTGTTAATTTAAAGTAGCCTGTTATTTTTATTTTATTGTTGTACTATTTTCCATTTCTTGTTTTAATAGGACTCTGTTTTTTAGGCAATATAGAGGACCTCAATAATTAAAGTCAATAACGAATAATAAAAATCTCAATAACTAAATTTTCAACAAATATATGGACCTAAAGGTTTTTGATTTAAAAAAAAAAAATAACCATTTTTAGATTGTTCTTATGTGCTCATTGAACGCGCAGGGTATATCTTTTTGTAAAACGAGAAGAAAAGCAGTCCTTGGTAAAAATAATTAACGATAGAATTATAATTGTGTGTGTATTTTTAATTTTGTGTGTGAAACGCAATATATCTCTAAATTTTTCAAGCTGATAATATCATAAATTCCAACTTAACCCTACTCGTTGGGGCACCTTACATCTTATTGAACACAATATCTTAAAACCCTTCTTAAAACCCGAACAAACTCAAAAGATATTCGATATATGTTTTCCTTCGCAGTGGGCAGCAACCGTTAACGTCTATTAGATTCTCAACGTCCTTCGTTTCACTTCCTCTGTCCCTCTTTCCCCGCTTTCCCTCAAGGTGGGGAAGTGGATGCAACTGCGTTATTCAAAATGAAAATATTCTCTTTTCTCTCTTTTGCTGTCTTCTCACCTGGACAGAGGTTCGAGAAAGATTCGAGTAAAGCAAAGCGAAAATAATGAGTGGAAGTCTGAACACTTGTTCGTGTGGGCGAATCCCTGCTGTTTATTAGTCTAAGGGGATGAGTGAGGAGATTTGTTGGCGGCGAGAGTGAAGCTGACATGAGATTCTGGGAAGGTTAGGGTGCGAATTCGGGCGCTGTGAGGTGAGTAAGCCGGCGGGTTTCTACCTTCTTGTCGCTGAATATTGGAAGAAATAATTACAGAGGATTAGAAAAAGGTGTTGCGGGAGAGAGAGTGGCGGATGTGTGAGTGATGATGGCTGTCAGGCGATAGGTGGGAACACAATAGTGAGAAAGCCACACTTCCTGATGCAAGTGTGGGAGGATGAAAGGAGAAGTGACTTGAAGGATCGGGAAATAGTTGCAAGGGAGCAGTTTTCTGCGAAAGGGAGGACCAAACAAATTTGGACGAAACTCTATTTCAAAATTAGATTCAAAGAAAAAGATTTTTGATTGCGCACCAAATTTTTAGGTACTGGTCATGGGATTAAACACTAAAAGGTGGACGGATAATGACTTAGATCATCCTATTCGTGACTTACGCTTATACGATAGGTAAACTGACTAACCAAACAACTTGCTCTAAGAATGCATTTCATTAGGATTCAATCCATTTCAGAGCCAATTTCACATATTATAGCAAGGCATGCAATTCCTTCATCTGCAATAAAATGATTGTTTTTTTTGCGTAATAAAATTTATTTTAAAATAAAATAAATTTATAGTAGCAAATTTTACTCATCGAATTAACTTTAAAACATTATTAATGTCCATGAAAATATCGCAAAAAAGCAGGAAGGTACGCGGAAAGAATTTGTTAATGAATTCTCAGAGATACAGATTTTAGTGGGAATTCGTTTACCAGTTTAAGGCCGAGGCTGTCCAATATGACTTTATTTCATGAAAAAAATGATATCCTCGAAATGCATTCATTTTATTAATTAAAAGAAATAGAATATTTAATACAAAAAATTCATAAATATTCCTTGAATAGAGAAGGTTTGATTGGCTTAATAGGTGAAATAAATAATTTGTTTTTATAAAAGGACCGAAAAAAATAAAAGGACTGATGTCACATTGAATGCAAAGTGAGTTTCATCATTTTTTTCATTGACCAGCTATAAATTATGTCGTTCTACTTGTCATAAATGAGAGTAACCAAAAGATGAGTGATTATAAATTGCGTCAAAATGCATCAGTGGTTTCTCGCAAAATCATAGGAGTGTATAACTCTGTTCGGTTGAATATTTTACTAATTTGAAATTTTATGAATCTGGACTTTTTAAAAGGCCAGATTCATAAAATCATTTCAGTGGTTCACATCCCTGAACCTCAGAATAAACAATCATCGCGCCTCATGTAATCCCTCTTGCCCGTCCGCGGGTCTTCCCATCCCAAAACATGCCTCCCACCACAACACCCCCTTCAACCAGTGTAACAGTGTTTCCGTTCTAGCATCGCTTCCCCCATTCGGTAACCCTATAAAATTAAAAACAATGGAAATGGAATTTATACGACTGTACAAAATCTATCAACATCCGGTCTCAAAGCCGTTCACTAGTTATAAAGGGTTGAAGTGTATAGGTGTGAAATTGTTTCACACGGGATAGTAAGATATTTTGTTCATCCGCATATGTTTTGTTTTTCTTGGCCTGGGTTTTGCCTTGGTAAGTCCAGATGATGACTTTGTAAGTTGATACCTCCGATTCATTGCCCAGGAGATGGCGTGAGGGAGCTGTTACACCCACCAAAGGAGGAATAGACAAACACAATGGATTGGAGCACTTTGGCGCTTTATAAGATCGCAGATTTCGTGTAAAGTACATTTTCTCGATAGCTCAAGTGGTTAGAGCATCCGCCCGGCAAGTGGGGAGATCCGATGTTCAAGTCCCGGTGGAGGAAAATATTTTTACACTTGTGATCTGCTCAAATCCGCCTTTCTCACCTCTCTAATGTTCGTCCTTTACGTGTGTTCCTTTTCTATTTCCCTATTTCTATTTCTATGTGAATGAATATTCGTTCGCCGTATGGCGGGATTTTGTGTTTGAATATATACATACATACATATATACCTACATATACATACATATATATATATTAATATATATATATATATATATATATATATATATATATATATATATATATTATTAGGTAATATACCGGTTAAGGTAGGTTTTTGGATGGACACAACTATCAAATAAATATTTTGTAACTCCAAACAAAACCCAATCCAGCAACCTAAACTACATCAGGTCCCTTTTCATCTCTGTGTACTTTTTTCCTCCCTTCATCCCATCCAACATCCCTATCCTGTTCCTACCCTTTCCTCGCTTGCCCTAGGATTTCTCTCAACAAACCCCTCTCCTCACCCACCATCTCCAGTACTCCCTCATTTGTTTTCCTTTCGGTCCATTTCACCTTTTCCATTCTTCTCTAAACCCACATTTCAAAAGCTTCCAATCTACGTCTATCCTCCTGCTTCAGTGAACACGTTTCCGCACCATACATAGCTACGCTCCATATCAGAGTTTTCACGCGTCTTGTCTTAACATCCCTACTCAACGTCCCCGTCATCAACTCCCTCCTCCTTGAGAAAGCCTCCTTGCCTAGCGCAATTCTTCTCCTTACGTCCCTACCACTTTGACCGTATTGGTCCAAAACACTTCCGAGATATATAAACTGTTCTACCTGCTCTATTTTTTCCCCGCCTATTTTGCTGAGCCTTTTTATTTCTGGAAAATCGCATAACCTTTGTTTTATTAATATCGATTCTCATCACATATTTATCGCACTGAACCTCCAATTCACTCAGCAATGCTTGCAACCCCTTGGCTGACCGAGCAAATAATGCTTGGTCATCAGCAAACCTAACCGATTTTACAAATTCCCCTCCGACTTTCATTCCTACCTCCAGTTCTTTCCATGCCTCTTTAATCATTTCCTCTACATATACGTTGTACAGTACCGGTGACAATGGGCAACCCTGCCTTACACCTCTTCCTAACACTGCCCATCCGGACTCTCCGTTACCCACTCGCACCTGAGCAGTCTGAGACATGTACAGATTGCGGATCAGTCTCCTGTCCCTCCAATCCATTCCTATTTTCTGCAATACACGCATTAGTTTTTCCCAATTCACTCTATCAAACGCTTTTTCGAAATCTAAAAAACAGGCAAAGACGTCCTGATTGTATTCTATATGCCTCTCGATTAGTGATCTCATTACTGCAATGGCGTAACGCGTACCTTTTACTTTCCTAAACCCAAACTGATCCTCCCCTAAGTAATCATTTGCCTTACTCTCTATTATTTTGTTGATGATCCTGAGAATAACTTTAGCTACGTGGGATATTCAACTTATTGTTCTGTAATCCTCACATGACGTAGCCTTTGCCTTTTTTGGAATAGGAACTAACACCGATCTCACAAAATCTTCCGGCCAGATTCCTTCCTCATAGATACTACGAATCAGTCCATATATAGCCTTCCTCCCACCTTTTCCTAACTATTTCAACATTTCTACAGGAATATTGTCCACCTTCACAGCCTTATTTTCTTTCATCTCCTTTAATGCCCTTTCTATTTCATAGTCGAGTATGCCTAAACCTAAGCCATCTTCTTCTACGTCATGTTCCTTTTCTATGTCCAACCCTGTCGGCCTATGTTCTTTACCATACAGTGTTTCTATATATTCCTTCCATCTCTCTTGGATTTTTCCTGGTTCAACTATTATCTTACCCCACTTATCTTTCACTGTTAGCACAGATCTTGCCTTCTTACTTCCCGATAATAACTTAACCTTACTGTATAGAGCACCAATTTCACCCTTCACCTTATATATATATATATATATATAATGTGAATTCACTAAATAGTCATAGCAAACACAGCTAATTCCTCTTGAGAAAGGTGGTTGCACCACCGAAAATTCGAGAACTAGTGAGTCCCTCTTTTATATGTTTTAGTTTCTGTGTTTGCTATGACTGTTTAGTGAATTCACATTATTGTGCACGTTCGTCGGTTTTCCAAGAAAGTGACTATATATATATATATATACCCCCAGGACTACCGCGATATCTTTATCGCGTCTATCTTTATATAAGTGTGTGTGTTTTAGTCATTCCCAAAGAAGAATACTGTGAGGAGAAACTATAATCATAAATTGAAAAATTTTCACTTACTTATATCAACAAGAGTCTTAGAATTTTCTTTGTTCAATATTTTACTTTTGATGATAGAAGGCTTCCGCGAATTATGCTTCCTTTATTTTAAACAGGAAACTACGGATTTTTATCTGGCGAAGTTTTACTTAAATAACTCTATATTATGATGATCAAACATTTTTTCAATCACCACACGCTTAGCGGCAGCTTGCGGGGTATTATGTAGATAAAAATTTTGGTATATATATAAAACCTCAGAGAGTAGTATCCAGGATATTTACAAACATACTACTAATACACTCATTTTTTATGCAGGTTTCGGATAATAATAGCAGTATGTGATATTGAATATTAGAGTAAATCAGTATTTTCGAATTATGATAAAATTCAGCAGTGATATTTTTAGGAAACTAGTCTAGAACCTGGGACAGCTTCGTCTTTTACTCATAATATTTAATTTATAACAGAATAATGGAACTGCACATTAGATTTGATGCTTTATTTAGTTTAATTTATATTGGAATTATATCAGAACGAAGGAACAGTGAAGTAGACGCGGCGTTTTAGTTATTTTCAAGAAATGATTCGTTAGGACGCTTTAATTTCTATTGTGTTTCCAAGTTGATTAATCTTTCTGTATTCATGCAGTATACTCTGAGTTAGACAAACAAATGGTCAAATAATACAAGTGAGGCGTATCTATTTCTTCCACAGCAAGGAAGTTTATAAAGTGTGTTTCAATATCTCTTCCAAGTGACATATTTTACCTTTTTTCGGGGAAATAAAAAGGAAGGTCGTATTTTTAGCAGAATGAACTGATAAAAACTACATAATGTAAATTCGATATGTTAGTTATATTACCACCGAGCCAACGAAGTAACTGATTTAAGTTAGCGTAATTATTGACTAATTTTCTCGACGGACACATGAGAACAACAACGTTTTTTGATGATTTTAACTGCTTTCATATTCAAATAAATAAAAGGGAGATACTGATTCAAGAATCTTGAGAAAGATGTGAGCATATAACTATTTATGTAATATGTTTTTCACTATGTGCCCATTTAATATACGTTTAAATATTATGAGATGCACTGGATTACATTTTCCATTGTATCACATAAAAGAAACTCGCCCCACTACAAAATATGCTCGGAAATACCACGTAGAATTCATGGTAAGCTACCATTTATGAAACGTCAGGCTAAAAATATAGTGTTAGCCAAGTGTAGGAAAAAAATTGATATCACAACTGTTAAGAATTCATCTAAGTAAGTACTTTCTTTTTCAAAAAATGAAACGAATTTGTAGAGCATCCTCCAGAAGCATGAAAAAACCGCTTTTATATTACAAAGGTAGTCACGCGGCGGATAAAATCTGAAATAATGGCTAGGAATAAATTCGCTTCGCCGTTAGGGAATCAGAGTGTAATTAATTAAACCGTTGTTTAGAAAATTTTACCCTCAACATCGATAAAGTAATCGAAATACAATAGTGAAATAACATTTCAGAGATATTGTTAAAAAAAGATCTTCTATAAAATAAATCGATTTAAGGTATAGCTCTTTCATTCTCTGACTATAGACGCAGGAGTGAAATATAATAATATATTATATTATCACTTCATATTTCAAGCACGTTTCTAGCCTTTGATATCGCTGGCTTCTTAATACATTTTGTCACCCTCCATCACGGTCGATTTCGAGATATTTTGAATACGTAGATGGGATGCAGATGAAATATCAAATTTTATTTTCGCTTCGTGCGAGATTAATTCAGCCCAGTTCATGTTCGTGCATCCTTGAAATTTATTTTAAATAAAGCTCTTTTGTAGTGCATTTCTAAAACCATCCGTGGGACTTGAGGAGTTTTAAATATATTTTTAGAATTGACTAAAGTTTTAACATATCACTTTAGGCCAGAAAATGTTTGACTTTAATTTTATATCAATTTCGCTTTTTTTACTGATATGAAGGAGGTGGAATACAAGTTTTTGCAAATGGTATAAATTTTGCTATTCTTTACAAGATTTATTGGTGTGGAGAAATGAAATTCAAGATGTATTCAGCGATATTCCTGGAGGACTGGATAATAGATGATTAACACCGATACCATATCACTTACAAATTGCGCTACGAGTATAACTTTATTTATATTAATTGATTCAATACATATGTGTGGTACAAATACAGCGAAGAGTACTTCTTTGTAAGAAGAGATGAAGCCTTGGGATAAAAAATTTTGTGATATGCCAAAAGAATGAAATCATTTCTACGCTTTCATTTTATTAATTTTTTAGTTATTGTTTAAACTTACTGTATTAATTAGCAATTATAAAATAATAGTTATAGTTAAGTAATTAATAACATCGATATGGAATATTGAAATATGTAAGATCTCTTTAAAAACCCTTCGTCAAAAGTATTAATGCAAACTGCGATATGGCCTCTGCAAAATGTTTCATTTTGTTATATTAATCATTTAGTACAGATAAAAATTACTCCAAAGTAAACGTAATTCAAAGTTTGACACCTTTATCTTAAGTTTAATAGTGCATTTCACAACAGATGCGTTAAAACATTTCAATTAGGAAAGAATTTTTTTTAATGATAGGCGCAAAGATGGATAGACTAATTTAGAGGTAGTTTTCTCCAAAATAGAAAGATTTTAATCCATATTTTTTCAGTCGACGTCCCTTCATTACATACATATTGAAGATGAAACTTCAAACAAATGAGACTCACTTTTTTGAAAATCTTTTTCCATAATTTTGGTGTTGCATATCTTTTCAACGAATGAGAAAATAGTTGAAAAATACTTAATAACTTTATATCATCAAAATACAAATTTTA
Source organism: Hetaerina titia (assembly GCA_037158775.1). Lineage (NCBI taxonomy): Eukaryota > Metazoa > Arthropoda > Insecta > Odonata > Calopterygidae > Hetaerina > Hetaerina titia. The sequence continues at coordinate 89,578,215 of CM073771.1, read as the reverse complement.
GTCCGATCGCATGTAAGATTGAAAATGCACATTAGACGACGTTACAGATGGACTCGAGTAATCAAAGCTTACAAAGGCCAATAAAAAGCTTTTTTGTTAAGGTGTGAAAATATACTTTTAGGAAAGTGGTGATAAGGGTATGCTTCAAGAAAAATGAAGGAAAAGATAATTTATATTCCATTTTAAGTGACGGCAACAAAAGTTAACGGAGTGTGCTGATCCCTTAATTTAATTAAGCACGACAGGAAGATAGATTCATAAGAGGGTGGAAAGGATAATCCTAATTTTGCATGCCTACAGAGTAAGTATTTTAATTGGGATCTCCTATGCGGTAAAAATATTAAATATTTTCTTCAAAGTTTCGTCCTTCAACGCAATTTTATATTATTTTTGACTGAATTTATGCCTATTATTGTAAATAAAATGTAATAAAAATTTTAATCAACCAGAGAGAAATAAGGGGTATTAAGGACCAGACGGATTGAAGCAAAGAGATAGGTCTGCCTGAAATTTTCCACCCTGTAAAATGGATTGGCAGAACAAAATGAACGCTGAAGTTTTTATTTTTATATCGGTATCCATCCAAACTAGGGGTATTCTATGTAAAGAGCTCATCAATGTTAATGAACCAAAACATAGGATAATGGTTTCCTCTAGTCCTCCAGATATGTATACATAAAGGGAAGTCGATAATCATTAAAAAGAATTTGATAGCAAAAACTCTCGGGAAGTTGAAAAGCAAGCGGAGTGGTGAATTGTTCATGGGTGATGGTTAAACGACAGAGTAGGGAATGAAGATTGGAGGGAAAAGGGACGAGGGCTACGGAAACGGCCTCGATAAAAGCGAAGTTTTGAAGACGGCTTGCGCAGAATGTCAAGCGAGGAGTTTGCTGGTTAAGAGTAAGGAGCAGAAGTCAATAGGAGAAGTACGGAGGTCAACAAATAAGAGAAGGGCGAAGGAAAGGGGCCTCAATGCTTCATTAGGGAGATGATTGGTGGGACGACGACTCGTGGGCAGGATACGGAAGCGGGGACGAACTACTATGAGATATAATTGGGTGTCGGGTAAAAGTTAAGATGGGAGAAGAAGAAATGGAAAAGAGGAGGGAGTTTGGGAGAGCGCCTAATGTGGGTTGGTGGGTGAAGGCATAAGGAAATTGGGAGGGGTGTACGAAGGGGTAGAATCTGATGAGAGGGAGAGAATTGGAAGAAATAGGGGTGGGAACGGACGTCGCACCTCCTTCCGACTATCTTGAACAGCTCGGCCGCCACTTTCTACTAAATCATTTTGCGTTTTCCACGATCCCATTAATGGCATAAGCATTGGCGTAGTAAAATATGAGTGGGTTAAAAAAGTAAACTATATCCGTGTCAAAATTCGCATTTTGCTCTCACTCTTTTCTGTTATACTGTTAAATAATTGATTCTCTTTAATGTGGATACGGTGTCACAAAAAGATGTAAAACGTGCGAATACTGTTTCTCGTAGGGTAATTCACGTATTGATTGACTGCCTCACAGTATAGAGTTCAAACAAAATATAGAAATCGTGTCAAATATGAAACGTTATCTTTTGGCATTTTTGATTGTTATTATTTATCTCCATAATGTTCAGGGTGGCTAACCATATTTTCACTGCAGTTTCAATCTGAATTTTTGAGACTATTGTCTCTCTTTTGAACATCTTTGGCTGGCAAATTCTTCAGGAACTGAGAGACTGATATGGATTTTCATAACGAAATCAAATAAAAATCTGAAATATCTGGGAGCATTTAAAAATAAATTGGTAAGCAAATGGTATTATCTAACCACTTGACTAGCTTAAGAGACAACACACCAAATACTCTGTGGTGAAAGTCCAAATTATGTTTATATAGTTACAATATGAAGAAAAGTTCCGGTAGATTTCGACGTACGCGATGGGTTAGGAAGGGAAATTAAGCTTGTTCAATATAAAATTGTTTTCCTTTTTTCCCTTCTTATTTGCAGGGAATTGAAATCATAAAACTGATGCACCTAATAGCATTCATATGGTGAGTTTGTTGATTTAATTATAACTCGGTCTACCCCTTCGGTTTTATATCATAGAAGTTGTGTTTTTTATTGGATGAACAACTTTGACGGCAAGTTTTGAGGTAAGCCGTTATCAGTCTATTTGGTCCCTATGCGGATAAATAAACGCGACGTAAAGAATTTTTGGATTTTTTTATTTTCAAAGGTGCTATACTTTGAATGATTGGTATTTTAAACGGGAAACGAATGAATCTCTTTTAATTAGGCAATTTGTCGATTGCGCATGTAATGAAGTTCTAATTTGCATTAGGATAAAACTCCCGTAATGCATGACTCTACTTCGTGCTACCTTTGTGTTTTTGGAATTATCGTAATATATCGTAAGTACATCTGCACCTTGTCTTCAAGGATGACTGGAGTGAAAATTTATTAAATATCAAATATTCTGTCCCTAATTTTATTCTAGCGAGAATATATGCCTCAATTTAACAGATTGCTAAATATAATACTATCAATGCCATATAGAATATCTTGGATGAGAAAAAGAGGCACAGTGACCTTCAAGGGTAAAGAGCGATGTAGTGTCCCTTTTTCTAAGTTATTGAGTATTAGCGCGCGACAAAATTAATGTAATTAAATACTCACAAAATTAATGTTTAAGAAGTAGTTTCCTGGGATTTAATTTTTCATAACATGTTTATTTTCCAAACTTTTTCTTTCTTTGCCCTAGATTTACATTCGTTAACAAAAATATCATCAACCAATTACTCAATCGTGGCTTTTGGAAAAAATTGGAATTTCACTCTATCATAATCACCTTGCTCTCTCAATTTATCGAGAATTCAAAAAATACTCATAATTGCTGCCATTTAGGCTTATTATTTTATTTCTTATTTAGTATCATTTATGGAACGCGATGTTTGTTGAAGAAAATTGATTTTCCTTATTCATTCTCACGTATGATCCCTGTGGTTTATTTTGTCCGTAGATATCATACGGCCGTCAAGAGAGTATTATTTTTTCTACATATTAATTCATCGTGAAATTAGCAAACTTCATAAAACACATTAGCAGGGCTGTTTTTTCGAAATTTATATGAATAAATGTAAATGTGTGTGTATAAAGAATTTCTGAAAAATTAAACAACATATAAAACGATCATAATGCTATTTTAAAGAGTAAAAAATTCTTAGGAAATGTTGTTTTGGTCCGCTTGAAATGAAATAGAAAGAGATTCCTGGCATGTGATGAAATATTTCGATTATAAAGATATTATTTGTGAGCAAACCAACGGACTTATCGAAGTACTCATTTACTAGACTGCTTGATTTGAAATCTTTGTAGGAGCGAGAAAACTAACATGTGGACTCTCGTTAATACCTGCCTTGCTAAATCACTTCCGCACGATATAATTAACCTTAAAAACATGAGGATTTACAGGATCGAAGATGTGAAAAATGAAACGTTGCTATCATTTAACGATTTTATATAAATTCCGTTAGGGTAAACACTCATGCTAAGTGATATCCTTTTATTATGAATGTAAACGATGGGTTAGAGTAAGATAACAAGTGCTAAGTGGACGACGAGAGTTTTTTAATTGGATGAGTAAAGGAAGCATGTGACTTCCACTTCAAAGTTTCTACCAGGAACTGGAATTACTCTATGCGCCTTTCCGAGAGAGAAGAGAAAAGGGGCAGATTAGGGGGTGAAGGGAATGAGTGGATGGAAGGTGGGAACGGGGAAGAGTTCGACCAGGGAGTGGAGAGGAGCATGGGTAATCGAGCTGAAGTCGGAGTGATGGAATGGAAACAAGGGCATCGTTATTTTCACTAATGAGAGATATGGCGGACTAGATTGGAGGGAAATGGTCACGCTACGTAACATTTTTAATGAGACTTTGTTTATTGTTTAGGGAATCTACCAGAAAACGATTAAAACTATTTAAGTTTTCTTTCTAATGCATCAGTTATAATATCCATTAACGCAGGAAGTAGTTACGTTATTTTATGATGAAGCAAACCTTTTTGAAGTATATATTTAGAATCCAATGTACGTATTAATGGAACACTTTTAGAAACTATGTCACTCAATAGTATTACACCAATCATGCAAGCGGACCCTTAAAAATATAGATGAAATACAATGATTAATTGGAAGAATGTTTTAGCATGTAATTATTAATCGTATTAGAGATAAATCCAAGATATTAGTAAGGAAATGAATATTCTGTGCTAAAAAATATATATTCATTGATTCACAACAAAATTCCAGCAAATTAGAATAAAAAACATTCATTCCAAATCGAAATAAATTTGGAAGTTCACAAATATTTGGACAGACAAAACCTCTGAACAAGGACATAATGATTGCTCGGAAAATAAACAAGATAATTAAGATCGACTAAGATATAATTTAATACATCTTACTTAACTAATATTCAGGCTTACTGCACCTACCACGTATTGTAATACGATGAAATAAGATCTGTGGGTACTATGTGATCGCTTAATTAATTACAGCAGCATGATAACAACGCTTAATTTTGCATGTAAAATTGTACTCTTTATCTTAAAAATATAAAGCATACGTAGAAAAATGAGTGTTTGTTACACACATGAATATTACTTTAAAATTTAGTTATCCTAAAAATGACATATATAGTAAATTAGAATATTTGTATTGAATAGTAAAATATGGTGACACGTACTTCTCATGATATATTTTACCGTTTACATACGATGTCTTAATTGTTAAAGAAGAAAATATATTTAATTTTTTTCCAGTTTCATTGATGAAATTTATCTTAGCATGCCATTTTACATTTTTTTATGTCAAAGGTTACATGGAAAAGTTCAACGTAATTGTTCCGAACATTTTACGAGAGTATTTGTTTTAAAGTTAATGAAAGACCGACAAAAGAGAAAAAGTTAATATAAATTGATATTAAATGGAACTTTCTGTGGTCATATATATGATTCATTCTAAATATGGCGTGCAAAACAAGCCTAGAAATTTTCAAATGTATGCTTGATTCTCACAACTTTACACTAAGACGTGGTAGCATATTTATTCTATATTTTGTAAGAAATGATATTTCAAAGTAATAAAAGAATATACCTTAACATAATATAACGGAACTGTATTGAAGAATATTAATTTTGAAATTTTTTAAGGTTTAAAAATAAGTTCTCGTACAAAAATTAATTCTATTTACAATTAGAAGATTATTAGTCTGTTTTAATATATAAACCTGTTTCTGCAGGAGATTCTATTGGTGACAGATCAATTCTGAAAACAGTCACCTGAAATATAAAAAATATATTGTCAGTGGATTGCAAAAAACCACGACCTCTTCATTGAGGATGTGATTATTATATGTTAAAAATAAACAATTGCCAATTCACATTAAATACATAAATTAAATACCCTGTCCCCTTAAATTTAACAAATTTTGTGGATTAAGTTTTTCAAATTCATTTTTGAAGCTACAATAGTGTTACTGACAAAGTGAGCATATTAAAGTCACAATTGACGATCTCCCTGGATAAATAAAATGCACTTGCCGGATACTAAACTGCAAGGTGCTTGACAAAAGTGCCTATGGTTAAATTTTCAGCGTAATATCTGAGAAGGAATCAAATTAAGGATATGGTGTAAATAAAATGTATACAGAATAGGATATAAAAGAAATTTGGCCGCAGTACTCTCATTTTTCTGTTGAATGTCCTTATTCCCATCGGAGAACTCATAAAAATTACAATTTTATTTCGTAAAGGCTCATGAATATTTTTTAAAAACGTATTGTGTGATGTTATACATACTACCGATCATAATTTAAACATGTGCTGCTTTTTTCTGATCATATCGTTGGGCTCATATTAGAACCCTTTAGTTGAAATGCTCATACAAATTTCCTTTAGTAAACAGCAATTGCGGAACTTGGGCCAAATACAAAATCTATTATTTGCCGTAAAATATCTAGTCAATAGAGGCAACGGGTATTCATTTGGTGAATGCGTACAAATTGTCTGTAAAACTGTAGTATAAAAATTTTAGTTGTATTTTTGTTTCACTATCTGTCAAGCTTTTAGGACTTCAATTGTTTTTAGGGCAGAATGCAAATATTTACCATTAGTTGCCTGTTGTAGTCGTCTTTAGTAGATATCTGATTTGAAAAGTGACATCAAGAAGAATTACATTAAGTAACAGTATATCGTTATGAATGGAGCATTTGAGACCATGTTTGTTTACTGTTCATTATATTTAAACATATCGTAAAAGCTACTCAGGTCAACGTTTTCGTCTTTCTGGTTCTAATATGCCATAGTATGGCAATGTACTTTACCTATTTCTAGAGGCTCGCACCATTTTCTCATTTTCCTGTCTTATTTTTTTCTTTGTAGATATAATAATATACCCAGGGTAAAAATAAAAATGCAGAATACAAAATAATATAAATAAATTATTAAGACAGGAATTCTGTCTTAATAATTTATTTATTTTTATTTCTGCAATGAAAACTAACGATTTAATGACATCGAATATATCTTTATAATGGATTTGCCTTATAAAACATTTCCAATATGCTATAGAATAGTAAGCATTCCGTAACAGTCAATGTTATGAAATGCTTTCTACATCATATTTATTACACATTGTTAATTTTTTAAAATTATTTTCTCAACGAATAGCTGAGAATACTATATATTTTGCAAAGATTTCCCTAACAATTAATTTGGACCTAATCTAGAAATTCTTTCGAGTAATGTTTCAATATTTTATAGGTTATTCTTGCACATCATTTCAACGCGTTCCATTAGACATACGTTTCCCTAATGTTGTGGTACAGATATTTTTCTGACTTTTTTCTCGTCTTTTATCTCTTCTAAATTCCAGTTTAACACGCATTTGATTATTGGACATTAATTATTATCTCAACTTCCGTATTTAAATGGATTTCCATTGATTAATCATTGGTTTTAGATCACTTATTTAATTGAAATCTGTAACTGTGACATCAAATAGTGAAATTCTTTCCTTGTAGCTCCTCGACGTTTTGCCGTATATTATCTTGAGTTGTGAAATCTTGCGATGTACTATTTCTCTTTTCTTACCTTTATTTTCAAATTGCAGTTACTCTTACTCAGTAGTTTTTATTGGGTTATTTTTCAGTGACTTACGTAGGAGTTGTATCGGTTATTTTTTTTCATTTCGTGTAGGTATTGGTTTTCCACTTAAATCTCTGTTGCGTTTTTCCTTAATTTGCTTACTGATGAAAAAAATTTGTACCTAATAATTTTAAAGCTTTGTTGCACTCCTTTAGCTGCGGAGTCCAAATGCTAATTTTTCATCAAATGCTCCCGCGATCATCTGCGTGTTTTGTTCCATTCATTTTCTGTCTACCGACAGTTACCTTTACTCTACTTTTACAGTTTACCTTGACAGTTATCTACTCGTATATTAATTCTCATTTAAAATTTCGTTATATTTCTTTTGTATCAATGATACGCCATGTTTGTCTACTTTCCCCAGTTTTTATTTTTATCGAATAGTATTTCATTGATGTTCATTTCATTTTATAGAAACTACGAGGTCTATCCCCATATCCGAGGTCTATCATCTCAGTGATGAACCATAATCACATTTTTGCATTCAGAAAATAGGAAAAAGTCGCAGGGGTCGAGATATGGTGAATAAGGAGGATGATCGAGGATGGTGATTGAATTTTTTGCCAGAAATTGGCGAAAAATCAATTCTGAATGCGCAAGTGCATTGTCATGGTGAATGCGCAATCCATCATGTGCGGTAAAAATGGTGTGCACGGTTAAGTTTCCTAAATTCAGTTCATCAAACTATATTTT